>JAYRBT010000037.1:6834559-6853976 GCA_036023395.1 Myiotriccus ornatus
AGTCCCATTAGGTGAAGTGGGTACAGTGTTCACCTTGCATCGTATCTAGTACCCAGTCACAGCCCCGAAATTCATTCTCCTGCCACAGCTCCAAGTTCTTACATTTACTACAAAACTGTCTAACTTTCACATTATTCCTTCTCTATGTTAAACTGCTCTTCTGAACCCAATTGAGAAAGAAATCAGATCATTAAAAAAATCCTCTTTATCCAGAAACATAGGAACAAAGCTAAAAATGTCTCTAAGTGCTGTGTTTTCATTTCAGTTTATTATCTCAGTTTACTCAGGATCACTCACCATCACAAGCCCTTGGACTTAAGTTTCTCCCCACTTGATTAACACACAAACTACTCAGGACAACAGGTACCAGTGAAGATTCTCATTACACAGGCAAGTATTCCCCTTTGTACTTCAAATTCATAAATAAATGTACGGGTCGTGTCAAAGTTTCCCTTGAAGAACAAAGCTGTGACAGTTAACATGCTCCATCAAACAACGAGAACAGAGGGGATGCAGAATTAAACTGTGCTCGCTCCATGAGTCCTACTGGAGCTGGGAAAGCTGGCCACCAGAGGGTCCTGCCCCGACAGCCCGGTCTGGGGGTGTGACACTGCATGCCACAGGGTCTAAAAATAGGCACAAGCTGGAACGAATTCAACATCAGCACAAGCTGCTCAAGTGTGAGACTGGCCCTAAGTATTCCAGCTATTCCAGCAGCGTGCACTCCTCCACTAACAGGGGCCAGGAGCTGCTGCCAGGGAAGAGCACGGACACCAACTTCCAGTAGTATTTCTCAGGACAGTGTTCCACACGGAAGGAATGTGGGCTGCCCCCCTGGATAATGGGTCTGGAGCTTCTGCTACAGCAGAAGCATCTACAGTACAGCCCAAACATGACAGAACTGCACAGGAAGAGCTTCCTGAACTCCCTGCAGCACACTGCAATACAGTGCTTTGCCATTCCACCTCCAAACGTGCAACCTTCCAGTCAAAAGATCTCTTTTGCAAGGAAAGGCAGGGAATTATACAACCCACAATGGATTGCAAATTAAACATTTGTGGGATGCTTCTGAACACTCGTTTGGATTGTTTACCAGAGAGATTTAATTGACACACCAGCAGGTTATTTTGCTCATCTCCCTGCCTGCATTCTGGTTCTGCTCACACATGAATCAATGATGTTCAAATCTTGTTACCTGCCTCTGTGACTTCAAAACATCTGACTGTGCAAATTATTATTTTTATCCCTTTTCATTTGGCAGGCTGGCTGTGTTATGCCCAATAGTGTCATAAGAAGATATTACCTCCTCTTTTAGCAATTCAATACACCTCATAATTAAGAATTATTTATTAATATTCCTGTATCTGTCAAGCTATTAAGCCCACAGAACACAAGTGAAATCAGATCTCCCTGAACCCTGCTAGGATAAAGCAGGATCAAGATTAAAAACTCTTGCAGCTGATCTCAAGGCTTCTTTCTTCCTGGTGCTCACTTCACGTTTTTGGAGCAAACTGCCATGAGGAATGTCAGCTGGAAGAGCAAACAACCTACCTGAACAACTGGAGAAATGTCCAGGCCTTCTCTGGGCCAGTGCCTGAATCTGCCCAGCTCAGGAATGGACCCTACACGTGCCCTCTCCTGGCAGACCCAACCAATATTCTGGGGTAGCTGGTGCCTGCCTGGATGAAGAACAACTAGTCCCTGTTTTTATATTACTTTTCTAGTAAGTATTCATGTACTAAACTGTTCTTAATGCTGTAGAAAATACACAGTGAATAGGTCTCCTCCAAAAAACATGGCACTGTCCAAATAGGTCTGGCCTTAGAGTACATATGGGAAAACCATAGGACAGCTAGGAGTTATTAATTACTCTTAGCTGTAAAATATACCTCCACAAGTCCACACCAGCCTGAATTCTGAATATTCAAAACAGGTTGTGATTATGGAACAGAAATAGATGGTAAGAAATGAGCAATCGACACAGGTAAAGAAGTGCTACCTGACATCAAATGACCATCACTGCTAAGAAACATGCAAGGCAAACAGATCAAACTGGCTTGTGAAATACTGGACTTTGAGACAATAATATGAAAACATCTCCTAAAAGAAAGAGAGGAATCAAAGGCCTCAAAGGGCAGATGCTTTCTGTCTCCTTTTGATTGCACTGCTGGGTAAAACACTTTTCAGTGCCAAAGTGGTGGAAGTCCATTCTAATCTGACTATGAAATATGATAAATACCCAGAACTGGTACCTTTACATGAGTCAGGAAGCAAGACATCAGCAGAACAACCTGTGTGGGGACTAACAAGGAAGGAGTGGCTTTGAGGTTTCTAAGATTTCTCTGAAGATTAAAGCAGAGACTTCAGTGGAGATACATCCAAGGATTTTTAAAGACCTCTGCAAGTGAAAAGTACACAGGAAATGGGCAAAATATGAGACACATTGCAAATATAGCAGAAAATAGATCTCTATATGTCTCTATCTTAACACTATACCTTCTTCCTTCAGGTGCAGGAACTGCGAAGAGGCGACTTCTACCCTATCACGGTTCTGTAACAGATTCTACACAACCTCAAGCACTGCAATCCCTCCTATTTCCCTTCTCCTGCACCCCTTCTGCATCTTCCCAAGGACACTGCCCGTGTTTGCTCATTTCCCCAGGTGGAATTACAACAGGTAAGCATCAATGGGAAGTGACTGCTCTCCTGCAGAGGGACGTGCTGGGGGATGTCCCGGCGGATGCGGGAACACCGTTCCCTCGGCTCACGGTGAGTGCCACCGGTGGAACACAAGCAAGCTTCACTGTCAGGATCTGTTATTCCTTTTTCCAGCCAGCACAGTTCCTGTTCTCTGTCCGTTTATTCCTGCCATTACTTTCCACAGAGCACCAGAACTAACTCAGTGACATCCTGGCTGGAGGAGATTTCTTGTTCCCGACTGTTCCCTGGTTCTGTACCACCCATCCATTTTCCCAAACCACTGGAGGATTACAATCCTTTCCCCAGCTTCTTTTCTCCAAGGAACAATGAAAATGACAAAATGTTCCTTGCCTCATGTGTTCCCCACTGGTGCAGAGCTCTATGGCTAAAATGCTCATCAGAGCCAAAAGCTTGGGCATGACTAAACTTTAAACAAGCTAAACATCAATTGGTTTGATTTATAGGCCCAGGAGACCAAGCCAATCACAAAAGAGTAAAGTAAAATTAATTTGCCATTCAGAGCTGTCTATAAAACACGCTGCTTGGCCTGAAAAATAGAAAAAAATAGTATTAAGTGGGGACAAAATGGCTTAAAATTCCACCTTTGTAATGGTCATGTACTCAGAATATCCCTTGCTCCATCCAGGCAAGGTAAAGTCTCGGCATTTTCCCTCCATGCCACAGCACTGAGTACTCCAGGCTCGGATGAGCACTGAGCACAGAGCATCTCAAGCTGTACAGACTGACGGTATCTGTAACTGGACTGTCTCTGGCATCTGTTCGGGAGGCACAGCATAAGGCAAGTTCATCAGTTCAAACCTCACTTATAAATAGATGGTGCAGATGCACTTCAGAGCAGATATTACAGACTTTATTTTCCATTTGAGAACTTTGCATCTCTCAGGTAATGCACGTACATAAATACAGAACATTAACAACAGCTTAAGGGATGCAGTCTGGGATATTTGGAGCTACACGGGAACGTGCAGCTTTATGACAGCATCAAAATGGTTGTCAGATTCAGCTGCAGGTTAAAACACAGTGCCCCATTTTCACTTCTGTGACAGCTGCACATTAAGCTCACACAGGTGAAAGGGCAAGAGCCACGACTGGGTCACCCCTGGCAGACTGTGGAGCTGCAGCGCTGGCAACGTGCCCACGAGTGGAGTCCCTCGGGAAGGGTCGTCTGGTGCTCACCCCACAGGTACCTGGCCCTGCCCCTCACCCAGCTCCCCACACCACACACAACAAACTCACTGCCAGAACCCAGCTGTCTCCAATTCCATTCACGACTGTAATCGCATTGCTGTGGCTTAGGCTGTGGCAACAGGGAATGAACAAAGCAGGAAGCAAAGGCTAATTGTGAAACTCCCTTTTATGCTAAAATCATTTTGTTATGAATAAGGGACCTAGAAAAGAAGGACGACTATTGATGAGTCAGTGACAGAATGAAAACATCATTTGCTGAAGTCATTTAGTCTGTCAGTACTGAAAGATTTGAAAGCTTCTAATTTAGTTCTTCACAAAAGAAGCTCCCTGCTGTTAACAACTTCACAATGAATTTTCAGCATTTAACTTCAAATCCAAATCGGTACTGTAGCTTAATACTTCTCTATCAGGTACTAAGTCAAACACAAAGATGAAATTCTGGACAGATGGCATATCCAGCTATTTACAGTTTAGGCAATTCCTTTGGAAAGATAATAAATCAATGTACATATCTCATTTCATCAAATGAAGGCTGATCACAGAAATATCTTAAATATTAATGTATTCAGTGGACTTCTGCTTGAAACAGCATCTACATCAATCTAAATCAAGTATCCGGTTTACAGATATTTTGGGTGCCTCTTGCTTCTGTTTCAGTAGGTGCAATGAGAACAGTGGTCACAATGATATTGAAAAAGAGAAACTACAGCTAGGTTTCTGCACTGACACCAAACACAATCAATCTGCTAACACCTGACACCCAGTAAGTTCACAGTACCCATAAAAAGTATTACCATGTGTATGTGTTAGAAACATCCATATTCTTGGCTCCTTTACTCTCCTATAAAACAGGAGAGTGAAATCACTCTCCTGAGATTCATAAACAGATTTTGATTTCAGCCAGGAAAACCTCCATCCTTCTCTTTGCAACAGGAAGTTCTCCCACCTCAACCTGTTCTTTGCAGCTTCAACAAACCAGTATGATCCACGGCTTTGTGGACAGCACAGCAGGTTTGCAACACTAGACACACAAAAAACCACAAGCCTGCAGATTTTCTGAGAGCTATTTAAAGCTTCTAAGACAAAAGAAATTAAGATGCATTTATATTAAAGCGTAGCTTTTCCTTCTTTCTTACGGGTTCCATAAAAGCTACTTCATCTCACTCCATATATCCTACCCTTCTGTGTAATGGCAGTTCCGTAAGCCCTGGCTCAAAGAAATCAGCCCTGCCTGTGCCCTGGGAGATTTGCCAAGGAAAAACAAGCCCATGGTAAAGGTCATTAGGAATACGAGAGATTCTCTGCGCTGTGCTGAGTACGGAGACTAATCCACTCCTCTGGGCAGGAAGGATGCAGGTAGGGGACGAGCAGGCTCTTCCACTCCTGCTTTTTAAGTATATTCAGGGAACTATCCATTTTGACCTGCTTTTCCTTTGGTTTTGATGTCATGTGCTACAAAGCCCAGCATTCTGCCTACTAGGACAAATCTATTGTCCTGTGCTGGAAATCCTCTCTAATAGAGTGGGGGATGCTGGCAGTGAGGGCAGTAAGTCAGTCGGCTGCTGTTATCATCAATCAAGCATGAAGGCTCTGCTATTCTGCAGCCTGAATTCTTTATCTAACTGATTAGTCATACAGGCCAACTGTACTACAGTATTGCTGCCCAACTGCCATTACAGAACTCCTCCATTTGGAGTATTAAAAACGCAGCTGATGAGCCCAGTGTTCCATGAAACGTGTCTGGAGAGGAAAGGGAGCAAGATCAGCAGCAGAGGGCAGAGGAACAGACACAATCCCCTTATCCCCACCGATCTGCAAGCCAAAAGGAAGGGAGTCAAAGCTTGAAAGTCAATTCAAAAGTAAATAAAGCACAAGAGGCCAGCAAGACAAGCACCAGAAAGCTATTTTAAGGTTCAGAGTGAATTAAATATGCAAAGAAATTAAGCATAGCAAGGAAACAATCTTACTGGCAGAATTAGCATTTCTTTTCTTACTTGTCAGACAACTGAGAAAGGGTGATACTCTTCAGAAGAAGAGTAACATAATTAAGTTGAATTTGCTTTTTACTGTGCTCAGAGAGGTCTTCCATTTCAACAGCCCTCATAATAAAAAGAAACAGACCCCTTAAAAAACATTCCCTTGTTATTTTCTCTTTCACATTCTGTACTGTTCCCCAGAGAGACCTTATGTCAAAGGTGGCCTCTTTAGACTTCACAGAAAAGTTGATACTCAGCTGTTTCTCCCATCCAAGAAAAAGAAAACCACCTTGCTCAGGAATGCTGTTTCTGCATCGTAGCCTCCTTCCCTTTCCTCCGAGTCCCTGCACGTGCCGCTGCCTGCCAGTAACGCACTCCTTCAGGGACTCCACCAGAGCTGAGCCCCAAACCACCCTCCTTTTGGCCTCCCTGACCTACACAGACACACCTGACACGCTCACGCAGCTTCTCCTGCATTTCTCTCCTTCCACTGCAAGTCACGCTTGCTTACAAAAACCTTGCACGTAACTAATTCTGACTGAATCCCAGACAACAACTTCATCTGAAAGGATGAGCATTTACCATAATGGTCTCCACACTGTACAGCACACAGGCACTAAAATAAGATGCTTTACTCATAAATGTCTACCTTTGGATAAATGTCTTTCATCTCACACTCCTGCCAAGCAAAATTCTTTGATTTAGAATTACATCCACCTTGTCTTAAAAGCAGAATTACCAATCCAGAGACTTCTTCCTGCTTCCTTTTTTTTCCAACCTCTGGCACCTGTTTTAGGGCTTTCGCACACTCTCAAGTCCCTGTCACTGCTCCAGGAACAGCTGTACCCTGAGTGACTCTCACACAGCTTTTGTCTCCAGTGCAACACACAGAGAGCCAGATATCATGCACTAGACCAAGTGTCTCTTCTGCTGTTTAAAATATTCCATTCTCACCATACCTGCTGGTTTCAATATTCAGAAGTTAAAGCACTGCTGAGCAGGCACCCAGTGGGAATTCAGAGCAGAACGTAAAGAGGAATTACTTGGGAAAAAATAATCCTGCAATGATGGAGTCCTGCAGTCAGAAAACGCTTCAGTTGCAAAGACCTCTCCCACCAAATGCTGAGGATATGAGAGAAACAATAAAAACCAGACAGGCCCACCCTGCCATTCTGTCAGATAAACCTACAAAATACACATTCACACAACTGCCTCTAGTATGTGCCAGATAAATAAAACCTAATCTAAGTACAATCACAATGCAAGACAAAATAACCACGTTGTGTACATGGATATTCTCTAGCAGATTGTTTTGCTGTCTTCTATGAGACATGGATACACAGGAAAACAACTGCAAAACAGAAACAGGAATATTTTGCGGTTTATATTCTTTATAACAGGAGCTGACTTTTTAAAATTTAATATTCATCCACAGAGACCTAACCACAGCTAGATTTTTCTCTAGTGAGCTTCTTGGGAAAGGACTGACTTAATTCTCCTCATTTGTACTGTGCCAAGCACAGTATGGTCTTAGTCCCCATCAGGGCCTGCAGGCACTGTCACAACACAGTCACCAAACCACCAAGCTGACGTGCTTAATGCAGAATTCCCCAGTTTTAGTAAACAGCTCGAGAGATGTAAGCATAAAGCACCACAACGATGGCAAATATGCCTTGATTGTACTTTTAAAATAAAGCTGCTTACTTCTGTTTTTTACTGCTTACTCCTCCGTTCTCTCTCTCGCTTCTGTTACTGCCTCTACCTGGGGAGATCGCTTACATTTATTATTTGTTCCAAGAGGTTCTTAGCTTTCCCCAGGAACAGCATTAAATAACAACTATGGACAGTGGGACAGAGGATTAAAATGATCCTTTTTCTTTCCTTTTCTTAGTTTATTTTTTTTTTTTGCTAGCATTGGTGAATAAAAAGGCGGAAACATTTATTTTTCAGCCAGTAATGACAGGATAAGTGTCAGACGTAACCCAAAAAAGTTCTACCAGAGCTCTCTGCAGCTTAAATGTTAAATTTATTCACATTTCATTCCACCCTCAGAAAGCCAGTTCTCTTCTGTCTTTTATTGTTTATATTAGACATAGTGAGTCATGGAAATAAAGTGACATGAAACCACATTTACGCTACAGAAATCATCCCACATCTTTTCAGATTCCCCTTTCTGCTATTTCCGTACCATGCCTCCTATTGAGTCTGGGAGATTGATTACCCAGGCAAGGGCTAAGCGTTTATTCTTGACTGCAGTTATTTAGCTGCTCCCATTCTCATCTTAGCATGCCAATTTACAGCAAACTGATGCATTATCCATCAATTCACAACCGGAACGAGCCTACACATGACTGTCTGATACATAAACAACAAGGGACAGTAACACTAAGCAAAATAATGATCTAAAAGGACCATTAGCTGCCTTTTCTATGTTTGTGTGAGCTGTGGTACCCTACAAGAGTTGTCTCTCGCTGCACAGAGGTCAAGGGCAATCAGTGCCCGACTGAAGCACCTCTGGCACTGAATGCAGGGCAGAACAGCTTCCTAAACCTCACCTGCTGTGTTTAAGGCACTAGGTCAGCCATACACTGTCCAAAGGAACACATCTATAACCCCCTGCCCGGTCAGTCTGCAATGGTAAGAATCCCAGTTTACATCCACAGGGACTATCCCACCAACCTCCGCTGGAGTGTTCCAATCCCAAACACATTTAGTCAGCACTGTCTGCCAGCCATGGAGAGTGTGAGGGCCCAGGATGTGCAGCTGGGCTCTTCCTCACTGTTTATCTCCAGCTGAAAGGGTTACACTTGATGGTTCATGACTGAGTCAAACCTAACAAAGCTTCAAACCACCCACGTATGCCCAGTCTCACAAGGATGTCATAAAAGGTTTAAAGACACTGCTCTGAGAGGGGTTGGGACAGATGACCTCCAAAAGCCCCTTCCAATACATATTACTCAGAGATCCTCAGACAAAATGCACTCTGGTCTCCAAAGCCTTCAGAAAGGACCCACACCTTTAGGAGTTACTCCTCGGAATTTTCAGGAGGTCAAACGCTGACAGAAATCGGGCATTAACAATTCCTTTGAAGTCAGTGGAAATTGTAGCCCCTCACCCCTTCAGTCGGTTCTGGCTTAGAGATTTTAGTGTGACCACCATGAAGTCAGACCTCGGTGTAAAAACTCCGGTGGAACTTGTTTTACACCATCCTCCCATCCCAGCACACACGGGTGCAGGGTCTCCACCACCAGATCAGACCTGCTCTTTCACCCTCCTCATCTGCCTTACAAACACCTCCTCTCACAACCACCCAGCACAGGAACAGGACAAGCACCCCTAAAGGCTGGCTCCATGTTCTTATCCACCTGCAAAGCCAAGAGTTACTAATCCTGAAGTAATCCCAGAGCTATACATACACCTTCATGGAAAAGAGCCACTACACCCCACCAGTCGCAGTTTTATCAGGAAGCCGGGAACACTTTCACTCAGAACTAGCACAAACACTGATCTCTTGAAATGTAAAAGGCAGAAAGAGCTCCCCCTGCTTTTCAACACACAGCATCTGCTGCTGGGAATCTTTATTTTAAAGCCAGAGATGTAAAGGCAAAACGAGATTAACAAGCAGTTTCAGCACTGGTAATTCCATGCCCAGGCAGCACAAAGTCCGAGCTGACCATTCCAAATTAACTTCCCTTACTGCCAGAGTGGTGTGACAGTGAATACAACGCACCAAGCAGGAGGAGCCCTCCCTGTACCTGTCAACTGATATGCCAATATGCAATTAAATGAAATCTACTGGCAAGTCTCAAAGCACAGTATGTCTTTTCAAAGTACCGTTGCAATTCCAGTGCTCAAATAACACATTCTAGTTCAATTCCACGGCCATCCTTTCAACAGATTTGCGTATGGAAATTCCATCCAGACTGAACAGTGCTCCACGCTGGCCACAGCACAAAGCGCTCACGGTCACTGCAGCCTGGAGCTGCAAGGATGGAGATCAAAATCAGCCCAGAGATGGGAGATGGCTATTCAAAATAATTCCAGCATTAATAGAGGCAACAAAGGATCCTCTCTCTGGACTTGCTCGGACCTACATCACTGAGACAAAGAGCGTGCTGCCAACTTCTCAGACAAACTGCCCCACGAAGGACGTGGCTGCTTTGGAGACTCCACAGGAGAATGCAGTCAGGCTCTGGCTCCCACTCTGGCCTTGTTTATTCGCTCAGAACAGGACTGCACAGAGCAAGCGTGAGCAGCCTTGCATTTTAGGAGCGAGCTGAGATTTGTTAACAGGCTCCCTCTTATTTCTTTGAAATATTTTATTCTTTTATTTGTTACAGAACACCTAAGAGAACAACTTCATTAATTACTTATAATTGTTCCGTCTGTTGTGACACAAGAAACAAATCTGAAAATAAATCAAGAAGTTCCACTTTGTTGCTGCTTTTCTAAGTATTCCTGGCTAGACAGAAAAAAATGTCATGAAGCTTCTTGCAGCTAAATTCCTCCAAATCACAGAGGAACAACAGGCTTTGTATCAGATGATGTGAATTTTTATCAGTGGCACTGTTACTGACTGCCTTTATGGCTTCATTTTTATTTCTTTACCTTAGTTCTTTTACTTACAAAATGTGAGCACCGCTCTTAGGGCTCCAGCTCAGCTGCGTAAAAATAGTTAGAAACCAAATTTACTTTGATTTCTATTGCAGCAAATTATTTTTTAAGATATGGTACTTTCTATCATCCTGAAAGAATGAAGAGTAAACAAGCCAGGAATGGTGCTAAGGCTCTGTGTAAGCACCAGACCCCAAATGGAATTTGCTCCTGATTGTGCTACGGAATCAGTCTTCTGACCACACTGTGAAATGGTAATGTTCTAACATCATGTCTGATTTACTGATTTAATAATAATGCAATCAATGGACAAGCAAAATGTTACTGTTTGTGTTGTTTCCAGGAAAGGCAACAAAAGAAGTAATTGCCAATGATCTCATTAGTCATGTTTAGTTACAGTCCTCCAGATACAGCCCTAAACAATCTTCAGGGACAGTAAATAATCCTTTTTTTAGGTCATTATGTATGAGTGAAGGAAAATCCTATACACTTCAAGCAACTTGTGGAACAAGTTTTCAAAGCCCAGTTTTTTAATCAATAAAGATAATGCAAAAAAAAAAAAACAAAACACCCCAAAACCTAAATCCAGTAGAACAACGCAATATTGATCTGGGAACAATATCAAGTGCTTTCTTTGTATTTTCAGTGCACAATTAATGCTATGCAGAACTTTCTCTGCAGCTGGGATACACTGTGATATCTCTGAAGGGGTAATCATGGGAATTCAGGTTTTATTAAGTCTGTTTAAGAAGTATTGTAATGAAACAAGAAAATTTAAAGGTTAAAGGAATTGAACATGAATTAAACATTACTCTTCACTCTGATGAAAAATAAAGATGTTTGCTCTTGCTGTTGATTTCACCCACTACTGCACGGAAGGTGAAGGCTGAGCACACACCACGCTCGTTTCGAGCTGAAATCCCTTTTTAAACTACCCCAAAGGAAACTGGGGAGGCCACACCTTGCTTCAAAAGCCTTCTCAGCACAAGGGACTCTCTGCCCTTCTTTTCTCTCTCCTCAACACTTCTAATGTCCTACAGCTTTGTAACCCCCTGGGAGCCCTGTCTTACACAGCTCCCTCTGCCATCCCCAAGGCACGTGGTAATCCCTCCACACATCCATCAGAACCATGCCTGCAGGGAAATGCTTCTGAGGGACAAGCAGCACTTCCCAGCTTTTCTTGGAGCTAGCAACTGGCTGTGCAGCAAGAATATGCTCTTTTCATTAAGAGAAAAACTCTGGTACTGAGGTTTTGACTTGTTCATCTGGTGTATCATTATAGCTGGATAGACAACTATTTCAAAGAGACATAAGAACAATTACGTGCTTGGCAGGAGAGTCCCAGAAACATCTATTGAGAAATTTTTTGTCTCACACCAGCTTTTACTATAACAAGGTCTTGAGTGAGGCAAAGGAGAAAGAAGAGGGAAAAAATGAAATCAAAAAGGGTCACTGAGACACTGTCCAGCCAGGTAAGTGCCCGATTTCACTGGCAGCACTGTCATACAATCAAACAGTAAACCACTACCTACTAAACCCCATCTGTAGGCAACACATGGTCGCTGTTCTGCTTACACTTAATTCTACGAAATCCCTCGTTTTCATGGGTGAGCTTCAGAATGTGTTTGACCTGAAACCAGCAAAGGTGGCTGTGCCCACCAGCAGGACTCCGCAGTCAGCAGCAGTGAATCACCAGGTACTTGAGGAGAGAAAACTATGGTCAGAAGTGGAAAATAAAGATCACAAATCTGTAGGGATTATTTTAGCCTTGCCAAACCCTCTCCATTTCTCAGTAGATCCACTTGAATTTCCTCTGAGTTGGAGATCATCAATCCAAAACAACTCTCCGGGGATGATCCCTTCAAAGTACGAAACACTTAGTGCCCAATCACTAATTGCAACCATCCTACTCACACAAGCACTAATACCTGCAAGTGCCACATGCAAAACCATCTCTCATCTATTACATTCTAACACAGAAGCACCAGGACAACATGAAGAATTCAATCACATTTCTAGGGTATGGTCAGGGACAATTAAAGCCCTGCCATAATATTCCAGTGGCCCACAAATAGGATGTAGAATTTCTGATAATAAAGGTAGACAACTAAGGTATGTGTGGTGTCAGGAGGAGTAAAGGAAGCACTACAGGCCGATGCCAGCGACAGAGAAGTGAGGGCTTGTGTTTCACTCCATTCTTAATAAGACATCGACAGGAAACTCTAATCAAAAGCTCTGAACTTTACTTTCTTCAAATATTTTCTTCTCAGAAAACCCATATTTACATTTACCACTGAGATATGAATAAAAACAGTTCTAAAGAACACAGATATAAGAATCCCTGGCGTTCCCTCTGCACTGACATCAGTGTTGTTCTCTGAAGGGCAGCCACGAGGGCGCACGTATGAATCCACACTAAAGCCTTCAGCTGCCCCGAGGAGGTGGCTCAGCAAGGCTCTGGGCCACGCTAAACACGCCTGCCAAGACTGCAGACAGGACCTGGAGCCACCCAGCTGGCTCTGCCATCCACCAACACACAGGAGCCTGAGCAGCCACTGCTGTGCTGCTAATGTTACACATTATGACCATGCACAAAACAAGCTACAAATAAAAGCCATGTTAATTTTGACTCCCATGCTTGTTTCAGTAGAACATCACTATCTGACTAATTTTAAGCTCTAGTGGAAATGCAGGAAAATCACAAGCTGTTCTGACAAGCAGAACAAAGCAGAGGGTTGGCCCTCCAGAGAGGTTCTGAATATGCATGTTCCAAGGGACTCTACACAGAAATAAGGTGTTCAGACATGGAGAATCCTTCTCAAAAAATCTGCCCAAGATGGCACAGAGGAAAAGTCTGAAAGTTAAAACATAATGGGAAGTAAGAACTTCAGTGAAGGATAATGTTCTTACACGTACAAGACCATTTTTATTCCAGAGAATCCAAATATAAACAACTTGTGATCCACAAAAAGCAAGAACGTAGGCACTGCCTCGTTAAAGTGACTGCAGCAAGCTAATACTTCAGGCAGCATCACCTGATCCAGAGATGAAGTCAAGGTCCAGCTTTCCACTACTGATACCAGTTCAGTCTATGGAAAACTGTCACTGAGAGGATGGGGAAAACAACTGGGTAGGATTTCCCACCTCTCTTCCACTTGGGGTTACTGGGGCAGAAACTCTGAGGACTGTTTGCAGAGTTCAGGTCTGTCTCTCATTTCCACACTAAGTTTAAAATCAGCTTGGGACTTTTTAGGCACTTTTGCATAAAACAGAGAAAGAGGAAGCGATCAGATACTGGAAAGACAACTATGCTGTTATTTATTTGAGAAACTGGGTGTTTCTGATAGTACAGTGACAGAGGTGCATTATACACCCCTTGCCCATTCTCTCAAAGGTATGAGCTCTGAAATAAATTATTCTGTAACAGAATTATTTCAGCCTAAATAGGACACTAATCTTAATTGAATAAAACCTGTGTAAAGAATGAATTTACACTGTCCCAAGTGGCTCAGAAGCACTGCATCCCAGGTACTTAGCTTCAGCAACTAGCCACTAAATCTAACACTGCTCCCAAAGAATTTGTCATATATTCCATATTCACAATGTACAACAGTAATAAAGCACCTAAAGATACAAATATGCAGGTTCTGGAATTTACTAAAATACCCAAGACAGAGGTGCCTCAAATTGTGTACATCAATGAGCATTAAACTCCTAATTTACATCAGTGGCTTGAAAAATCTCAGTGGATACCTACCTATATCTTTCAATCCCTAAATATCCCTGCAAATCCAGCTCATATTTCATCTCCTGCCTTTCCAGGGATGGTGCTGCCTTACAGGGTATTTTCCCTCCACCACATCTGAATGCTGACTGACAAGAAGTCATTAACATCTAATGCTCACTACCCTGCCCTTTCACTTCTGCAGATGAACTTCAGCAATTCCCGTAACTCTGGGATGGCTAAAACCCCAGAACCCCCAACCCCACACCCTAAACCTACTCACGGCCAAGCCAGCACTGCAGCTGCAGGAAAGCTGCCTGACAGCAGTGCAGGCACTGCAACAACTGCACCACAGCTGCAGGGAACAGAGCTCACCCGTGCCGTGGGCAGCTTCCAGGACGGGCAGCAGCCCTCACAAACCAGAGGGCACACTCATCTGCTTTAAATGGCTCTCTACACGTCAGAAATCCCCACCTAACAGCTGCAGTGCGGTGTCAGCAGGAACTCCTTCACTCCTCTACTTGGTTTAGATGCAGTACCCACACGGGTCACACATTCACGGCCACAAGTCCAAACCAAGCTGAACATGAGGAATGCATGAGCTTTCTGAAACAGAGAGTGGTTCAGAAAAACCTGAGCATTCATTTTTCATTTGTCATCACCATGCATTTACATAAAGATACTATATGCATGTTCCTATGTCGGTGTTAGAATTAAATCAAAATAAGTAAATAAAAATCTTCAAGTGGAATCAACAGCAGAACGTCACAGGCCTTATACCAGCCTTTACAATTACATTTAGAAATGGATGAAAAAACCTCACCAGAACCACAGCGCAGTAGCTATAGCAACGTGCTTAGCTTCTCGGAAGAATCAAATAAGATAACCTGCCCTAAAATAGATGCAAAATAGCTGTGGCTGCAGATGTGTAGTTTCAGAGACAGAACACAACCATAGAAATTAATTTTTTTCAAATGCACAATGCTCCCTTTTACAGAAATCAAAAAGCTACCCTACAGGCAGTGGGTGAGAACTGAGTTTAATTCCTTTGCTCTCAGTGTTTTAAAAGCTAAATCATTTATCTCAAAGCTTAATTGTGCCTTTTAACAAATTAGACTTCACTGGAAATCATTATCTGTTTTCCCCCTTCTTGTTACAATTCAAAGGCAGCATCTGTTAAAGAGCAAAAATGAACCATTTCCCCCTCATTACACAAAGAGTAAAAAGTCATCCCAAGTTCACATTACTTCAGAAGGTAATTTCTGTTCATCAGAACAATTTGTATGTGTTCAATCCTTCTCATCCAGTTTCGCAAGCTAATTCCCTCAAATATTTAGACTTAATTTGGTTTGTAACCATTAACTACAACCACATCTACAGAACCTGCATTCAGTCATACTCCCCATGAGTACTGTTAGAAGTATACCCTAACCCCAACCCCAACCCCAACCCCAGAGCTCTGCTCCGGAGAGAACTGTTCCAGCAGCTCCCTGGGATCAACGCTGCTCCAGCCTGGATTAAACCTCCCTGTGCTACAATTAAGACTGCAGAAACAGAAGGCACAGACATTAATTTTGCACTGCAAGGGACCAAGTCAAGGCAATTAATAATAAAGTATTAATACTGCAAGCCAGTGTTTAATTCGTGGCCTCATTCACAGCGGAAAAAGGGAGTTATAAACAAGTCAACTAGAAGCAAAAACGTCAGTGGAATTTGAGCTTAACAAAAAAACCTCACACAACAGCAAAACTGACAGATTTTAGGAGAACTAAAATCAACAGAAGCATTCTATTTTTTAAACAAAAACTTTTTAAAGTGTAAACAGTGGCTTCAAAGCTCTTCCCTTATTCTGCTGTTCACAGACAAGTAGAAAACAGATTCTGCAGACGAAACTTTCTCCTGGATTAAAAGTTTGATAACCCACATTTACATCTATCTTTGTAGAAGTTTACAAATACCATGAGCACAACACTGTTTTCAGAGGGACACGTCTCTCCTTTCTCCCACAAGGATACCCTGGAACGTGTTTACAACAGCCAGAAACCTGAATCTGAAATTTCCACGCCTGTAACAGAAGCAATACAGCTCACTCCAACTCCTGTCCAGGAGTTCCCATCCCATCTGGGATGTGGTGAAATGCTTTCCCTTGGTTCACCCAATTTAAACAATCACATGAACATCTGTTGTTCACTTGGACAGCTCATTTGATCACGTCAGACCAACACTGACAGAGGGACAGGAACCAGCAGGGAGGAAACTACATCTAATTACTTGCAACTAAAGCTCTCCCTGCTGAATTTGTGTATCCCAGCTTAGGTCAGCTGGCTGTTAAAGAAACATTTGATAGGGCAGATTGGCTGCACTGCCACAGTGAAACTGGTGGTCAGTGCTAATCCTAAATTAGACAAAGGCCTTTTCAAATCACCACTGATTTTTAAATTAAAATATTAATTTATCTGGACTGAAGATACCAATAGAATTCCCACTGTTGGCATTACAGTTGGGGAACTAGCAGAAGCTTTCTGGGAGCCTGGGTCTTAGCTGACAAGTACTCACAATCCTTGCAGAATTCCAGTGGAAGCAAACAGCTTTGGGTTTAATGCTGAGTAACTCTCTGACAGCAAGCGTTCAGAAAACCCACTGTTTATAATGGCCCACTATCTCCTGAGGGTGTATTATTGCTATCATCTGTCTGCTGGCATCAGCCAGTCTCTTTTTTGACAGCAATCTGGTGCTCTCACAAGAGGCCTTTTGCTGCCTGGCTGTGTCGTGCCTGGAACAGAGGAATACCTCGAGGCTCACGGGAACTCCCCCTGATTCACCCAACAGACAGGGGGTCCTGTGAACTCTGCACCACCTCCAGCAGCCCCAGCACGTCCACCAGCACCACTGGCTGCTCCCACGGGGAAATGCAGCGCTCTGACAAAGCACAGGGCCTCGGGACAGAAGGGAAGCACGTGTGCAGGAGCAGTGGACACAGCCAGGACTGCCAAGTGTCAGGAGCTCCACGAACACAGATGCAGAATCCTCTTCAGGAAAGACTTACCACAATTTTAATTAGGTATTTGTTGAAAGTGAATAATGCTGATAACTGCAGTAATTGGGCTCTTTCATGCAACAGTCAGCAAAAACTGCCCTATTTTCATAATGCACAAAGAAACAGAGTCCATTCTATTACCAAGATTAACATACACTTTCTGCTATATGCAACAGTAAGATTGAGATCAAAAGATAAAGAGGTGGTATATGATTAAAAAGAGGGGTTTTTATTTTCTTTTTTTCAGGAGCTGGAGGTGGTACACGTTATCCAAGACTTACATAAGGAGTCTCATGTGACACTGTGGCTGTTGCACAAAATCCCTGCAACCGAGTCTGTTTTTGGATAACTTCAAACATTAGCTCTGTATTTGGAACTTTTCAACTACACGTCAAATAAAACAGACTTAATTTCCTCAGCACTGGGTGAACGCAGGAAGCAGCTTTGTTTCCCACACAGATTCCAAACCGTATCTTTGGCAATTTTTGAAGCTCCCTCCTCTTCAAGAGGAGCATCAGGACGCAGTGACCGGTGCTTTGGGAAACCCGGGGCTGGGTTTCTAGTTAAACGCACAAATCATTTCAGAGCATTTATAGTTTCACTTTCCACTTCAGTTTTCCCAAGGGCATGAGAAAAGGAGATTTTAAGACAAAACTACACATCCACAACACTAAATGGTTTCAACATCTTAAACTATAGTGATGTTTCAGCTGAAATAAGGATGCACAGCTATGAAGTTTTAAAAGTCTTAAAGACTTTTGTGTGGTCTTCAAAGATCCTTGTGTCCAGAATTTGTATGGACTTCAGTAAGTCATGATTTGGCTCTTGAGTTTTCTATAAACAGCTTTATAGAAAAAAAACTCATTCTTGTTTTACAAGTCTCAGGAGCATTGGTGGAAAAAGTATTAATCTTGATCAAATATGTTTTTTTCATCCCTCACTTAACACCTCTCAATCAATGTCAGCTGTATTGCAATTGATCTAATTTCATGCCAGTCACTCCAAATATTATCCAAAGACTTTTCTCACATGTACTTCCTCAAGTGGAAATCTGGGCAAGGAAATCTTTGAGATTTCTTTTTCATATCAGAAAACAAACGATAGCAAAAATTCACACTCATGATCAGTTTTAGTACCCTTAATATACAGATGAGAAAAACACCCAAAACATATTGTTGATACCCAGTTCTTTTCCTGGCATATTCAGTAGACACAAGATTTAAAGGAGAAATAGAATCAACTGCTTAAAAGAGAATTCAACTATTAGAATGAAGAGAGGCTTTTATGTTGTCTATTAGCTCCCACTATTTATAAACTGCTAAGCTCAAGCCCCCAGAACTGCAAGAGTTTTCCTAAGAGGAAGGGGTAGAAGCAACAGGTGAAAACTACGACAACACTTCTTCCAGGAGCACACTGAATGTGTCAGCTGGAGAAAATGGTTCTTTAACTGCAAAGAAGTAAAACTAAGCAAGCCTGAAGTAAAACAGAAAAACTGACAAGCAAAAAAAATTTAAACACTGTACTGACTCCTACCACTTAATTCTCTCTCAGTGCAAGATGCAGTGAAGGCATCAAATGATACCTGGTCTGTGGCAATAGCTACAAAAATAAAGACAATTACATCAGCAGAACTTTAAACTGAGTTTTTACATTACTTATCTCATGGGGACAGGCATGGGCCATGAGGAAGGCTCTACAGAAGCTTACACCCAGCAGGACCCCTCTTTCAAGAAAGTTGTTTATTTATGCTCTTTTGGGGGCGGGGGGGGAAAAGAAGAACACAACTGACATCCTACTCAAAGGTTCAGAACACACCTGGGGCGTGTCTAGCTGGTTACCTCCAGCAGCTCACGAGGAATGGTCAGGAGGCAGTTGCACCACATCAGAAACATGTAAGACACGGATCCAACTGCTGCACAGTCATGAGGAGGGAGGGCAGAGTTAACTGATCTCTTGGGTAACACTTCACAACCCCCTCTGAAGCTCCTAAGTCATGCTGCAATCTAAACTGTCACATCCACACTGTGCATGCCGTGTTATTCCAGTGCCCACAGCAAGGGGAGTGGCTGGAATGTCAGTGTTCCAGCAGCGGGACGGACACACGGGTGGCTGGAATGTCAGCGTTCCAGCAGCGGGACAGACACACGGGTGGCTGGA
>JAYRBT010000037.1:6854076-6896885 GCA_036023395.1 Myiotriccus ornatus
GGTGGCTGGAATGTCAGCGTTCCAGCAGCGGGACAGACACACGGGTGGCTGGAATGTCAGCGTTCCAGCAGCGGGACGGACACACGGGTGGGTGCCTGGAATGTCAGCGTTCCAGCAGCGGGACAGACACACGGGTGGGTGGCTGGAATGTCAGTGTTCCAGCAGCGGGACAGACACACGGGTGGCCATTCCCTTCCACTAAACCTGGCTGATGGACCTCGACAGTCACCTCCCAAAGAACAACCTCCCCGAACACCTTTCCTGTATCAGCAATGAGACCTTGTCTTTTCTGGAGCTTTTCTCTAACCCAAGATAGGTCTAAAAATGTAGTGCAGCCCCTGTGACACAGCCAAGGACACAGAGCCATGGGAGGAACGGCCTGGAACCGGCTCCCTGCGCCAGCCTCGTCATCCAGGAAAACCTCCACACCTGGAGAACCACAAAGCTGCTCACTCCAGCTCAGGGTTTGCCCGAGGTGTTGGAGCAGGTGTCCTTACGACAGCACGGGCAACTTCAGTAGTGACAAATGGCCCCGGAGTTCCACCTCGAGGCCACTTCTGGAAAGCTCTGCATGCTGCTCTTCAGCCCCTCTCTAACCTGCTGTTGGAATGTATGTCAAAACCAGTATTCTAGATAAGCTGCCAAATGATAAGCATAGCTCCATTAATCAGTTCTGGTTTGCCTAATTCAGTCAAAACACAGTCTGAGGTCACGACACACTTTCGGCTGGGAGGAAAAACAAGACCAACCAGGAATTGCTAAAAGACTGATTAACCTCCCCAGCTAAGTACAAGTCAATAGGAGTTTAAAAAAGAAATATGAACCCATAAAATTAAATCAATGCATCTTTGGAAGAATACTGTTGAAATAAAATTTAAATTTTCTAAGTAAATGTGCTGTTCCCATGGATCTGATAATTTTGAATTTACTGTTTCCTTTACAGTTAATGGATTTATGACAAAAATCTCAATTACATGAGTAAAAAAGTAGCTTCTTCAGCAGATCCAGATACTAATGACAGCTGTACAGGAACAACAGGCTGTTGCACCTCAATACATTTGATGTGATATATTTTTACAAGCTGGGAAAAATTTAAGACCATTCTTCCTAAATATAGAGCACAACCAACCAAGTACAAGGACAGTCAATTTTTAAACATATTTTTCATATGGAGCATTTAGTCTGATTGAAATCTTCAATGGAGATTTAACAATTTAACACGGAGGCTATTTTCTGCAAAACTTAAATCTGTTTATCAGTTAAAAATGATCCCTCTTGATAGAAACGTGACAGATAACCAGGCCCTGTAATTTTACAATACTGTATTTTAACATATTCTACAGCCAAAGACAGATTATCTTATGCTTCATGTTAAAAATAGATCTGTTTGATATTAATCTTTGGGCTGAGCTACGGCACCGATCTCGCTGCTGACCTTGCCACTATTACAATAACATGTCAGGCCTGTCTCCCTGCTGAGAGTCCAACTGTGTACACTGCTTTGTGCAGAACACACTGCCGAGAGGAAAAAACCAGGCTCTTCCCTCCACGAGATCGTGGGTGAATGTACTCCAGAACAGGCACTCGAGGGTCTCAACAGGCTCTTCCAGGGCCACATCACGGAGCGTTCAACTGTCGGGCAATTAACATCAGGCACTGGCTGTACCTTCAGCAGTTCCTACAGTTTTTATCCTCACAACAGACAAGGACTTGGCACAGTCCTCCCCTCCTGCTCAGTACAGCCTCTCTCATAGCCAAGCACATGCATCTTCATTATAAACCAGTTTACATTGTTCAAACACAGTTGTTTGGGTTTAATCAGACTATCACTTTTTTCCACCAAAATGAACAGTATAAAATCTTAAAGTTTAGATCAAAAGACTAGATGCAAACCTCCACTCTTCTGAGCAATACTATCTATCTTCATAAAATTTCTCATTTCAAATGCTATCAAAAGCATTTTCAAATAGTTTCACAGATCATTCACCCTGGTTTTACAGGCAAGAAGTCTGCAAGATTCTATCCAGAACCACTGCTCTTGGATCAGGACCCATCAAAACCTGAAAGTTTAAGAAACTAGTTAGTCAAGAAAACGATTCCAAGGTGCAGTAAAACTAAACAGGGCTGGTTTTGGTCTGGATTTAATGTGAACTCTTCTACTGCAGATTTTAGAAGCCTATGTGTGTTGATCAAGTCCTCTCCTTCACAATATGCAAGCACAGAAAGGACATTTATACCAAACACACAGTGCTTCTCATTTGAGTTGCTTAGAGGAAGGAATTCATACATGTTTTTTAAGACACTACAGTATCTTAAAAGAAGAATGTGGTTTTATTTTCAATCAATTTACTGAATGTGTGCTATTACTATGTGAAAGCAATTCTTCTCTTTAATGACTGACCAAATAAATCCTAACAGCTGAATTTGCAAATCCATCTCTTTATGTCAACAGCTTTGTCGTGTCAATCAATACAGCACTAAGCCAGGAGCAAGGATTTTTAGCCATTTCTGCTGTCACTTACCTGAGTACAGCTACATAACTTGCCTAAAACCATCAGGAAAGATTTACACTCAGCAGTCAAGAGCAAAAAGGACCTAATGTATCACAGCTGTCATCAGGTAACTGAGAAGAACCCAACATGGCTTGAGGGGAGGAGAAAAAAAATGAAACATTCCCTTCTGTAATCCCAAAAATTGGCATTAAAGTGGCCAACAAACCTTGAGAAAGTAACTCTGAATCCTGAATTAGTGATTCCATGACAGCCTCCTATCTTTCTCCCAACTGACCCAGTTTAAACACACCTGCTGGCTCTCAGCTGTGCTTGAGTGGATGGGACCCAACACAGGGCTGTTATCCACCACTGAAATGCAGCATCTCACCTCTGCCACTGCAGACCCCAGGGATACTCATGACAAGACATGCACTATTTCCTCAGCACCATGTAAACAGGTTTTAGCAGGGATGTGCCAAACCTCACACTGAAACTCAGCATCAGAACTAACTTCTGTACTTTAGTCTCCTGCAGCAAGTTAAGAGTTAATACTTATTCTGGAAAAAAGCCCCGAAACTGAAAAATACTCCATTTTAAATAGCCTTAATCTGTCAGCAGTAGACAAAGTCAAAATTCATTTTCATCTAAAAATGTCTTTCGGATTCTGTGAGTACCATACTATGCACATAAGCTATGGTACCTGTCACATCAAGAGTGGTATTAATATTCATGCAATTCCTTACTTTTATGTTCCAGTGGTACTGCCTGGAAGGCAGATGGATTAAAACACTCTGGTATCTTGAATAAAGCCTTCTCCACAGGCAGAGGCTAGTGCCATTGCTTAATACGTGGTGCCAAAGCAACACTCGGAGTCCTACAGAGAAGATAAAGGTGTTGAGCCAGTGCTGAGATCTCAGTCTGTGTGCACCAAGAGCAGCTCAGCACAGTGCTCAGTGCTGTGGCTGCTGCTTTGGCTTTGCTGAGATCCACTGAGGAGTGAGCAGTGTGCTCACTACGTACACAGCACTGCTCCAGACACCTGAGCCAGCACGACACCGAGCTGCAAGTGAGAAGAGCACAGAGGAAACACGCTGTCCTCCCGAGCTGCATGTCATAAATATGCCTATTTCCAAAGGTTTATAATCACATTTATAGTTCTCCAACAAACACCGGTTTAGCAGGGCTTGCAAAAGGGGTCCAAATCAAGTTAAAAAAGAAAACAAGAGGGACACAATATGAGTACTGACATTTGTATCTGAATCTGAAGGAAGGAGAAGGCCAGTCTGCTTCTCTCTTTAGCACTTGAAGTAGAAGACCGACAGCTGTAACAAAGCAAAGGTAACGTAGACATGTTTAACCATTATAAAGCTGTACTTCAGATGGGGGAAACGTCAAGCAGAGCTGCACAGAAGACCAATAAGCTGGAAGTATGTCTGCTGAGGAGAGGGAAATGTCCCTCTGAAGAAACCGGAGTTTCTGGGTTCTGCCTCAGATAATTTACCTCCAGATCAATCAGTGTGCCAGAAAAGATGGAGCTGCAGCAAGACACCGAGGGGACTCTTCGAGGATACAATCAAATTTAGACCAGCTTATGAATATAGAGAGAGTAAACTTCTTGTATCTACAACCCACACCACTACTGAAGAATTCTAATTATTTCATGCTTGCACAGCTCTCTCCAAGATCCCAGTTATGAGTGCTCAGGAGAAAAAACCCTGAGAGTGCCAGATGGATCTGCCATGCCTCACTGGTACCCTGGGTGTCTCTGACAACCTGCCTGTGCTGTCTACCTGCTCCTTAACAACTATTTCCTCCAAGTCAAAGGCAGCCAGCTATTTAAGTCAGCTCTCTGTTTCGAAAAGATTACTGTCCATCTGCTCAGGCAGGTGAGTACCCTGACTGCACTATCTGCTAGGTGTGTGGTTTTATTGTTACAGTACGCACAGAGAGAGAGAAGTGACAAGAGATCTTCACTAGTGCTATTCAAACCACGCATCTGAGCAATGATGTTTGTTTTCAGAATAGTAATCTGAGACTGGAGAACCAATGTCCCACTGTTATCAGAAAAAGTAAATGTTCTTTAAATAAAATTTAAAAAACAAAGAGACTAAATATTTAATTTTTAGTAAGGAAAGTTAATTTTATGTACAACCTTTATTTCTGGTTCAAAATGACCATCAATTCATGCGATCTGAAATGTAAATGGAGTTTATTCAACATGCTAAAGCACTGCTGGAAAGCAAAGCAGCACTGCCATTGTGGCTGACCACCCACAAACCCAGGCAACCCGCAGCAATCCCCCAGTGGACTGTGCCACCCCATCATTCCACGAGTTTCCAGGGAAGAAGCGGCCGCTTTACCTTTCCGAGGGCGCAGGTAAATGCACAGTGTGTAACACCGAGGACTGCAGCTGCTCATCACAGCTAGCCCTGCCCAGATGTCCAGTGAAGCCCTGTCAGCACAGCCCGAGCCCCAGGTCAGCACAGGGCAATGAGTGCACTCCCAGCTGGCTGCCAGCCAGCAGCTGGGTGGAAAACACACAGCCTGCTCAGCCCAGGGCTGCTGTCCTGGACCTCTCCTCCTGCGCACAGCCACCAACTACTCATGGCCACAGCAACAGTGAAACACAATTCACGGAGCTGATTCATCCTTAAATTCCTCGGTTCACGTGGAAAGGAAATCTGAATTGATATTGTCAGGTGTGTTTTCCAGATCTGAGTTAAACCAGTTTGTTCCATGTAACATTGAGGTATTTTACGATGCAGTAACGCACATAAGTTACAGCACTGTGCAGTTAATGAGGTGAGCTGGTGACACTTCAGGGGGATACCTAAGCGTGCACCTAAATCCCATCTATCACAACTGGAACCAGAGTACATCCCTGAAGTCAGACACACACTTGATGTGAAAAAGAGGATTCATCCACAAGTGCAAGAATACCAAACCCAAATTATTCACCTGTACCCTGTATCCTCCTCCTGGAGAATAAGCTGCTTGTTTCTCCCCAAGTGAGGAGCAGAAGCACAGTGTCACAGAGGCTCCCCCACTGAACCACCTCCCAGCAGGACACAGGAGGGACGCTGGCTCTCCCATCTTGCTCCCAGACTTTCCAGGATGGCTGTCAGGGAGAAGTGACTTGCGTGGCTGGGTTCACCTTGAGGGGATGGAGGGCCTAATTGCTGGTGCCACCACACCCCAGGGCTTTGT
The DNA here is from genome assembly GCA_036023395.1 of Myiotriccus ornatus. Classification (NCBI taxonomy): domain Eukaryota; kingdom Metazoa; phylum Chordata; class Aves; order Passeriformes; family Tyrannidae; genus Myiotriccus; species Myiotriccus ornatus. The sequence goes on from JAYRBT010000037.1 coordinate 6,859,776, forward strand.
TCGCACACCTTGCCTTGAGCAAGAGCAAATCCTGTGTAGCAAGTAATTAATACCCTAAGGGAAACTGCAGTGGACGCCATCACAGCTCTGCTCTGCATTTCCCTCGTTAACACCAACTTGCACTGACTTTCAGGGAGCGATAAATAGTCCCAAAATTCCCACGTTTGTAAGAGACAAGGAACCAACAGAAAATTCTCAATTATGTCCGGCTAGACCTAATTAAGAACTGCCCAGGTAAACCAGGATCCAGGTCATCTAGCCAAGGTAAGATGGTTTTGTATTTCAGCATTATGGAAACTTTCTGCCTTAAATAGTTACACAAAAGCCAAATGGAAGTTACTTTAAGTTTCACAGAAAGCTCAAATGCTCCTATCTGCACTGCATTACAGCTGCTTTGGAAAATGAGCAACAGTGACAGATGCAACTGCACCAAATCACTCACAGGTTGGACACTGTGCAGGGTGGGAGTGTCAAAAGAGGTCAAAGCCTGATCTTTACTGGTTCAAAAACTTTTCTGAGAATCCAAAATGGCATTAAGATGAAAACAACCCAAGACCTTTTGCGTGTTCACCGTAACAGATAAGCCCAGCACTAGACCTGAAGAGCTCCAACAAACACCCCAGCATTAATGACAGTACATGTGGGCTGACAGGGGCACCCCCTGGGTTAGGTCTGGTGCAGTGACAGCACACAAAGGATTAAATCAAACATCACACACTTGTTGGGAAGGCAAACCACAGCCAGTGGGTTTCTGAACAACTTCTTATAACCTGCTGCTTCAGTTTAAACATAACAAGTAGTTATGTAATTAGAGACTATCTAAATTAAATTTGCCATAAAATCATATATGTAGTTGAAACCAAATGAGGTGTTATTACAATAAAAATTAAGTGTGAAGATACTTTCTATAAAACCTTTTGCGCTACTTGGCTTCCTTGCTAGTTGGCAATTTTGCTTGGGAAAGATCAACACAAAAAGAAGTGGCTGCAACATGTGTACAATTCTGTGCTTTATTTAAAAATGTCACCTCCACTGCAGTTGTGAGCACATCCAAAGCATTTATTACATAACAGATCCCTGAGTTCTCTTACATAACAAATCCCTGAATCCCAATCACATTAGTTACGTACTACGCGTTTTTTTCCACATAACTGCACACCTGACATTTGAAAAATCTGGCTGACCATTATCTCATAGCCATCCTTATTTAAAAATACATACTGCACTTTACATTACCCTTAATTTTTAAAAATACACCTGTTTCCTCACTCCTGATTTGCTGTTATGCCTTATTTAAATTAACTTGTAAATCTGTGCAGATGAGCTCATTTATGATATTCATATATACAGGCTCACACGTATACCTGATTACCAGGAGAAAAATTCTTACCATAAAATGACTTATGAATGTCCTGAGACACTGTGAGCCAATTACAAACATACTCTTTAGAAAAATTAATATACACGCACACTTCTGCATGGCAAAGGTGTCATTATACAGGAAGACACAAGGAGGCCCATCCTTTCCTGCTGTTTACCTCCACCACTTAACATCTTACAACTTCTCTTTTCAGACTCTAATACTCAGCATCTAATACTCTCTAATACTCCAAAATATCAACTTTAATCTAAGGGCAGGACCTGATCCTCAATGCCAGCTGGGATAAGAACATGCCCTGGTGATACTTTAAAGGGAGGAAAACCCAGGTTTGGAAATAATGTCCTCAATTACGTCGCAAAGTCACAGTCAGAGCACCAGCTTCAGTAACATCCCAGGCACCACAGAGCTGATCTCGTGACTCACACCGTTAATGCACAATCAGATCATCAGGCATCAAGATCAGGCAACGTGAACTTAGGCCCTAACTTCAGTACTGCAGCAGCTCCCCTCAACCAGCAGCCAGGGTGACCTTCAGAACAGGGTTAGAAAATGATCAGCCAGACACTTAAATCAATTTCTGAGGCAGGTGACTATGAACAGATGAACAGATCACAGTAAATCTAAATAGTAAGTTATACATGAAGACTCTGAATTTTTAAAACATCATTAGGTTGACATTTTTTATTCAACAGGAGAAATTAACGTTTGATTTGCCTTTCCTGTGAAATATAATAAACACATACACACACATTCTTGAAGAAAATTATGAAGCAGGTAGAGGAAAAAGCAATGTGCTAATTACAGGTTGAGAGACTCAAGTATTTATACACAACTACAAAATTCCAGACACTAATCTGAGCCTTGCCAGATGGAAGAGTCAAAGCTGTTCACTAAGTTATGTTCCACGTAGTGTTACACTAATGGCTACAGGACACACACACATATGTGTATATATGTATATATATAGCCAGCTTCTCAAAGCAGCTACCAGCTCTGGAGGGTTCCATCAGGAACCTACGGAGCACCTATCTGAAGGCAGTAAAAATTCTTCACTGCTAATGTTCTACAGCTTAAGGTATCATGCCTCAGAGATTGGCTCCTTCTCTTCCCGTGTGCCCAGCCAAGAAATACAGCATGTTCAACCACGGCATGAAACAGAGCCGAAAATGCCCACAGCTCACTGAGGGAGCAGAAGCAGATACAGCACAGCTTGGCTGCTGCCCAACTTCGGAACAAAAGATGTGCTTGAATTAGAATATCCAATTCAAACTTCAGCGAAGTTGCAGTTCTATCCCCACAACTTCCACATAGGCAGTGGCCTTATGATTTAAACATGATTTCATTCTAAGATCTGCTTATCTGCAGACAGCTTCAAAGTAGTGGAAAACCTCTGATTTAATACTATTTAAAAAAAAAGACAAATTTTCTCTGACTACAGTCAGTGCATAATACAGTGCCCAAAAAAGGAAATCACACTTGAGTTACATAATTAAAACAATACAGTAAGCTAATTTCTCTGCAATTTTAATATGACAATAGTAAAAGACCTAAGAAGCAGACATTCAGGAACACGACATTCTTCGCAGAGTCCTTTCTGTGGGCCTTCAGAGTTTATTTTTATGCAAATCTGCAAAGAAAACCAAGCTCCAGAGTATGCATGAGAAAAAAGGCAAAGATTGAACTAAATCTGGAAAATTTAGAATGCATGTAATAGAAAACTGATTACAGGTTTTAGTTGGTAGCAAATACAACAAGCAAAATAATTAAGTGATTGGATGTTAATCTTAAATTCGCACTGATTATAGGAGGTGTATTTCTCTGAATACATCAGTGGCTAAATATAAATCGTACTTCTTCAAATAAATGCCTACATTTTAGGATGCAAGGTTCTGTTAATTGTCCTCTTCTCTCTAAAGATAGTTTTATAAGCCAAGTTAAGAGTAGGATTGGTACACTGCAAGATGATTTTAACACCATCCTGTAGCTAAATTTGTTTCTTACATGAGTGTAAATCACAAGCTCTTTGAAACAAATGGACAGCACAGTGCACTGAAGGAGCAGAAAAGAGAGGCCTTCCAAAATATGCTACCAGAAAGCAGATTTAAACCATCTAAGGCAAAGAAATACTATACATATATTATTATGAAAAAACAACTTACAAGTTTAAATTGGTAACACAAGGTACTAAACTTAAGTATATGAATCCACTTTTGAACAGCACCCTTTCAGAGCTTGTGATAAGGGGAGACAGGCATACAATTGCTGCCAAACAATAGTAAAAAGGAACTATAGCTTTAGGACAGAATACAGAGACTGTATTTTGAATTCAAACTCAGAATATGTACGCTACCCTTTGAACCCTGCCAAGCTCAACACCACTGCTGTTGTATCAAGTTCCAACAGAAAACCGTAATGAAAATATTCTGATCATATACCACTTCCACAGACAAGCCTTGCCAGTATCTATAAACTTAAATCCATAAAATCTTTAAAGCAGTATTAAAGGAGCTGTTCAGCCATCACTACTATCCTTCTTCACATTCTTCTCCTGTTTAAGAAAAGCCTCATTAAAGATTCATCCAGCATAAATAAAGTGTGCAGTGCTGCAGCAAATCAACTGAAGAGCGAGGGGCAGAATTCAGACCTCCCGGCTCGGGGTCATTTCTCACCCGCTACACCAAGTCCCTGGTTCCAGCAGCTTGCACTGCACACTCCGAGCTCTGAATGAAAACCCCAAACATCTGTGCTGGGGCAGTCAGGTCCCGGCAGAGCCTGCTCCAGGGCTGCCAGGACAGTGACACAGCCCAGGAACAGGCGTGTCCCGGGATACACGGGCACTGCAAGGGATGCAGGGCAGCAGGACACAGCCAACAGCACCCACCTCCAGCCCAGAGCTCTGGGCTACCGCTTACAGAGGTAGCCAGCCTCGTCCAGCACAGCCCACACCCTACCTGCACCACCACAAAGCTGCCCACCCACCTGTGGTCTCTGGAAGGTCCCACAGCAGCAGCCTCTGGGGCTCAGGATCCTCAGCCAGAGCCCGCAGCTGCTCCCAGGCCCTGCTAAGCCACGGCAGCCAGAGCCACCAGCCCTTCCCAGAGCTGAGCCTGTGAACAGGCAGGTTCAGAAAGCACGTGAAAACACTCTGGCCTGCTCCTCAATAGAAACCCCACCTTTGTAAAATTTACACTTATCACCAGCCCCGAAAAAGCATTTAAAGGCTCTTAAATCACAACTTCCATCAGATGTGCTTAATGCAACAGCTGCAGCAATTCCTCCTGCATTGCCCCTTCATTGAGAGACAAATGAGGCTTCATCTAGTTCTAGAATTCTGCTGATAACTTTGGTGACTGAGATGTGCCCCAAGTCCTACATGTTAACTGGGTGACCACAGGATGTCACCCAAAAGACCCAGCCTAAAACACCCTGAAGACACAGCATTAAGTGGACATTTCAAGGAAACTGGACAGGCAGCTGTTCCTTTTCTCCCCAGTTTACTGCAGGATGAGTACTGTTGCACAATAGCATTATAAAATCTAAGTGTCTGTGCCAATAAAGACTTTCCTGTAAGAGGATTTTAGCTACCCATATAAAAGTGGCAAAACCTGGAAGACACATAGCTGGTCCTTGCCTGAAAACAGATAAAAGTCTCCCATGCTACAAATCAGTTTACACTGAAGTAAGCTGGAATCTTAAAGCAGATGCAGCTTGATTGTATCTTCAAACAATTTAAATTACCAAGTTCTGTAGCTTATCCCACCTCCTGCATTTGTGACAGTCTTGCAGATGCAGTTTTCCTGTTAGGTACCATTTACACGTACCAGGGGTGTTCAGAACCAATCCTCAGTGCAGTGTCTCTGCTCAGTTACACCACTCTGCCTTCTCTTTTCCTGAGAACAACATGAGAAAGCCCAGGACCAAACAACAGAGGTTTTGTTTTGTTTGTTTCTTGTGTAAGAGTAAGTCAGTTTATTTCAAGAACACATGAAAGATTAATGGTGCATCAGTAATAATATTTTGCTTTTCCATGTGATTAACCCTGCTTATCTTCCTTCGGACAATAGGCCGCATTACCCACAAAAACCAAAACCTCAAAACTCAAGACAGACATTGTATTACTGTCACTTGTCCAGAAAATCTATACGAGCATCAGAAAAGGGCCATTGTTTTCTGAGGTGGGGGAAGAGCAGGAAAGCAAGAGGAGGATTGATCAATCAAACAGCAAAAAGGCATTCAAGAACAAAAGCATTCTCTGAGAAAAATTAACTACGCACAGCCTTGGTACTGAATTGGGTTGGAGGGGGATATTGTTATTGAAAACTGAAGAGTTTCGTCAAGTTTTAGGGCAGGAAAGAATGATTATACCCTGAAATTTGAGGATTATTCTGCCTAAGAAACTGTCAATTAGCATAACTTTGAACCCAGCAAAACTCTTCCTGACTACCAGATGTAACTATGGCAACAAGATCCAGCAACCTACAATAAATATGATACAGTGTCAATAACCCAGGCTTTTTGCATGTAAATAGATAAAGCACAAGGAAGACAGAAGAACCATTTGCAATGGTTTAGATTCAATTTTTAGATCTCTTCAATGCCAGGAATGTTAGCACATTCCAATGACTAGTGAAAAAATAAGGAGTAAGAGAAAACTAAAAGGAAAGAAAACAACACATCTCTCTTGGAAAAACTATTTAGAATTTAAGGAAGAATAAGACCACATCTCACAGTTGCATCTGAAACGTATGGTATTTTCATATATGGGAACATTAAGTCAGAGCTTTATACAACAGCATTTACAACTGTGAATCACTGCCTAAACATAAAATGAAGTTCCCTGCCCCACTCAGCATAGTATGGAAACTTCATGGATATGCAGAACACTCTTTCTTCCCCACCACTTAGAAATGGCTGATGGATGGTACCACAAATGCATCATCTCCCAGAGAGTATCAGCATGCTGGAAAATTTAAGAAACAATGGCTTCCCGTCATCTGAAGCCTCCCATCTCTGAAAAATAAGAACAACACACTAGAGCAAAACACCCATATCCTCTGCCAAGGAAGACAAGGCACAGGTAAGAGCACAAGACCTAGACCAGAAAACATGGAATAATGTGGGACTGAACATGGGGGCACGAGGGAAACATCAGTCCATGTGAGGGACATGGAAATTTATGAGGCAGCTGGACTGAAATGGATAGGAAGAAGAATGTTACAGAAGAGTGAAAATGGAACACAAAAATTCAGGAAAAGGGACTGATGTTGGAAGGACAAACCCTAGACAAGACGCAGACATGACACCAGGGAAATGAAGGTTCATTACAAAGGAGAGAGCTGAGCTGAAAAGCTCCAGTCACTGCCTCCAAAAGGATCCTAATCCACAGGCCAGTTCTGCCTGCCTCAGTCTGCCTCCAATTGTGCCCAGCTATGAATAGCTGCTCCCTCCTGTCCCCATAGAAATAGCTTGAAGCCACAGCACTAAATCCCAGCAAGAGCCTGAGACACACGCTGGCCTGGGGGACTGAATGAAGACAATAAAGATGATTCCATCTCTATGTAGATGGCTCTTCCAGGAAGACAGACAGTCAATTCTCACTCTTTCGGACTGCAAAGATTTGCTAAAGCACCTCTGCATCCACTAACATCCTAAAAGGAACCATTAAGGTTGTATATTGTCTCCAATTAATTGCTGCACTATTCCCCTATGTCAAATATTCCTTTAGGGTATGGACTGCCCGATGCAAGACAAAGCAAGCACAATACTCTGCCACCCATTCATGATGCATATTTTCAGAGACAGCATAAAAGGAGCTAAAAAAAAAAATAATTCAAGAACTTCACAGCATTTCATCCAGAGCCTTAGTCAGATCTGAAAAAAGCCTCATTTGTTGAAATATATATAGCTTAATGTTTTTATACTTCTTGCTATTCAATGACCTATTTTCCTACAGTGAAACAGATTATCAATAACTGAAGGCACATTTGTACTCACGTTCTGCTCTCTCTCTGCAGCCACTCCATCCTGGACCACACCCTCATAAGATCTGAGCCCAAGCGCTTTCAGCTTCACACCACACTGGGACAGACATTCAGGAAGTTGCCTTGAGAATTCAGGTGTCCTTCTCTCCATCCAGTCAACAGCAGTGAGCCATCCCAGCCAGTGCATGCTCCATACATGCCAGTCCCCAAAGATCCCACTGTCAACCACCACCCAAAGAACCCACCCAAAACACCACCACACAACAAACAAACCAAGAAAACCAACAGCAACACCCCCCCAACTTCCCCATGTCTAAGCTCAAATATCCTGCTTAAAAATACAGAGAGCAAAGTTAACTGGAGATAATAAACTATTTCATTTTATGTCCTAACTCAGGCGGTGTGAATAATTGATTTCTCGGTTCGGCAGATCGAACTGAATTTGAAATAGCTCCTTCTCTTGCTCAAACCCTCTCAAAATTTCATTTTGACATGTCATATTTAATTTCAGACCTGTAACAAAAGCTGTGAAATGAAGGCCAGGCTCACAAAATGGAGAGGAGCAAGAGGAGCTCCCGTCCAGCAAAGCTCTGTGTGCCCGTGGATCACGGCCGAGCCAAGGCAGCACCTCCCCGTGGGGAAGGAGCCGTCCTGAGCTCCCCTCCCGGGCTCCCACTGTGGAACACGAGCAGCAGCCAAGGGAGACAGCTTTCTGGGTGCACAACCTTTCAGGTCAGCCTAAATCTATCCCAAAACTGCTTGCTCCATGAGCAAGTGCTGCATTCAAATTCTCCAGCAAAGCGACCAAAGGAGACCTGCCTTCGAAGCAAGCACTGGGACACCTTTCTGAACCGAAGTCTCCTGACACTCAAGTCTAGGGTTTCAGAAGGTACGAAATCTCATTTTTAAAGACATATTCCTATTTGCCAAAACATTCCCTGCATTCCTGTGCAGCAGTAACATCCTGCATATCAAGCACCCTTCCGCCCAGCAGCAGTGGATGAAGCCTCCATGTCCACTCATGCCATGAGATCCAACCTGTGCAGTACATGTCTATGAGCAATAACAACTTTAAGTTACAATTAAGAAGTGTTCCACACTTGTTTTGGGCTTTCATTATGCTCAAGCTGATTACCTCCACCCTAGCAGTGTTCAGAGAATGCAGTTTGCCTTTATAAACTGCTACTTTTGCTTCACTTCTAAAGAAGCTCCTTCAAGAGCACGCTACATAGATTATGAACAGTGAAGATAAGTATTATCAGGTTTTGCCAAATTACATACTGAATTAATTAATAATTTACCATAACTTTTAGGAGCATGGTTAAAAATAGCTCTCCCATCAGCTCTTAGTCCATATCAGATCCTGTGAGTTATCCTCAGAATCTGAATCATTATAATAAAAACAAAACAACCCAACTGAGCAGAAGGTAAGCAAAGCTTTAACTTTGTGAGTAAACTTCTCACGTCCATGGAAATCCCTGCCTGTGTAGGGAAGGCCACTGGAACAGAGCTAGTTAGACATGCTAGTAAAGAACAGTGTCCATACAAACAGTGAGGAGAAAAAGGCATCTCTAAGCCTCTCCTTCCACATGAAGGACCTCAAATCACCTTCCTTGCTTTCTTTATAATCCCTCAAGTTGTTTTTTTTTTTTTTATTCTCTACACTGCCCCCACCTAAACACAATCACTGTGGAAAATAAGCTCATTCTGCTGCAGCCTGGGTAGGAACTGCAGCCAGAAAGGGCTCCACTCACCCCAAGCTCCACGTGCAGCACCAGGGGAGTGTGATGGCATTCCCCAGACACCCAGCACATGCAGATTTGGCCTCAAGAGTTCATACCACCACAACAACCGGTGGATTTCCCCATCTTCCAGGTCATCTTGCCAGGAATCCCTGCTACAACAGATTAATCCCAATTGCTGTGGTTATACTACAGTAGATTCTTTCATTTCTACGTGAGCAGTGTGTGGTTGAGGACTTTGTAATCATGAAAGAGGCAAAGTCACCATCTTTTATCCAGGAAGCATTAACAGTTATCCCTATTTTAAGTTATTTTGCTTTGTCTACAGAGACACAGCTGACAAGCAGTCTCTGTGCATTTCTTCATATTTAATTTTATCCAAGAATCTGTACATGACTCAGCTGAAGTCAACAGGACACAATTAATACGATTTTGCCTCAAGTTTGTCATATGAGATTCATGTTGCTGAGACAGAGATTTATGCAGTAATAAAACTGTACTATTATTAAACTTTCTACAGCACATCAGTAACAGATCACAGCAGTCTTCTACTGGGGAAAGCAAAGCTGCTACACAAACTTTTTGGCAGTAAGCATTAATACAACGTGTAGGGTTTTTTAATAAATAGTGCTCATCTCGTTTAATGTATTTCCATGCAGCATTCTGTGTAAGAAATACAATCAATACATTTACTTTGTTATGGAGCAAGTACCTGGAAAGAGGTGAAAAAAATATTTACCCATGAGTGGCAATGAAAATTAGCAGGAATAATTTCTTTCTATTAAAAATAATTTTCTGTAGTCTTTAAAGTGGGATGTAAGTATAAATACAGAAGGTCTGTTAGAGCCAAGAATTCCAAAGAGGTTCACAAATTATGGTTTCAGAACAATTTGACATTATCTTCTCTCATTTAAAATATGTCCCATTTCAGACCTTGCCAAATTCAAATAAATATAAGGAGAGGTAATAGATCCATTAAAAAAAAAAAGCCTTAAGGTAAGTTTAATAGGCATTTTTCATGCTATTAAAATCACTCCTGTATATAGGTCATCTCACAATAAACTCATGTAATTCACTCAGTTGTATGCAACAAAATCCACCCCAAAATTATTAAAAAGCCAAATTATTTTTACAATAGACCTTAACTTCAAAGTTAAGATCATTCACAAAACCACCATCGTGCTGCCTTTGCACTCTGCTTAGCATGCAGGCTGTGCTTGCAATTATCTGCAGAACAGACATTCATGTTATTCCAACCAGAAGGTATTATCACTGCAAACAAACTTTAATATCCCCTCAAATTGCATCTGCAATAGAAAGCAATTCCACATACAGTGTGCAGCGAAGGACCTTAGTTCAACCATACGGACAGAGGCACCAAGTCAGTCCTGTTTTGGCTCGACATGGAGGTCAAATCAGCAGACTAAGGTATCTGCTACACTGCTGGACAAAGGTAGGGCTGAGAAAAGCATTTTACAGAGCAAAGATACTTTTCCAAGTGGTTTCAGTGGTCTGCCAGCAGCATCCAGTCTGGTGAGTGACTGCTGCGGATCCCAGACTCCTCCACACATCCGTGCCTAGTCTAAGGGCTCATCAGACTGATCCTGCAAGCTGGGGGAGCAACGGGCCCTTCCCTGAGAACCATCACGCTGCTGGAAAAGAGCTCGTGGAAGGAACGACCCCACTCTCAACCCTCTCCCTTCACAGTCTACACGAGCCTTCAGCAACACTGGCGGCCAAAAGCACGATGAAATCCAACAAATCCTGCTACACCAAAACCAACACTGCAGGCACAGTCACACATTTTATTGATAAACAATAAAATATTTTTTAATTTAATACACTGCTTGCCTTTTGTTAAATTAGAGCATTTACAGTGTTCCAGTATCAAGGGTGTGTCAAGACACAGGGCTTGCAAAAGCAAATCTCTTCTCATTTCTGCATGCAGGAGATGTGCTGCACTTTCCCAAACATTAAAGTTTACCCTACCTATTCAAGAGAACACCCTACAAGTTGTCAAAGGAAACTTAGAGGCCATTGCTACTGTAAAACTAAGCAGGGTGTATTTTCACATTTGCTACCGGGTAAGGGAATTCTTCTCTTTGTGATGATTATCTTAAGTGCCTATTTAATTTCCTTTCCAATGTTTTTTGGCAGAAATCCTTACAGATGCAAGACCCAGAGAACACAAGAGAATAACGAGCATTCTGAAGTGCAACCACATATCTATAAATAACCTCTCTGCCAATCTGAAATTAAATACATGAAGACCTTACAATAAATTTATGAAAGGAATAAAAGAAGTGGAAATCAGATTTTGTTAATTGGTCCAAACCAGCTCTATTCTAGCCTTGTCTTGATTTGTTTTACCCTGTGGTATCTGTGGATACAAAATGCACCTGCAAGTTGAACATACCCTATGTCAAAACTAGGAAGAATGACTGCAAAACCAGTGACCTTAACGTGACTTGCCTGTTTGGAATTAAGTAGCATTAACTGCATTCTGCTCAGCAATACCTGCATGGCCAGCAGAATTAAATGGCATTTTAATGATTTATCAGCCTCTAACAATCTTTTGAGCCCTGACAAGTTCAGCCCAAACTGAACAGATTAATGAACTTCTAGATAGGCCCCCGATCAAGACTATGATTTTGGATTGCTTGATCACCTACTTTCCACACTATAATTGGGTGGGAGTGGGTGGCTCTGTCAAAACAAAAAGGGGAAAAAACACTCTCTTCTTACCTGTTGCTTAAAATATAGGAGAATAAATTACTGAGATTTAGGAGCACTAGGGATGTGACACAGGAAGCAGACGGTGACAACTGCAATTGGAATGGGAGAAAGAATAAAAATAACTCATGAAAATGTAGCAAAGTGAAAATAAAAAGCTACTACCTGGGGTTGTAAGTGTCAAAACAAAGTGTGACAACGTGGCTTGATAATTCTCAGATTACTGGGTTCTTATCTCTTGGGTTCTGTATCTTTCTCCTTTAACTGCCAGCCCTTCCCAGCCGTTCTTCTTGACCTCACAATCCATGAATAAAACACAGTTTCAGTCTTGCACCCTGTCATCCATTCATCACTCTGCTAAGTCCCTCTGCCGGCTCTGCTTCCCGTTTTATGCATCGTAAAATTCTGTACACGTTTAACAGAGCAGCAATTTATAAATAGCTTTTATTATACAAGGCAGGCTTGATGCTCAAATGGGAGGTCAGAGATACTGGCACTTAATTCTTAAAGTTTTCTATCCTGCTGCTCCTCCCAGTTTCTCACAATTATCCACCCTCAGAGAATGTTAATGTTGGTTTGTAATTATCTTTTCTCTTTGACAAGCTTACTACTTTAATGGTGGTCAATACATCCTTTTTATACATGAGATATTCAAAAAAAATGAAGAGACCATGCAGTTACCCCCACACCAAGTCAGGAATCAGCCACAGAGAAGCACCTGCAAAGAGCAAAGCAGGGATGCTTCAGGGCAGACTGAACCCAAGCAGGGCCACTGAAAACCCAGGGGAGCAAAGGATCAGGGTAAGGATTTCACATCTCAAAACCACTACCCTGTAGCAGGAGATGACAGCCTTCTTTCCTGCAAGGCTTCAACTTCTTGCCAAAAATCAGTTTCAGCCTATTACTTTCTGCACACCTGAGAGGAACAGAGGAAAAAAGAAATAAAGGGGGACGTCACTGAGGAGAATGGGGAATGCTGCACTGTGCTGGAACTGATGGCTCCAAACAGAGGGGAAGTCTCCAAACTGCTCTGGGAAGAGAGGCTACACAGCTTCGAGAAGCTAGAGGGGAGTGGCCCCAACCCTTCCCCTTGGTTAACATCAGGCATTGATGAACACCCTGAAATAGCTGAACAGTGGTGGAAACAGAGGCCTCAGAGGGAACGAAGCTCGATGCTGATGTCTCTCCTTGAAGAGATCATTCTAACAACCTCTTCCTCTCCTGGCCTGGTTTATTCTCTGGCTTACCAGTTCTCTGTGCAGGTATTGATATACTACATACCAGTTTTCCCCACAGCACAACAACCTGTCACCATGCTTTATAAAATTAATCCAAAACTGAGGTTCTATAGCGAAATTATCACATAAGCATAAATTGCAGGCAAATCTAAGAACTCAAAACACTTGCTACTCAATTACCACTTTTAATGCTACCTGAAAATATTAAAGAAAATTATTATTACTGAGTACTCTGAGACCAGTTAGTTAAAACACCCACTGATACGAACAGCTGACCCTGCACTTAAGTATTTAAATTTAAGGCTCGTAGCCCACCCATCCCCTTGAGGTGTGATCTGATACACAGCCAAGAGGGAAAGCTGTTTAGGCTCTAATAGCACAGAAACCCATTTGCAAGTGCTCTTTTCATTTGTCCTCTACAAATCAGTCAAGGACCCAAGCTCCTGAAGAAATACTGCTAAACTGAACTCTGCTGTTGCTACAACTGCCCAGCAGCAAGGCTGGAGATGGATATAATTCCCAAGGGCTAAAACACTTCATAGCATCCCACTAAAAAGACTGAAAAATAGGAGAACAATGAGAAGGGAGCCTCAGAAGAGTTTGTGCTCAGCATGTGCTGAGCCTGTGCTCACCCTGGGCAGAGCTGAGGATGCTCCAGTGTCCCAGGCCCGTCCTCTGCTGCACTGCCTGACTGGCACGTTCCCCTCCGTGTGTGCAGCAGAACGTCCCTCCACAGCAGAGCACCTGAGAGGGCTCTCCAGCATCCAAGGAGTGTCCTCAGCACCGGGCAAGCAGCAAGAGACAAAGTTATTCTGACCAAGGTCTCCCAAAACTCAATTTTCCTTCTTTGACAGAGATAAGGAAAAGAGGAAAGTGGCAGGGACAGCAAGGACAAGCACCCTCATACTCCATGAGAGTTCCCACTGTTTTCATTTTGAAGTCATTTGGTGGAAACCAGGACAGTTCTACCCATCAGAGGAACAGCCCTGCCCTAATTCCAGGGGATTGGCAGCACGCAGTGAACGTGCTGATGCATCTGCAGTTCACTGGACTTACCAGGCTTTGCAAAATGCTTCACAAAGATTTCATCTACCGGGAGCACAAGTCTCTAAACATTTCAATTCCTTTTTCGGGTGTTTTAACTCTTCTGGGACATGTTAGAGAAGCCTGGGTTTATTACTGGTCTATTTTACTCACTGATATTACATCCACTTGAGTAAGTATTTGTAACCACCCACCAATACCTTCTTGAGCATCTCAAACACTTGACAAGTATCAATTAAGTCTTTTATAGAGATGATGTTCTTCTCATTTTTCAGATCATTCCACTTAACTTCTTAAAGAGGTGGAATAATTTCGGAGTATCAGTCTACAACAGGATTAACGTGCAGCTGTTGCAGTATCCAGAAATCTCTGTGCACCTGAGAAGGAGAAGCCTCATAACCACCTATATGGTGTTTGCTCGTTATTTTGTAAATGTCTCTTTCCATTTTAGAGTAATACTCTACATATATGAGACAGCATCATTAAAAACATTGCACTGTAACTGATAAAAACTGAAGGAGATGGGCTCCAAAATGCAGATTTCAGTAGGCAAGAGAGCAATAGCTGAAATTAATTCCTTACTGAAGTCCCAAGACTCGAACAGAATGCAAAGTGCAGCAATTATATTCAGACACGATGAATGCCATAATTATGACTTCAGAGATAAGGGGAAATATTTTGAGAAGCAGCAGTTCAACTAAAGCCCTATTTAGAATACGGAGTGCTAGACTTTACCTACTATAAAACAGTTGTAGGGGATTAACAATACTTGTATTTTTAATTGTTTGTATCTACACATATGCTGTTATGGAATTAGAGAAATAACCTCCCCTGTCTAAAACACTGCCATTAACAACTGCTCCTATAAGGACATGAAGCTTTTCTCTCTGACTCAAGGAGGTAACCACAGCCATAACCCCAAGGCTGTTCATAAGCACCAGCAGGCAATTCCAATCCCAGCATCATCTGCCACTTTGAGCAGGGAGGACAGTGCTCCTCAGTAATTTTACCGAAACAAAAAAAGATAAGCATCATTCCAAAAAGTTTAGGATCCAGTAGCCAGCTTGCAATTGTGTGTGTTTGAAACTGGCAGAGATGGTAATTCCTCGGTTTAAGCCCAAGTGAAAACTAATCACATATCTCTTACTGCCAGTACACAGACTGATTTCAAAGGCTGCCCTACAAGGCTAAACTGCAATTTGTGACAAGGAACAAAGCTTAGAAAGATGGAACAGAAGATGAGTGAATTGAAAATAGGGATACACAGATTTGCTGTTCAGCTCTTCGAAGCAGAGAATAAACACAAGTTTGAGAAACACTGAAGAAAGGACTGTCAGCAGTTGGACAAGACAACAGTGTAAACATTAGGCTGGAGAGACCAAGTAAAGAAACATCAAGGACTTTCCAAGAGATCAGGGACAGAAAGGTATGAAGTACAGGCACAACAAATTATGCTCCTGCAGTCGAGAGGACAGTTTGCACTACAGAAATGAGTATGAAGCACCATCAGAAAGCAAAGAGCGCGTGGGTGTTGGAAGAGAAGACAAAAGCACAATGTTATACAACTACAACAACAAAAACCCCACAAACACATGAGCCCACACAAAATCCCAAGGATCTTAATTAGAGAGAACAGGGCTGACCCACAGTCCTATTTTCTTTCATATATTCAGCCAACAAACTGCAGAGAATTCCAGCAGCTAGAATTGACAGTGACATTTTAAGTCAATGAGAATCTATTTTACTCTTCCTCCCACAACACAAATGAATAGTAGTGCTAATGACATTCCACTCCTATTATAAATCGACAAAACACAATCCTGCATTTATCCCTTCCAGCAAAATTTGCCTTTTAACGAACTCAAACCATTCTGAAATACCCTGTGGTCACCACACGACAAAGCAAAATGCCACTCTCTCCTGCACTGCACTTCTTCCAATTAACCTGACTTTAGTGGACCAAGATCATTTTTAAACCCTATTTCATACCTGCATTTTTGGATGAATCATATTAACATTTACAGTTTTAGTCAGAGACTTTTAATACAGCCTGGCTATTTAATTCACATTTGATCAACTCTTTCTGACAGAGGATGGGCTTCTATTCATTACATCAAAATAACTTGCTTATAGAAAAAAACCCCAACCCATATGCACTGCTTTTCAGTGCTGTCTTCTCCAAATGCCAAGGAATCACATTACATGCAGAACTAAAAGGAACTGATTGGATTTTGGACCAAGATGCAAAATGTAATCTCTGCATGCTATTATTCAGAAGAAATGGAGAAAATATTCTTATTCCTTTCTTTTTAAATGAGTTCTCAGAAAGGCTAGATAACCTTTTCCTACATAATTGTGGTATACTGGGAAAGAAGCTCTTTATCTCTGCATCAGAACTGTATGGAGAAATAATTCTGTGTTTCTTCCAGGAAAAAGAAATAGCTGTAATATTTACCAAGCATGAAAGAAAATGGAAAAATAAAGAAATAAAAGCACAGTGTTATGCTGTGAACTGCCTGCTCTCACAAGTTAATCAGCGTGTGATCAGCTCTCAGTGTAACACCCCAAAAGCACTGGGTGCAGCAATGCCCTCTCCTCCGGGGTGTTATACAGGCAAAAAGGCAGGCAAGAGCTTTCATATTCAAACCAGGCTGCAAGGCAGTCCATCAGCCAACAGCAAGTGCAAACAATTCCACGGCACATCCTTGTCTGCCTGACAAATTCCATTGTGAGTAAAGAGTTTTCTTCCAGTGTCTCTAAATTTGCCCGTAACTCTTTCCTTCCAACCCTGAAAAATGATGCATCCCATCGAGCACAGGCAGTGATCAGCCTGTAAGCTGCCTAACACAGTATGTCTGTTTGCAAGCTCTCACAGGTTTGAGAATTCACCTTCTTTATCTGCTGTAAACTCCCCACTCTGGGATGAAAAATCAACCTCCCATTATCATCTTCCTTTGATTCAGCTGAGGACCATTACTGCTGGTTAAGTATTTGAGGCACGAAAATATCAGCATCTAATAATTTAAAAACAGTATTTTCTTTCCTATCAATTTTTATTTCTATAGAAGGTATTGCTCACGCTCATTTGAAAGAGCTGCTTTTTATTTAATACATGACTATGTAAGAAGGTCCATAACAATGCCACAACACAGAGATGGAACACCCGACAGGTGCAAGAGCAGTTACACATCCCTAGAACAGATCTTGCAAGTTTTGGCTCAGCAAGATCCATTATGTTGCAAATTTTATATCGGATTTTCACAAATCTTCAGCTTCAGTGATTGAGAGAGTGACATCAGCCAGCCAAAGACAGACATAAGTCAAAGGATGAGTTGCATACACATTTCCACCTGCTGGCAGAAAGGATTTACACAGCAGTAGTATGCTTCTACAGAGAATTCCAGACTGGAATAAACCCAACAAACCAGTGGAGTTTAAGTTAAAAAAAGAACACAAAGCAGCATTTATCCTCCAGTGTCACTAGCACACAAAGGTTACAGGCTGTACACCTTCAGGTCTGAGCCTCCAGGTGCTCCAAGGCAGCAGGGGAAGCAGTGAGCTGTGTTCACCACATGCAGCAAAGCATGACAAAGTCAGCGCTACAGCTGGAAGAGGCCCTTGCCAGAGCACCACAGCCGTGCCACAACAGCCTCCACTGTCTGCCAGCAGGCAGAATTACCCTCTGCTCTCCATGACATCTACACCCAGAGAACCTGCACGTACAGACACCACACCTCCAACCTCACCTGGGCATTGCTCCACACTGTGCACTCCAAGCTTTCAGCACTTTGGGTTCATAGTCAATCACCAGAGGCTTTATCGAGTATATTCCCTGCAAGTTCAACATTCAAGTCCCAAACAGCAGCATGAGCTAAAAATTTCATGGAGAGGAGAAACTGCGTCATCTCTACTGCGAGACTGTTCAGGAGGCACGAAGACACAAGTTCTCCAGTTACAAACACCACCACCCTTCTACAGCCCTTTCACAAAACCTGAGTTGGAACGCTGAAATCTCTGCTTTCTCTCCCTTCTGACCTTGATGACACGTGTGCCAAGGCTGTTTTCAAACATATCTCTAAACTCAGCTCCATAAAAAAACTTCTTGAAAGATATACTATTGCACTAACACATGCTGGAAAGCACCTACCCTTAGTGCTGCCCCCTGACTCTATAAATACCCAGAGAGTGACGTGCAACCATCAG
This sequence comes from Myiotriccus ornatus, assembly GCA_036023395.1. Classification (NCBI taxonomy): domain Eukaryota; kingdom Metazoa; phylum Chordata; class Aves; order Passeriformes; family Tyrannidae; genus Myiotriccus; species Myiotriccus ornatus. The sequence continues at coordinate 6,878,098 of JAYRBT010000037.1, forward strand.
ACAAACACAAACTTCCTCCAAGAGCGCTGAAAATTTTCCTTGTCACCCAATGGAGCGTTACATCTTTGTGCCCAAACATCATCCTGTACATGGATAGAGTAAAATTTGGAAAAAACCCACCAGCAACTATTTTCCAAGTGTCTAACGCCAAGAGGAGGAACACTCAAAACACAAGTGCTGCGATCCATTACAGCATTTCCAAATCAATCTTCCGTCAGCTGCCAGTTCCCCTTCTCTCCAGCTATCTTAAGGAGAAGAAACACTTCAGGAAAGCAGAAGAATTACCATACAACAGGCTACAATTTAATTAGAAGGAACACGACGAAGATCATGTCAACAAAAGGATATGCTAATGATCATTTTAATGAGGTAAACATGCCCTCATATCCCCAATCAAAAATGCCCACGATCCACGCTGGCAACCACGGGGAGCAGTGGCAAGAAACAAAGTCTCCCTTTTCGCTGATGTGGGCGATGCTAAAGCCACAACAATTACTGGAATTCCAGTCAGGAAGGAGAGGAGGAACAAGGGATGCTTTTAGCTTCTGAAACATCGCAGGGCACGTCTCCCTTCTGCTTCTGAACACCCTGCTCCAGGGAAACAATCCCTGCCAGAGCTCTCGTGGGACAGCACATCTCTGCACTTGTTCATGCATAACCCTCCAGATGGAGGGAAAACTCAGCTTTAAACCTAAAAATGCAAAGGTGACTGTTCTGTTAGAGTCTAATGCTCTCAACTTCGTTACGTATGTATTTTAAGTGCTTACCATAAAGCATGGAAGTTTACAGAGGAAGAATAATACTGGAATTACAAGAAACCAAGAAATTAGTAAAAGTCAAATAAAATTGCCTCTTTCATAAAGTACAGTTTTCAACACCTAAACAAATAAAAAAATAAAGAAGTCACCATGGGATGGTGCAGCAGCTAAAACTGATTGCATTTCAATTGCATCTGTATCTGTTCTGTAATGCAGTGTTAATTGAAGAGGATATGGTTCTGAGAGAAGGCTTACTAAGGAGCAAGAACTGTAAGGTATTTCCAAGCTAATGCTTTATATTTATTGTTTAATCATTTTCATCATTTAGGTTTCCTTTATCTGCTTGGAAAGGCCTTTAATGGATCTAAATAAAAGGAGAAAATCTTGCTAATATTTATGTCCTGTCAATTCTATTGGATGTTGCTGTAAGAAATGTAAATCAAGAGATTGGGTCTTAAAGTTTTATTCACTGTAGTTTTAATAGACCATGCCAATATTACTCCAGTATTGCCAGAGATGTCTCCAAGAACACTGAATGAATACTAAGCAGGCCTACCATGACTCTTGCAATGAAAATATAGATTAAATTCAAAAAACTTCTAATTTAGTATGGCATCAGGGAATATGCCAGCAAAGATACGACCGAGGAATTACAATTGTGTGTTTAACCAGGACAGAAGCACTGGCAGTTAAATCTTAAGGATCAGAAGTGACATGTTTGTTTTCAGTACTAATGTGTGCAAAGACGTCCAGCTCCACTGACAGATACACATCAGCACGTTTCCACGTGCACATCCAAACACGGATTATCAGTCTTGGGGTCCAGAAAAACATGCAAGTTTTGAACAGTAATGCCTTTCAGACGAAGGAAGTGTTCCCTGTGAAGCAGAAGCAGGGCAGCACATAGTGGTGTAGCACACAGACTTGAGCTGCAGGCAAGTCCTCCCAGGGCCAGCCTTACCCAGGCAACGCAATGCAATTCTGCATCCCACAGCTAAGTACTCCTGCAAGACACTTTGCCCACACGCAGGTTACATCAGCCGTATCTACACCCCACCAGAAACATCTGACTGGTTCAGTGACCAGTATTCCAGGAGCTGTGATGCTCCCTAGAGTGCATGTTAGTTTGATAAACCTGATCAACCCGTAACATACCATTTGTAGCAATGCAACCCATCTCCGTCAGTGCATCCAGTGACCTGGAGGAAAACAGGCACAGCCTGCTGCCTGTCACAGCCTGCAGAGCACCAGGCTGTCATCTTTGCTGGGGGGAGACCTGAACACCTGGAGGAGCAACTTGCAGCAACCATGGCTGCTTATCCAGGCCCCACATGGTTAACTGCGGGAGCTCAGCTCTCCCGCTGCCTGGACCCCACGGTCACCAACCAACCAAGCCAGGTCACAAGCAGCACCAGGGCCAACCCCCCGGGTTTCAAACAAGTACCCATTCTAAATCAGCAATCAAGGGATCCCAGATTTCCACCAGAAATACGAGAAATTAAATCCCTGCGTATTGTACAGAGGAACCCAACATTCCTGTTTAAATCCATTCAGCACCACCGAAGGCAGTACAATTGTGTGGATAACAAAGCCAAAATTAGGACTCATCAGCAATTCTGGAAGGCCTGTACGATCATTAACTGCAGATAATCATGTAGACGTAAATTCTCAGGCACACAACACAAAGTCAGGCTCAGTTTGTAAACCATGTCATGCACAGACAATAGTAAACCTTCACATTCAAGATAAACAGACCTGGCATCAGATAAACAGCATAAAAATAATTTCCAAGAGCCACATATGAGAAATCCCTAATTAACATCTATGTATAATACACACTACCACGAGGGGAAATTCCTTTCTAAAATTACTTAGCTCAGACTTGTTTGTGCTGCTAATGTTTATAAACCAAAATGCTATCCTCTGGTAATTTGAGTATTTGGGTCATATCTTGTGCTTCCTGGATGTGACAAACAATCTTACATGCCCAAGTCTTAATTTAATAAACTTAACTACAGACAAGGTTTTAAAAAAATAGCTTACTCACGAGAAATATCAAGCACATTAAGTAGGAGTTTGATTAAGCTATAGTAACCCATCAATTAAGATTAATTCATTGCTCTTGATCATGCCAGAAAATATGGTAGAAACCCAAAATAAGCAGCCATTAATCTACAAGCAATGAATTAGGGAAAGAAAATTAATTACAACAAAAAAAGATGTTCAGAACAGCTAAAAAAGCTCCCCTTCTGGATGGCTCAGGTCTGAAATCTGGCAGCCTGGAGTAAGTTTCCAATCAAGTCAACTGCATTTTGTACATTTAAATCACACAAAACTGTGTGCAAAACTGACCATTTAAATCACACAACCACAGTCCTGGAAATATCTGTTCAGTATGCATTTCTGAAAAGGCAGTTATTCTGAATGTTTTTCAAATCATTTCTGGGCAACCCTGGGTTAGAAGCTTTTATGCCCAAATCACTTGTAACATCTTCCTAGGGGGGGTTAAAAAAAAAATCATATGACAACTGCATAGCAAATACAGTATCTCACTTTTTAAAATGTTCACCTTTGTAAAAAACCACCTTTTCCTTAAATGACGTCCATGAAAATTCCACTAATAATATTTAATTCAGCTTTTGCTCAAAGTTGAGAACTAATACAGTTTTGAAGCCTCCAAGTATTCAGGAGATGGCCTGATGCTTTCACTCCAATCTCCAGTCCCTGTTTGCATGACCAGTAGTATCTGCAGTGGTGGAATTTAGGCCATCTCTCCCACTACTCCAATAAATATTCATCCTGCAACTCTCCTTTGCCTCGTGGGAAGACACACTGTCTCTTCAGACCTCCTCCCACAGACAGTGCCATGAAACACTGAATGATATAATCAAACAATTCTGGATAACCCATTTTTGTGGTGCAATGCCTTTCAGAGCTGCAGGTATTAAAAAAGACCACACAATATGCTGGCACAAGAGAAATTAATTACAACTGCCTTCTCCCACTTAGAAAACACCTTCTGTGCACAAGAAGCAGTACAATAGTGACTTAGTCTTCACGCAACCCCAACTACAGCAGACTATTGTAAGTGGTTTTGAAAGAGAGGAAAAGTCTTCACATTCAGACAGTATAATGTTACTCCCACTGAAAGCCACAGAAATGCTACTGCTGCTCTCAGTGCAAACTCTTGCACATTTTAGCCATAGTCAGTTCAACAGTGCTCCTGTTTGAAAAAAGGGCACTGCAGGCTATTACTATAAAATGAATTTAGTCTTTCATCACTTCATTGTTGGCTAAAGAACGACAACTGTGAGACTAAGACAGTAAATAGCAGGACTGATTAAAACAGTAACAAATTTTGCTTTCTAGATTTCAGACATGATCATGTGCAATAATGAAAGAAATACAAATACATGGAAGAAATTTTGGCAACTCTTACCACCCTTTCAGGAGAGTTGTTCGGCTCCTTTCCTTGGTCATAAAGCACAACTCAGTTACGGATATCCCTGGAAAACACAAGAGACAGATCAAACTCTGAGTAGTAATGTTGTCATTAGTGTGACCAATGGCTTGTTGACCTGAGGAATGGGACAACTCTATCAGTGCTTGCCAAACTGCACTGCTAGCCCTAGTTCAAAACAGCTAAGTCAAGACTTCCATCATTAGAGTTCCTAATTCCCCCCCTCAACCCCCCCCAAAAAAAAAAAAATCAAAGTTCATGGTAGAAATTTCTATCTGGTTTGAACACTCTAGTATATGGAAAAGCTTCTACTGAAATCTCACAAAATTCAAAAATCATTTGGTTTAGCTGTATAGTAACAAGATGCAAAAATAGCCAAGATGTTTCTCCTTATTTTCTCTGTGCTTAAAAATACTTTTACTTGAAGTTATAAGGAAACAGGAGCATTTTTCACATCAAGTTCACAGTATCACAAAGTTTTAAATCCCAGGGAACACAAACACTGTCTTGCGCTACATCTTGCCAAGTTTTAATCAACTTTTGTGTTTAAATCCCCAAACCATACATCTCCAACTGTTTTTCCTGCCTTCCTTTCCACACTAGAAATGCACAGGATTCCAGGTGGACAGTGCAAGTCACACCTCCAGTGCAGAACACCCCGAGCCAGCAGGGCTGGGGTGACAGGAGAGAAGAGGGTACATTTTGCTCCGACCTTAAAATCTCCCCATCTTGTAACCCATCCAACATTTGGCTGCCTTATGAAAACCATATATATATAAAAACCATACATGCTCCCTGTGAGCAGCCACCTGCCAGGGTACATTTTATGTTTCAGCCCACGATTTACAAGTTGTAAGGCAACACCGAGTCTTAATACAGTAACTCCAAGGACTTTAGGATGACACTTGACGAAAACTTAGCTAATTAGTAAACAGGATGCTTTATTTATCTTCAACTCTGATAAGTAAAAGCTTTAAAGTACTGCAGAACAAAGGAGAAATCTCATCACAAACATGAGACACACAAGCAAGTAGAGCACGTACACGGAAATCCAGTTTGTCACAGAGTAAAATTCATTAGAAGGGTCATGTTGATCCAGGAGCAGCACTGAGGACATGGAAGGATCATAAGAAATGCGTTGAATCGTTACAAATCCAACCTCAGGCAAGAATTTTCCTCCAAAGTTTCATTTTTACTAGCAATTCAGACTTTGCCTGATGAGCAGTTCAGTCCAGAGGTCAGAAGCAAAAGCCTTGTCACTGCCTGCCCTTTTAAAAACTCTTCCAAAGAATAAAATGAACACACCATTTCCTCTAACCAAAAAGAAATGCAAACAGTTGTAATAGTCAGAAATAATATTAAGCAGACACCAGCAGGGTAATACTACATATTACAAAATGCCACTAGTAACTTGATCAAGTGTTCAAACAGTGCAAGAAATCCTATACAGCCCTTCTAAATTTATTTTTAATTAAATATGGCAATTCCATATGAGCCATTTTAAAAGCCTCAACTCTTTAAAAAACATGGAAAATTATGGCCTATTTTAAATAAGTAAATAATCAGTGAGTATCTTAATGATGACATAAAAACATAAGTTGGCAGCAAGCTGATTTAATTTATGTTTTCAATGTAAATAACTTGAGCTACCAATCTGGATACTCTGCTACCTATACATGCCTGTAAGATCTAGGAAGAGTGCAGGAAGAAATTATCTAGAACTTAAACTTACAAATGTTATTAACCTTCTCTTTTATGAGCAACATCGCTCAAAATGTCTGTTTGGTATTCTGGTAATTTCACTTGATTAAAAATTAATCTCTTTTCAGCATCTGAAGACGCTCGTGGGAAGAGATTCCAGTGTGCAACCTCACATGCACTGTGAAAAGATCAGATCAGTGCAAGTCTTGATGAGAACAATCACCTGGAACTGAAACAGATCCCTGACTTTTTGCAATGCCATATTCTTTAAATCACGGGGGGGTGTAATGTGATTTGGGATATATTTGTACAGTACAGATGAGTAAAACATTAGGTAAGTCAAGCAGCAAGTCAAGAGAACAAGCTTTGCAGCCTTCACTTATAACCTTGTTCAAAGAGCTTAGTCTGCCAGACTGCAGGTCCCCAAAGGCCTGAGTTTCTCAGGAACCAAGCCAACCTTGGAACTGCAGAGGCTGTACAAGTGGGGCTGAATTTTGAACTTTTAGCAAGTAAGTATCATGGCTTAGCATGCAACAGTAAGCAGAGAAGAAATGATGGAAGAAGTCTCTGGTATGAGCTTGAACAAACTTCTCTGTGCCAGGACTAACAAGGACTCCCAAGGACTAACAAGTCTGTACTGAGAGACTAGAGCAGTAAGTCCCTCGTAAATATTCAGCAGACCCACCATATTAGCAGCTCCAAACATAGTAAAGGGTGAAGGTCCCTTAAAGAGCAGCTCTCAGCATCCTGCAGCCAATTCTGACTGGAACCTTATGCTGAACCAGTGCCAGCTGACAAGGGCATGACCTTCTATTGATGCTGAAAACGATGACTTGGTTCAAAAATTGTTTCGTTTTGCTGCCACAGATTTAACAGCTCAGGCTTTGCCCCCTGAGATGAGTAGAACATGTTCATCAGGTAACCTGCGTCCACAGAGACAGGATTTGAAACAAAGGCTAAGCACCTTTATTTTAACATCACAAATGTCCTGCAGGTGCTTTAATGCAGAGCAGCTGGAGAGGTGCAGAGGGAGCACAGCTCTCCAGTCCCACCACCGTGCCCAGGACATTCTCCACAGGAAGGGAATGGAAGTTATGGGGAGCATTAAATATGGCAGCAAAAAGCACTGAACAGAAATCCAGCTCCATACCCCATCACAGCAATTCTGAGGCTCCCTAAAAATGTGCACAAATAGAAGGAAATAATTTTCACTTTGTTTATCCACTCTAACAGGCAAGACAATTATGAATTGTTATAACAACTTCTTTCAGCTTGTCCAAAATATTTACTGCCCATTGTTTTCATCTTCCTAGTTACAGACATGCCAATGTCAGACAGTATCTGTTATCATCAACTTGGATTTACTATTCCTTCCATCTGTCTTAACTCTAACCAATAAAGAAATACTGAACAGAAGAGGGGATGATAGGAAGAAGAGAATCAGAACACCACAAAGATAAGCAGGCAGTTATTTCTTTGAATACAAGAACTCTAGGGGCCAAAATGCTCCAGCTGAGCTAACCATGGCTTCCTGCTGCTGTTACCAACATGGCACTGTAGAAAATAATCGCAAATATTACTCACAAAGTACAAAATAGAAACAAACAAGATAATGGAAGAAACATGTATCTACTGGCAAAGCTCATTAGCAGATGATATTCAATATAATTCAATATGCTTTGAAGCCACTTTATACAAGTGACAGTGGATGTGCTTAAATTTAAATAAACCACTTAGAATTCTTTATTTCACTGAAGGCAGAAGTTTGACCTTAAATGTTAATTTAAATGGATACAACAAAGTTGGTTAAAAAACAAAAACTGGAGTCTCATAAATGCAGCTGAATTGCTGAGACTGGAAGCACCACTGGAGATAATCTGGCACAAGTCCCATGCTCAGAGCAGAGTCCATTTGAACACGCTGCTCAGGATCTTTTTTTAACTCTCCAGCAATGTAACCCTCCACAATCTCCGGCCAACTTGCTCCAGTTCACACTTCGGTTTCGACTGAACTAAGACTTCTCCACTCTGGACCTGCCAGCACACGAGGCTGTGCTGCCTGTTGTGTATTCCTGATCAGCGCAAGCCGCTTAAATCAACGCGCTCGGAAAATGCCAATGAGATGTACAGGCATGAAATTTATTGACCGTGCCTGCATGCATTAGTAATCACACAGTGGGGCCAGTAACGCAGAGACTTGGATTCCTTCATCTTCCAGTGACTGCTCGAAATTCCCCAGTCACACAAGGACACACAAAACAAGAATACATTTTTTTACTCCTGGATATTACACTTGAAATCAGTTGGGGTTTGTCTTGTTACTGTACATACTCAATAAGTTGCTTTCAATGTCACACTATCAAGGATATTTTAAATAATTCATTTCTCAGAAAAGCCACTATTAACACTCCTTGCCTCAAACATTATGTGCAAAACCCAGTTATTCTGAGGTGGACCTGGCAGGAACCTGTATAAACTCAATGCTCTTGAGATCTCTATCAGAAATCAGTCACTTGATTTCATATGAGATGACAAGAATGCACAAGCACATTTTTTGTTCTCTCTTACAGAAGGCTCAAGTGGCATTTGCTGTAAGCAGGACAACGTTAACAGCCAGTGAAATGTCAAAGGTTTCCCAAGGAAAAGTCAGTTCTGGTCGTGCTTCCCCTCCTAAAACACGTGAGTAATTCAGGTGTATCGAGTCCAACTACACCTGGGTCAAGAAGAGGGAAACAAATATCAGGCGTTAATCTCTGGTACTAAAACTGTGCGACTGTTATTTCTGTGCCTAATTCCTTTCTGGTTTTATACTCTGCAGAAGAAGATGCCTTCAGAGACTTCTTCTCCCCAGTAGAATTTTCCAACTTGCTGTTTGATACCAGCGCAGCTACTGAAGTCACTTATTTTAGAGTACAAGTCTGATAATTAAGTCAGCCTATTTCAGGGTCTTCCCCCTCCCCCAGGCTTCTTCATTACAGCTATTTTCATTCTGGACTCTCCACACACTGCACGCACCTGTAATCTGTATCTACATTGTATTAGTAGGATCCTCCTAATTAGATTTCATTTCTTCAAGTGAGGAAAAAAAGTGACACGCTAAGCCTGCCAGTTCTTTGAAGAACGTCCTAGAAGGTCAAATGGTGTGTCTATAAGGGCTTTGTGATCCCTTTGACACAAGTAAGATAAGGCTGGTCAACATTTCAGATGCCTTCAGTAATGAAAAGCAAAGTAACTGGTATTGATTCCCTTCACATCAATCTCAAAGTGGTAAACAAAATAATTATATCCTCTGTATAGCAGTCTCATGGGTGCATGCAGATACTTAATAGATTACAGACAGAATAAGGCTCATTTAAATCACACACCATGTAAAATTCTAGCTTTCTTAATTGAGCTACTATGTAGACACTAAGGCTTCCAAAACCCCTATATCCCTTACCCTTACAAATTCAACCAAAATCAGAAACTCTCTGAAGATCAGTACAATACTCTTCCTACACATTACAGACCCACAGTTTTGTCTAATTCTGAAACAACAGCTCTGTTCTTTAGCAGAAATACCTGTATACTCTTTTTGAAGATTTATAATTCTAAGATATGTTGGTTTAATTCTTCAAAGTAAAAATTATTTACAAATTAAAAACTCGCTCCTGTGTGAGAACAGCAGCATTCCCCTGGACTTCAACCTCTTTTCCCATGAAATAGTTCCGTTTATCCTATAATTCTTATTAGACTTTTCCCTCCTTCCGTGGCATCGTGACAAACTACACCCCAGATTACTTTAAGCAACAAAGGGCTAATAATCAAGGGCTGTAAGGGTCCTCTCAGATGCTTTCTGGTTGTGGTGGAACCACACAGCATAACCCCACACATATTCAATCTCTGGCTTGCAGCCTCCTCTTCCCAACTGCATCACTGCGACAGACACATCTGCATTTGGCACCTGTTTAGTTCTTTCACCACCAGGATCTGGAGCCAATTTGTTTGGCTAAACACTGCACCTTCAAAATGCAGCAGTATTTACCCATTAGTGCACAGGTAGTGAGCCTGTAGCACAGAAAATAAAACAAATAAAAAGCCAATACACAGTCTTATGGTTAAAAAGCCTATTGCCAATTATAGCAGTTCTCTCGGCCCAACTGGGTGTTTTCTAAAGGTGACACTACATAGAAAGGTTGCTGAATTTTAATAAGATTCACTGTAGTTATTGAAATATCAATACATAAAATGAGGTAACAAATTACAGAATCTGTACCTTTGGTTCCCATGAAAAGAAGATTTCTTTGTATTGCTCCCCTGCCTTGGATCTATCTTTCATAAATTTTAGAACATTTAACTTGTGAAACTTTCAAGTTCTTCCTATTCCTCTGTGGCACAGAGAATGAGCTTCTACTTCTTTTCTATATTCAGATGGACAGTGCAAAGCAAAATTTCTCATCCAGGACACAGAGAGTTAATCCAAGAGAAAAGGAGAGAATACAAGGTCAAAATAATATGGGAAAGTAAAACATCTTGTAGGACAGGGTTGAAGACAGTTCTACTGGCCAGCGTTAAGGTTACCAACATCACTACCCTCCTACAGAGAGGGAAATGAGAAGAATTTGCTAAATATAGCTAGAAGTGTTTGGAAGGATGCCTATCCTTATTTGTGCATTCATCTGTTTAATTGTGGGCAATATAGTCCACTGGACAGCCTGAGGCAAGCGTGGATGTTCAATATTCTCTGAATTATACAACTCCAACTGGAGACTGGGCTTAATCACAGAAGTTACAACAGTATAAATGAAAACTTTGTATTCTGAAACTCAGGTTTGGGAATGTACTAAACGCCTTCAAAGCTGTGTGCAGTTTGCACAGGCAGGGTGAGAAAGGCCACAGAATTCTTGTGTTTACTGGATGACCTCAAGTCTTTCAAATCCAAATGTATACAAATATAATTTATATGTATTCTCTCCTGATCATTTAAATGCAAATGCTTGTCTTTGCACTGTGAAGAGATTAACCTTCATACAATCAGTAATATTTTGAATTTGTGTTCATTTTCGATTTAAAAAACGCTGCTAACACGAACTTTGTTACTGGGCTGTATATAAGTACATAAGTTACATTAGCTCTTCCTGGAGAGGAACGGGAATACAGCAAACCTCAGTTCTGTTTAATATTAGGTCTCCGGTACCTTAAAAAGTAAAGCTCTTGTAATTCAGAATTATCACACTGCTTCTCTGCTCCAGAACAGTGGAGAGTGGTTTGTGGCATCATAACTGAAATGAGGTGGTTATTTCCTTGAACAGACAGCTGAGCACGGGGTGGGATTCAAAACCCCACCATCAGCATAGTAAGTAGTCTGTAAAAGCTGAAGACTGTTTATCATCTACAAGAACTCACCACAATGAAACATCAGTAAAAAACTGTGGCAACTTATGAAGGTCTGGAACCTATGGATTATACAATTCCATCATCACACCACATTAAAACCAGCATCTTCCCCTCCACCTCCAAAATACTGCCTCAGGAGAGGGAGCACCATGTTTGACTTCCATTATCTTCCAGCCTGCAGTAAGGAAGTGCCTTGGTCCTGAATCAGAACCCACAGGAATTTAGCAAGTGCTATTTCTGCTTGTAGTAAAATCTTCAATATGTAATTTACATCTTGATATGTCATCATTTCTTGGTATTTAACTTGGTAACAGCTTCTCTAAAGTAGAGATTTTATTACATAAATTATGGAAGTAGCAGACTGGGTATAGTGCAGACAGCATAAATTTCTGAATCAATACAAAATATGTCCCCAGTAGCAGTTGTTATTCTGTGCAGGTGTGTTATTGATTACAGCCATAATGGTCTCACTTTAGCTGCCATCAATAACTCACTACTTGTATTGTCACACTGAATTAAAAAAGAACCAGTCTAAGAATATGAGAAGTTACACCAGCATGGCATGACCCCGCCTGTGGTGCAAAGCAGCAGAACACTGCCAGTTTCAGTCAGACTCAAGTTTGAAACTTCACCCGCCATTACACTGGGAAAACAAAGGCAAATGTGACATTTATTCAGGCAGAAGAGCATGTGTTCTTAAACGTTCTGGAAAACTCTTCCACTTATGGCTGCTGCATACAATAAAACTGCTTTCAATACCTTGGGGCCACTATTCGGATAAAGGTACTGTTTTATGAATGGTTATTGACATTTTACTGACAAACATGGCTGAAGCTTCCTCGCATCAGATTAAAAATCGTAGAAGGAATCCTAGATTATTTCATTTTTTAAAAAAAGCAAAACTTGACAGCAATATACAACAGTAATACACAACAGAGGAATACTAACCACAAGCCAAATGTTTGTGGAGTATCAAAGAGTTCAATGTCACATCTCATTCTCCCTCCCCAAGATAGACCACACTTTATAAACCATATTTCAAGAAATTCTGCAATTGGCCTTCCCCTGGGGAACCTCTGCAACTCTGCCCAGTTAAAAAGATTATTATTTTTCCGTTTAAATCCCGCAAAGAAAAGCCTCCCCAGTATCTATACATTCAGCTCTCATCAAGCTGTGAATCCAGTAGCCATGGACACTGTTGATTAGTCAAACATTGCATTACAGTTCCTTAGCCACAGCAGAATCCAGTAAAAGTCTGTGCCATCATTTCTGTCACTGTTCTGAATAGCAGTTACTTAATTTTATCACTACATAACTCAGATTAAATAGAGAACTGCTTACTGTAATGAGAAGGTTCTATGGAGGAATTCCAACTCATGGGTAGAACTTGTACCACCAGAGCAGGTGAAGACATGCAATTAAATTACTGGAAACAGTAACTCTACTTTCACTAACTAAGTTGATCTACATTCACTGCAATCAAGAAAAGACTCTTCCAGCAACAAGTTAAGGTGCCATTTTTCTCTACAAAAAAAAGCCCATGATCATTTCTTTTTTTATATTGAGAGGGGAAAATAACCAAACTTAGAGAAGAGCACATGTGAGACACAAAGCCCAGATCCTGGAAAGCTATTTTTTGCCGGCCAGCACTCCAAATTAAGCTACAGCTCGCACCTCAAAGTCAGTCAATACCACTGCACCTCTAAGAACTCTTAGAGGAATTATTCCATTAGATAAGCAGAACCATTTCCAACTAAGAACGCACATCTTGATGTCAATCCCCTGAGAAGCCCACTTTCAAGGATAACTGTGCAAAGAAAGCACTGATGCCTAATTCTAAAATCCCAAATTACTAAATTCTCAAAGAAACAAGGAAAATAATATATTTTCCATTTATTATAGCTACACAATGTCAGGACTTGCCCCAAAATGACGTACTCCCTTCTTCCCTCTCGCTTGCAATGTTTAAGCCCCAACTCTTCAGTGATGCATTTCAGAAGACAAATGCTCCACAACTCTTAAATAAACCGTAAGGACCTAAACAGTAACTGTTGTGGAGGACAGAGGCCTGCTGGTAAGGCACTAGACCTGAAGCTTTCAATGGCTTTAACAGCCATAACAAGGCAAACAAAGTAAGGGCTAAAAATGAAACTGTGAAAGATACCTTGCCATTGTCCTCTCAACCTTCAGCCGGCTTGAGAATGTCATGTAAGCACTAAAGCAGCAGAGATGATACTGCTTAGATAGCAAAATCTCAATTTCTCTCTGACCTACAAATCAGAAGCTAACAGATTAGTGGTGCCCTGGTGTATATCCCCACAGTATCTCACAGAAACCCTGTTGCAGGTTCTGAACCACAATGCATGTGCTCTGAGATGCAGAAGAAAACATAACTATAAATAACACCAGCTGAAGCATGCACTGAAGATTCTGACAACCCAGTCAAGGACCTTATGGAACAAAATTCCCAAATTGTCTAAGAAAGCTGTCCTATCTGAAGGGATGCACCACACTGCATGTAGCTCATTATCAACTGGAGAGCAGGGCAGAGCAGCACGACCCTGCCCATGTGTTTAGTGCACACCAGGACCCCCAGATATTGCCACCAGCAGCATCACCACTGCACAATGCTGGGTGAGAATGACTGTCCTGGGCCGCTCGGTCTGGAATCTGCGATCTCAACACAACAATTCTGCTCTCTCTAAGTATACCCTACAGTCAGAAATCACTCATCTCATGGTAATTAATACCAGCTGATTACAGAGGATTACGACTTGCAGAATCAGACAAAGATATCCTTCACAAAGAGGTTTTTGGAGATAGAACTGCATATACTCAGGCTCATAGGATTTCCTGAACATACTGCTGCTAACAAACATTGTACATCTTGCTCAAAACCTGTGCAATGGAGAAAACACAGACTTAGGTATCTACACAAGTACCCACTGATCAGTTTTTTTCCAGGCTAATTCCTCTGAGGGCCTGATTTTGAAAGATACAGTTAGGCAGATCCCTTGACTTCACCGTGCCCAGCTTCTTGGAACCAATTTTAGCTGGCTCTTACTTGGCTGGAACCAGTACCATTTCCACCAGTTTTATCTAGACTGGACAAAAACCATACAACTACAAAGCAAAAGATAAGGACATAAACACAGTATCAACTTTTACAGAACTGGGTAAAATAACCACTTTAAAAAAACCACCAAAACCACATCAAGAAAGCCAGTCACTTCAGGGGTATAATAGCGTCTTACTTAGCTAAGATTCACTATTTTCAGAAAGCAGCATTTGTTCCAACAGTGGTAACAGTAATGACAACTACTGTAAGATATTCGTTCATTGTAGGAACGAGGAGTGACTAGATATGAGCTTCATTAACTGAAGTATTCATCAGAAGAGATTAAAACACTTAAAAATGCAACCATATTCACCCCTACTGGGTATAAGGCACTTTTTTTTACCCCCATGATTACCTGATATTCCAAGGAAGGCATTTATTTTGGAGGGTCAAAATGTCAGACTACCCTGAAACACAGTGGCAATCAATGAGTCTCATCAGGACTCTAAAATAATATCTTGTTTGATCCACGTGCATAAATTAATGATGAGTCATAGATACTGTCCAGTTACTATTAAATGATTAGCCATTTACAGACCACACACCAAACGCTACTTCTTGAAAATGTGACTGCCAGACGGCTGATTGTCAGGCTTTCAAAAGCTT
The DNA here is from genome assembly GCA_036023395.1 of Myiotriccus ornatus. Classification (NCBI taxonomy): domain Eukaryota; kingdom Metazoa; phylum Chordata; class Aves; order Passeriformes; family Tyrannidae; genus Myiotriccus; species Myiotriccus ornatus. Next base: position 6,893,116 of record JAYRBT010000037.1, read on the forward strand.
GGACATGACTGAATTGAGCTGCCTGTTCTCAGAATGGTGTAGAAAACCAGCCACAAGAACAACTGGTTTCTCTGGAATTAGTTATTCATCTTACACACTATGCAAAACAAACGTGACCCAAGCTAGTGAAGAAGATGCAGAGCTCTAGAACCTCAGCAGACAGCACCAGATGCAGCCTTACAGACTGTTTGAGATTGCCTGCGAAATGGAGAAACAAGAAACAAAACATTTGCACAGCAGTTTTTTTTGTTTGGGTTTGTTTTGCACAAGCTATCTGAATAAAATAAACCCCACTTCATTATGTAAGCTGGCTGCTATTTTTCCAGATGCTCAGGTGGGTAACCACCTTGCTCCAGCACACAGGTGGACCACATCCTACCTGGAATTTAAGATACTACTTCAAGACCTCCCTGTTCTAATTTTAATGCTTAAACACTGACGATATTGCTAATGCCCTTTCCTGAAGAACATATGCTTGTCAAGTTACATGTATACTCTGAATGTCTTGCATTATGGAAAGTGTACTTTTTCCTTAAAAATGAGGATCTTAATCTCAACAGAAATCTCATTGCTAATTTCCAGGTGACACACATTAAGTCTGAATAAGGTAGCCTCATGCAACACATCTGAAATTCCTTCCCTATTCACACTGGTGTAACCCTAGAGCTGGCCCTTTCCCCCTTACTCTGTAGAAGCAGGAAAGAAAGTAAAGAATTTGACCTAAACTTTCTCTTTTGAAGATTACTGTGATGGCTACAGGATACCCTCACAAGACAGTGTCATACCCTGGTTAAACTGGGAAGACATAAGCTAAATGTAATCTCACACTTAGCTGCTACAGCGTTTGTTTACAGTGTTTGTGTCAATGATTTATACTCACCCAATAAAATATTAAGAGCAACAAACCATAAACCTGGTAGCACAAGGATTCTAACAGGTTTTCCTTGCAGTCTATCAATTCTGACACTACCCAAGATCCACCAAAAGCACTGCAGAAATAACGTGTTGCATTACATAAAATCAAATACAGAAGCTTAGTTTTATATAACTGTAATATGCATACATATGGTCTTCAACATCATATCAAGGTATCTTCTCTAAACTGCAGTTCATACAAAATTCCAAGTATAAGCAAAAGACAGCAATGTTGCCATTTCTTGTGCAGTATCTTAAACGCAATATAATGGGAATCTCCCTCTATTTGTAGCACTTACTGGTTCTTCTCATATTAAAGACTTGCTGAAACTGAAATCCATTGCAGATTTTGAATTAATAAGTGCAGGTCAAAGAAGGCACTATTTTTCATCTATTTTAACCAAACAGTAGGTCAAAGCTATGATCACGTTAATTGGAATTCAATTATTTATCTTGACAGCAACTGTGACATAAAAATAAAACCAAAGTCAACTTCGTAAAGATCACTAATGTAAAATAAAATACATTCTGTGCATCTCTGCACAATACAGGAGGCTAAACCATGCAGTGAAACTATGCAGTGAAACTATTGTTCTTCCAAACCTTGCCTTCCTAGTACATTCCTTTAGCCAAGCAATGGGAAGATAAACCCATTTGCCTAATGAAGCGTGTAATTTAAATATTTCAGACAAGCATTTACAGAGATGTTGCTTAAAATAGATTTCACAGCCATGCATCCAAATTTTCTGTATGATGAAGATCCCAGCATAGTTCACAACTTATTTTTTCTATAAACTCTAAACTCTCCAGCCCTTGCAGCTACTTTAGTCACCATGCATACTCTGTATCAGTTTATTACAATCTTTTTTCATAGCAGATCTAATATGAAGCTGCAGTTTTCCTCTTTTGCAGTGCCTTGCAACATTTCTAAACCCACTAAAATTTCAGATTTTACTACTGCACCATGCAGTCCTGCACAGTTCTGTAAACAAAATATGCTGAAATTTATGGAACCTTAAAGGGATAGTGTACTTAATAACAGACTGCAGTATTCCATCCACAGGAAGATGCAATCAGCCAATGTCAATATTCTGTCATTTAGAGTCATGGTTTCTTACCATAAAACATTCCCATTAATACAAATCAGCAGATTTGGGGTTTTCCCCCCAAACTTGCATCTAGGATTTAAGCTATTAATACAATAACAGGTCTTCACTTGATAAAAGAAATCTGCTTAGAGGTTTTTTTTTTCAACGAGCTATGTATCACATTTTGTATTGTGACGTACCTAAGGCACAACAGTACATCCTAACAAGCAAAGTGCATGTTACAAGAATTCCCCCTTCCACACACACAAACAAGTGCCTATATGGAAAAAAGAGAGAAAGGGAAAAAGACAGTCTTTACTATTCACATACTAGGAGCGAGTATTTCAAAGAGTTGATCAACTTCCACAAACGTCGGATTTTAATCGTGTACCTCAATACTGCAGGAAAAGCGAAAAGCAGAAAATATCCCCAACTTTGGCTTTTAAGTCTGTAACGCATTTCACCCTTGAGATAAAATAGGTTAGTTTTGTCTGGTCTCTGCTACAAAGAGAGTCATCTCTATGCACGCCACAAATAACCTGAGCAATGACTTCCCTCCAGGCCAAGAGCTGCCCATCACGTTGCAGGATTATCACGATGTTGGTTTGTTTAGGGGTTGCCTCTGTGTGTGTGCCTTGCGCATGCAATTCGGGCGTTCGCACACACCGACTCCTCGTTGCGTATCTCACAATACACTGATGGACGCTGCTAGACCCGAACCACCGACCTTTAGCAAACAAAGAGGTCTAAGCCCGCAACCGTGATGCAAAAATCACCCCGAAACCTACTACCCCCTGCAAGAACCTCTCACCGCAAACAGCGCGGCAAGCTCATTCATTCTCCCCAAGCCAGCCATCCGCTCACCATCTCCTCCGTCTTCTCGTATCTCTCTGCCCTCCGCTTATTTTCCTCGCTGCTGCTGGATTCAAGGAGGCGGTGTACCAAAAAAAAAAAAAAAAAAAATTAAAAGCAATCTAAAGCGGCGAAAAAGCCAGCTCCTCAGCTCCTCAGCTCCTCACGGCAGCCGCTGCGCAGCCCCGGGCTCCGCTCCCGCCCGGCCCCGCAGAGCGCCGGGCTGCACCAGCGCCTCCCGCCCGCTCACCACGGCACGGCCGAGGAGCCGGGCTGGTTTCCCCTCCCACCTCCACATTCCTATTTACAAAGGGTATCCGAGACCATCTTTATCCAACGAGGGCTGGGGGGGGGCGGTGAGGGAGGGGGAGGTGGAAGCGACCATTAACCCTTTCCTTGCGTTTACCTTTCGCTACTGGGATTTTTTTTTTGCTCCGGTTTTGGAGCACACGGGGGAATTCCCCTTCCTCTACAGAGCACGTGGACTCGCTGCCACCGGGCCCCGCCGGGTCCGCGCTCCCGCAGCGCGGCTTGGCCGCTCGCCACCGCCGGAGCAGCACAGCCCTCCCCTTAAAATCGTCCAAGGGCACGGCCGAGAAACGCGCGCCCTCGCCGAACTCCCGCCCGGGGAGCAGCGAGCAGCGCGCAAGGCGGCGCGGCCGTGAGGGGACGGAGCCCCCAGCGCGGTGTTCGTGAGGGGGCGTTCGCAGCGCCCCGCGCCCGCACCTGGGGAGCCCCGCGCTCGCACCTGGGGAGCCCCGCGCCCGCACCTGGGGAGCCCCGCGCCCGCACCTGGGGAGCCCCGCGCTCGCACCGGGGGAGCCCCGCGCCCGCACCTGGGGAGCCCCGCGCCCGCACCTGGGGAGCCCCGCGCCCGCACCTGGGGAGCCCCGCGCCCGCACCTGGGGAGCCCCG
>JAYRBT010000037.1:6900777-6954276 GCA_036023395.1 Myiotriccus ornatus
TCCCCGGGACGCTCGGTGTGCCCCAGGGAAGCTGTGTTACCCAGTGAAGCTGTGTTATCCCCGGGAAGCTCAGTGTGCCCCAGGGAAGCTGTGTTATCCCAGTGAAGCTGTGTTATCCCCGGGACGCTCGGTGTGCCCCAGGGAAGCTGTGTATGCCGGCAGTGCGGCGGAGGAGGGCCGGGCCCGCAGTCGGCCCGTCCCCCGAGGGGCGGGCGCTGCTCCGGCCCGGCCGCGCTCCGGAAGCGGCGCGGGGGACGCGGAGCGGGCGGCCCTGGGTGAGTGGGGCCGGGGACCCGAGCTGGGGGCCGGGCTCGGGCACAGCCCGGGGCGCTTGCTCGGCCGGGAGCTGACGGGCTCCTGTCTGGGGGGCTCTGCGTGCCCTGCCGGCCACCGCCCCGGCCCTCCCCGGCGAGCAGAACGCTGCTGCTGCGCGCCATTTGCTGCAGGTTTTTGTCCTAAATGCTCCCATTTAAAGGGTCGGCTCGCACCTGTTCTTTCGGCTGTGCCGTGGCTCTGCGTTCCTGCGCGGGTGGTGGCCGGTGGGTACCTGCCTCACGTACAGGAGCAACTCTAATTGTACAAGAGTAATAAAGTAGCTTTTTAATTAATTTTTAATATGCGGTGACACTTTGAGGGCAAGAAATTGTCATGGAAAGACGCTGGGAACCACTGACGTCTTTTGGTGGTTCCTCGCTGTAGAAAACCTAAGAATTGTGCAAGCTGAAAATACAGCTTTTGCCTAAGGAAAAAAGTCCAGCAGAAGGCTCTGGGTCTGCAGATCCGTGCCAAAGGAGAAGGTTGTACTCTTGAGAAAGTGGGGGAAAGGCTGTTCCACTCCATCCTTGCAAATGCTTCTAAGACATGCTGTGGTGAAAGATTATATTTACTGGCCTTTGTTTCTCATGGGAGCTGTACAGTGGACCTAACCTAGCAGGAGAGAAATTAGGCAGCTGAAAATAAAATGAGCTCATTCAACTTGAGAATGGCATGCACCTTACATGGTATTTTCTGTTTTTCATGAGCGTTGTACTTTGCATTGTTGTCTCTTGCACTGAAGACTGGCTCTTCACCTTGGTAGGGTTACAAACCCTGCGTTATGATCTATATACAGAGCAACCTGAAAGGCATTAAATTAGAGATCTATCTATTCCACCTCCTCTTTATCTGTTCGTATTGCTACACAGGAGCATGTGCTGCACAAGGGAAGTGCAAAAATAAACCAGTAAAATGCTTTAAAAATGCAGCCATGCGACACTTTTCTCTGAGAAAAAAAATAGATTGCTTTTTAGAACTAATCAATCATCTTTCTTCTTGATGGTTTTAAAGTTCCATATTAAAAAAAAATTTCATTCCACTAGTGCAAGAAAATTCATCCAGTTTTATGGCCCTTTAATGGGCATTCGAGGACTGTAGTGTTCAGCTTCACTTGGACATGATCAAGAGAGACAGTAAAATACTTTTGGACTCTGCTGACCGTAAGTTATTGTTGTGGTACATGAAAGTAGCAGATTCCAGTGAAAAATTATTTTAGCTGTGTTTTAGACTACACCTAAACAGTAGTTTTGGATCAGTTGAGAAGCAGTGGATATCACCGTGGTGACTGAGATGTTATTTATGATGCTTCATTTGTGAAAACAAACTACATAACGAATGGCTTCATTTTTCAAAGCCTGCTACTGAGAATTCTTAAGGGTAGAATAGTTTTATGCCAAATTGTGAACTGATTGCCTCTAATCAACCAAATGATGGTAGAACCCTGTGAAAAGAGCATACACAATCTATCATATTTGGGTCTCTTGATAGTTCCTCGAAACGCTACCTTATGCTGGGGTGTATCCACTCAGGCTTTTACCGGCTCCTCAAGGCGAGGCAAACACACCGTGCTGTCTGACAGAGCCCAGTGGCGCAGAACAAGAACGGCCGTTACTTGGATGCCATTTCCAAGTCAGCGGTGCCATTTGGAGCAGAACGCTTAATTACGGGATGTTTGGGATTCTCGTCAAGCTGCTTTGTGTGCGTTAGGCGTAAGTTGGACAGCAAACTGGAAACGTTACAGAAACAGGAGGTTGTTGCTGATCGTGTCATCCTTGGTAACTGTTGTCTTATTGACTAGGGATAATCAAACCAGGATTTATAAAAGCTCATTATCCAGAGAACAGTAAGTCTTCACTGTCTCCACCACAGAGCAGAGGGGTTTTTTCTCCCTTTCTGCAGACTTTGCCATGTTTCACACTGTGTATATTCTGGCTTGTCTTCAAAAAGAAAACCTTCTGGCAAGTGTTATGCCACAGTTTAGCCTTTTGTATTTGAACTAAGCCACCTCCTGCATCTCCAAGGATGGTTCTGAAGACACATTTTCTGCTCGACAAGTCAGCTTTTGATCAAGCTTTGGCCTTGCTGTAGGATCCAACTGCAAGTGGAAGTCAGTGCTGGCCTAATCTTTTTCATTTTCTCGTCTCCTCAGTCTGTGGGGACTGAGCTGTGTGAGGAGGAGGCTGCTGAGCACATCTGCTTTGTGGTGGCAGCTCTGTGCAAAGTGCTCGTCTCATCCCCATAGTTGCAGCACCCACTTTTCTGTGAACGTGAGCTCAAGAGGATGACACCTGCATTAAGAGTTTTCTCATTGAATATTTAGGTACTTACGGTATCTATGACAGCTTCTCTTCAGTTTTTTTCCTCTTAGTGTTTGTTAATTGTTGTGAATTTCAGAATATCCCAATTTGAGTCTTACTTACAGTGTGCTTCTGTTTAAGAATTTTAAGGCTAACATCCAGCCCTGGGTATAAAACCACAACAGGTGTTGCAAGTGCAGTGTCAGTCTTGATCAAAGAAGGTACCAAAATATATTGCTTGCCTCCTTTGCCAGTTAAGCATTGCTGCTATTTTAAGGGGTAGCTCTGTTTTATCTGACTTAACACTTCTGTCTGAATAAAAAAAAAAAAAAAGGTTGGGCTGTTTATGTAGGACCTATAAACACTTATGCTTGTTTCAAGACCGGCAGGTGGAGCCCAAGATAATAATACTGGTTTGATATTTGGAGTTAATAAAACCACAAATGTAACTTGTAAGTACTGTAATAACATCAGGCAAGGTTGATGGGGTGATAAAAAGATGGTTCTGTCAAAGCAGTAGTAGAAAGGTATTGAAGTGTTGAAAATACTTGTCCTTCTGGATAATTATGCTGAGTGTTACAAATTTACTGCTGTTTTCTGACTGGCAGTTTCTGTGTAAGTTTTATGTGGCCAGTAATTTTGCACAAACAGCTGGACTGAATTGATTATTTGAAGGGAACTCAGTACATCAGCTAATGGAGCCCAAAACATGTTTATTAAAATAGTGGTCTTATGAGTGAGTAATTGCCAACAGTTTTTTACTGAGTAATCCATTTAATTGTCTGGCAGGAACCTAATGAATACCAGGAGCCATATCTCCTTAGTCAGCAGCAGTAGGCAGCAACAGTTGTCCATTAAGATGGTATTTTATATCCCTGCTTTCACCAAGTGGCCTTCTTTGCCAACAAAAAGTTTCAAGGATTACCTATTGTATTCTTGGTGACTGCATCTTTAATTTATGATTAATTTCTAAATCAGTTGTTTAGGGATTGACTTGATAGAGACAAAGAAAGTCAGTACATTGCAATCCTTAAGCTTCATCAGAGAAGCAAGTTTATACTTTTATAATTTGCAGTGTAATAGATAATCTTAATTTACATTTCAGGCTATTACAGAATGACCTTGCATTGAGCCTTTGCTGAGGAACCAAGATTTAAACATCAGTTCTTCAATGTGCATCCTTCTATTCAAGTTTGACCCCCGCCCAGTTTCAAAAAATGCATACAGGTAAGATTGTTCTAGTTAAAACAGACCTGCTTCTGTGTTTTTACTCCATTTCTTTTTGTATCCAGTACATGAACTGCAAACTCAAGTCAGAATGATGTGTTCTGCTGTGCCTTCGTAGTGTTTACCTTCACAACTTTCCCCATTGGAGGATTTATTGTAACCCTTTGAGAACCCTTTGTTTTTAGACTGTCAGGAGACTTGGGCTTTGTAATCCCAGACCTTTAGCTGGTGATCTATCATGTGCTGTGTAATTCCTTTAAATATTGTACTCCAGAGTTTTGAAAGTCCTGCCTTCTTCTTCAGCATGTGAACTAAGGTGAATCATGTTTGTTGGGCACTGCAGGTGCAGCTGTCCCCTCCTTTCAGTATGGTAGATAAGCTTAGGGTTTCCAGTTTAAAATCAATTTCAAAGAAACTTATAGTAAGTGTCCTAGCCTTCCCCCACCCTAAAATCCACTTGCAATTAAAATTGTAGGTAATGAACTAAGTCACATGTAGGAAAGGGTTGGCCCAAACCTGAAGACCAAATAAGCATCCAGGCTTCTAGTAAGTTTGCAAGGATGTGTGGATGGCATACAGGGAGTTTCCAAAACATTAAACTTCCTCTCATGACAGCCCTCAGTTTTTCAACTTCATATCCGACAGCAGCAGCTTTGAGTACCCTGAGTATGCAATAGAAAGACAGCACTTCAGGCCAGTGAGCAGATTGTAAAGTTTTATTGCTTTCTGTATTTCTATATACTGCATAGGTTCCACTTTATTTTATGGGGTACAAGTGTTGGTATTCATCCAGAATCCATCAGTGTCAGAATTCTCAGGAAATCATTGTGCCTTTCACTGACTTTTCTGCCTTGTTGTATTGAGAAGCAGATGCCATTCCACAAAAAGAAAGGAAATGAGAACCCAAACCTCAGTTGTCCATAGAGTGCATTCCTTTCTGCATCTGGAATCTGCCCAAAAGGGGGTTTTGTTTATGATGTGACTGGTGCTGAATTAATATCTCAATTTATTTGGTCTGACTTTCTTTGTATTACTAGTTAGTGAAAGACAGATTCAGCAATTTGATGCCTCTTGGGAAAATGCTCTGGATGTCAGCTGTAGTTGCTTGCCAAGTGAACTTTCTGCCACGATCAATATTTAAAAGTAAAACTTACAGTAGTTTGCTTGCTATAAAAAATTGCATCAAGATTGAAATTAATAATTTATGTCAGAAAGCAACTTGCTGTCAGTGTCAGAATAGGACAACACTTTTGAGATGTTTGGCCCAGGTTCAGGAGTGTTTAATTGTATCTAAGTTTCTCAGTATCTCTTGTTAAGCAGTGTCTTGCTCTGTACCTCTGAGATAAATCACTCTGGGCCATCTGTTTGGGAGATAAGTGCCAGGCCACAATGTTCCTGGTGACAGGTTTTACCCTCAGATACATAACTATAGTCCCCCATTTATTGTTTTTGTCCTTAACACACCCTAACTAAGTCTTTTTGCTTTTCTTTATTTGGAAGAATGTCGAAGTTCTTTCTTTTTAAGTTGTTCCTAAGGTTTTTTTCACCTTTGCTTCAGCTTTCTTAAGGACACAGGTCTGAGTATCAGTTGGGAACGGTACCCAGCCCTCCTAATTGGTGCCCATTAGACCAAGTTAGACATCTCTGGACTGGTCCTTGCTGAGTGTAATTTTTCCTGACAGCTCGTGCATCACTGTACTATGGCTCTGTTGACTTCATGGTGAGGTCTTGGAACAGTTTTCCCAACCAAAAGGGGAGTCCTGTACCTGCAGACATACTAATTTGTCCATTTTAAAGCAGGCTTCCCTCACTGTTCTGTACCTTGCCTCTCAGACTAGAAGGGTTTGTAATAGGCATTAAGAGTTGAAAAGACAAAGTGCTTGTGGTTGGCAAAGTTTACTGGCTGGAAGCAGATGGCCAGACTACAGCGTGTTCTCTGCAGCCCTGGGCAGAGTTTTCCACCGGGCAGACTCTGCTTTCCAGAGCAGCACGTCGGTCATTTCCACGAGCACCTCCTTAGGCAAAGAGCTCAGCCCTGTGCCCCAGAACACACCTGTGTGCCTGTACCTCTGCAGCTTGCCCTGCCTGCTCTCTCCGGGCCTGTTTGCAGCAAACTAGTGCAGTGGAACGAGCCCTTCGCTGCAGTCCATCATTGCTGCCTGAGGTAACACGCGGCCTTTACATCTTGCTCGACTGTGCTCCGTGCATCTTACAAATAAATACATGTTTCAAGCTTCAAAGCTGTAATCACAGAGTCTTTTTTATGGAGCTGAATTGCATTGTAGGAAATAGCTTTAATGGAATGATTTCTCATGTTTTCATCTCTCTCAATATTAAAATAAATCTTAATACGTAAATCCTAATACAGTTGAATTATTTCAGCTGTAACATGGCTGAATAGGCTTTTTGCAATTTATTAGAAGATGAGGGTCACTTAATATTGCTCCTTTTCAGTATGATTATGTTTCATAAAAGACAAAATAAAGATGGTTTTATTATTATGATCTCGTATACTAGCCTTGTGATAAATTTAGGAGTCTGCATTAAACTTGAGATAGGGAATATTCAGTCACACCAGAGAGACTTCACTTATTTTTAGTATTTAGATACTATAAACAAACCATGGTTTCAGGTCAAGAGTTATTGAAGGCAAGTTGGAGCTTCAGGAGAGGAGAAATGCACCTCAGCCAAACTGTGTTTTAACAGTGGTGATGTTAATTTAAATAAAAATCTGCAAAAGGAGGCTGCACGATATAAATGCAGCATATTCAAGTAAGTTGACAGAAATTTGGAAAACCAGCTGAAAGCCTATAGGTCGAAGAGGAGAATCAGCTAGAAGAAGAAAAATTATACAAGTTTGAAAGGAACAATATTATATTTTCGTTGGAAAGAAAAAAAATGTACGTTCAGCTTGGCTTCCAACAGATGCTTCTTTGTTGGGCAAAATACAAAACACCTGCCTTACAGAAAGGATGCCATTGAAGTGGGAGGGGTTTTTACTTTCTCTGCAGCTGATTACAATTCTTTTTCTAGAGCATTTCTAATGTAACGCTGCTAACTCAAGCTCTTATTTATAGATACTCTGCATCTATTTGATGTTGCAATAAGTAATTAAATTTAGTGATGCTGTCTTCCCTTGCTTTTGAATAACAGAAAGTGTTCACTTCCTCAGTTTCAAAAGATGGATGTGCAGTCAGATTAGCCCAGCCTTTTCTTTCTGGTGTTCCAGGGCTAACACTGCTGATGAAATGTGTGTAGCACACATTCAGTAAGGGCTTTGTGTAATCTCTAAGGAGTACACCAAGAAAGTTGCTTTGTTTTAATAACTTCTGCTGGATGAAATGGACACAGAAACAGGTTTTTCTTTCAGAGGCCAAGAATGGAGAGAGTTCCAAATTCCTGTGGAGCTGTCTGGCTGTACTGACTCATTAAAACTTATCTGCTTCACAGTCATAGCCTGACTGCCTTGAACTGGTGTTAGCATTGAATTGGAGTGATCTGCACTGCTGCAAAGACTGGAACTTTTGAGGAAGACCTGTCTTATCTTGCCTGCCTGCTGCTTCTTAAATATCATGTTGAACTTGGGTTTTTCAAGTGTGAAAATGCCATTTATGATCATTATCAAGGTTCAGAGATAATTGTCAAAGTACAAAGTACAGATTTTCTAAAACTATCAAATTTTAGATGGCACGTGAAGAGCTGCAGCGTGCTCTTTGTCAGGACAGCACTTGGTCTTGTGGAGCGATGTGTTTATTTCTAAATATGAATAATGGACTTCATCCAGCAACATTTTTCAATTGCATATTATTTTTCGTAGCTTCTTCCTCCCTCCTGATGGTGCCACCTCCTACTGTTCTGGCAGAACTCAAATTATGCAAGCAACTATGGATGCAAAAAAACCCCACCCACAAAGCAACAAAAACGGGGGGAAGAGTGCCCACCAAAATGTCTCTTGATTGTTACAAAACCCCACACCTTTTCCCTTTGCTCCTCTGCCTCCTTGAGCATACTGCCATTTCATCCACGAATTTCTGTGGGGCTGGACCTCTGACACTACCACAAATTTCTCTCTGCTCTGAGTACTTACGGACAAAACCATCTGACTGGTATCTTTGAACCCCATAATTAGAGCTTTAGGTGTCAAAGATAGATTAAGAAATACTGTGACTGATGCTGAGCAATGATCTGGTAAAAACCTACCCTTTGTGCTTCAGATTTTTGGGGAAGTTACCTATGAATCCATGGGTTATCTTCACATTTTCTTTAATGGAGCTGTAACTTCATGCTGAGGAATCTTGTTTATGTGATCTAAATTCAATCTCTTCCATGGTAAGTATTGTTCTGTGAAAACAATATCCGCCTCATTCACTCAGCAAGATGGACTTGCTGTCTCGAGACAAGGCTGCTGTCAGATGTCATTTGGCCTTTACACTGGGAGATAAAGGTGAGATGGGAGGATAAAGGATGGTTTCATGCTTAAAATAAGCTAATGCTGTGGCAAAAATTGGATTCTGTTCCTGCCTGCACTGTGAAGTTCCAATTTGTAAGTAATAGTGTCTTTTTCCTCCTGTGTTCCACAGGCTTATTCTAGCAGCTAATAGAGATGAATTTTACCACAGACCATCCAAATCGGCCGAGTTTTGGGACAGCAGCAATGAGATCCTCAGTGGTATGTGTGTCTTGCTGTTTTGAGAGGTTTTCATGTCATTTGTAAGGGAATTATGGCCTGGGTTTTTTTGTTACTAGGGTGGTGGTGTTGCCTTTCTAATAAGAAATTTGCTTCTTCCTGTGCTTCTGAGGGAAATATGGAAGTTTGAAAGATGAGTTGTGCTATTATTACCTTATTTGTGTTTTGATATCTTGTGGGGTTTTTTTACCAGTTTTACGTTTTTTAAACTGATTTCAGTCCTAGTGGTGCAGTGGAAATAAATCAGATTAATTGCTCCCTCACAAATGATTACTTTAGCTTTGTCTGATAAATAGGTGGAATTAGTTTGTCTTAAAATAGGTGGAATTAATTATTCCACAGACTCAGGGTCTGTAGTATTGACTTGAAGTCATTCAGCAAAGCCTCAGAAACATGAAAACTTCCTCATTTTTTATTGGTCAGTAATTTATACAGAATAATTTTAGTTATTGATCCTTCAGTTGAGTAGTTTTTGTGTCTACATCTTGCAAACTGATAGTACAGTCCCTCAGCTGTCTGGTTCTCCTTTGTGGGGAATCTATCTGTAGTAATTTTTAAGTATAATCAATACTTCTGCCTTTTCTCTGAAAAAGAAATGAAGCTCTGGAAGACAAAGCATTGTTTAAATGCAGCATTTTGACTTGGCAAATACTCTTTGTTGATGCTGTGTGTGATTGGCCCTGACGAGGAGGTCTGTGAGGAGACATTTCTCCCACTGTACTGCGACTGCCTTGCTGCTGCAGCTGTGCCTGGTGTTCCTGTTTGTGCCAGACATGCGGGATTCTGCTTCCCCTGCTGTGGAGCTGCCTAAACCAAATAAACAAGAAGCTGTCCTGAAACCTGAAGGGCCCTCAAGTCTTGTCTTTTATACCCCTGTCAGCTCTGTGCATATTTGGCATAAGAAACTGGTGTATTCTCCATGTGGGGAGTGTGTGTGGACATGCCACGGATCTGAGATGCCTTGAGCTGGTAATGTTGGGGACTGCACTTCCCTGGGTCCCCCTCCTCCAGTACTGTCACCAGAGCCCAAGATGTTTATCAGTTACCCAGTTTACTTTAGATGTTTCTGGTGATGTGTGAATTTAAACTTATATATATATAACATTAATCTTCTGGGATTTGCTTTTGAGCTAACAAGCATTCTGAGCCCTCTTAAAGCTTCATGTGTAGTTTAGCGTACAGGCAAAGCTTTTAATTTTGCTTTTACATTTAATTTTCTCATTATCTCTCATCTATTATTGCAGTTGCTTGGAAAATACTTGATAGGGCAGAATGAGAGGGCAGGTAGTTTAAGTGGGCTTATGTCACCTATCCAGAAAGACACTCATGCACCTACTGCATTTTATCCAGTCTGATGAAAATTCAGCATTTGTATTAAGAAATTCTGGTCGAAGCTGGAGATGTTTTTAAACAAATTTAATAACCTAACTCTTACTTATTCCATTAGGTCTGGATATGGAGGAAGGAAAAGAAGGTGGGACATGGCTGGGAATCAGTAAGAAAGGCAAGATGGCAGCCCTGACAAACTATATGCAGCCAAAGATTGATAAAAATGCAAAAGGAAGAGGTATGAAAGAGTCGAAATAGAAGAAGAAAAAAAAGAAAGTGAACCAACAAGCCCTGGTGTTCCAGTAAAATAGTGATGATTACAGTATTAATTTTCCTAACACAGCTTTATGGGCAAATAGAATGTTTATGTGCTGTAAACAGAATTTGTGAACTGATGAGTTGGAGTACCTGTGTGAGAAACTTGACTTGGATGATGATTTTCTGATCAAACAGGCAGAAGTAAAACAAGATGTAGTGCCTAGAGCCTGAAGTTATATTCAGACAAGAAATGCAGCACCAACTGTCTCCTCTTGAAAATAATTCTAATTAACAGGCAGAACAACTAGCCAAGCATTGAGCTAGATTTAGATTACAGCAGACTCTGTTAAATGCACATATTCATGTTCAAACACCTATGTCAGGGAATCAATACAACTTGAGCTATGCTGGAGGTAGCCTAAAGATTATTATAGTCTCTTCTTCCCCTAGATCAGAGGAGCAGAAATATAGGAAAAACCCTCTTTTGAAGAGGATTCTCAACAGAGCACATCTGTGGGGGTTTTTTGAGTAAAAATAGGTCTGTTTGTCATAAGCTGCTGCATTTGGAATATATTGTAATGACAAAAGATGTCAGACAAAGAAAACAAATGAACCACGTCGTTTGTATTTCATTTTAGGGTCATATATCAGGGAAATGAAGCAAGACAAGAAAGAATTTGTAAGGTGGGAGGAGAGGAAAGGCTCATGCAGTCTAGAGTAGTTAGTAATATGAATTCCGTGGAATTTTTGACCTAGAGCTTTTGACCGAGTTCTTCAGAGTAAAAGTCAAGCTCTTAATAGGGATGTGGTACAATGATGTAAGATTTTTAAGGCTGGTTTGTTACTTGGTTTGATTTGGGTTTTTTCCCACTGTTACAGCCTGTTGGCAGCAGGGATCTTTCTCTTGCTGTTTGTTTTAGCAGGCCTGTCAGAATAGTGAGCTCACACATATTTGTTCTATGTACTTCTCTTTCTTAGGTGCTCTTGTAACAAACTTCTTGACTGCAGATCTGGACAGCTACTCTTACTTGAAGAAAGTTTCAGTAGAGGGACATCTTTACAATGGATTTAATTTGCTAGCAGCTGACTTGAAGTAAGTCTCTAAAACAGCACAGTTCGGATGTCACAGGGAGCAGTGTTGTACATATCCATCTCAGCACTGATGTGTAGCAGTGCAGAAGCCTGTCACAAGCTAAAGTTAGAGCTCGTGGGTTTTGCTAATGGGCATGTAAGGTCCTAATGTTACTGTAGTCATCATTTCCTGTGGTACTTTTTTGTCTGTCTAACACTGGAGGACTGTCTTGTGTTCTGATTGTTGCTTCCCCCAGAACTTCGTGTGACTCCGATAGGCCACAGTCAGTCTTTACCCTCAGGGCTCTGTGGCTTGTGTTTGGAGAAAACAAAACCTTGGCTCCATAATTTCTCAGGTACCTTTTTTCTCTGAGAGGTGACGTGCTGTGGTGGGATCAAAGCACCTGAAAGCTTTCAAGATACCTTTCCTGTCAGAGTAGCTGTGTCATTAATCTTTCCTGAAACGTTAAAAATCAGCACAAGACAGCTGCGTTAACTCAGAGTTTCTGTAGCTGAAGAAGGGATCTTGGATACTTGACTGTAATCAGTGTGGTTGGGACAGTCCTTCCCACTGCATGTGCCTGTGTGTCAGTTCACCAGTACATATGCTGAGTGGGTTTTGCATTGTGCCTGATGGAGAGCAAGGGAGATCCAGGGCTGGGCCACATCCAGGCCGTGAGTCCATTCCCAGGTGGATCCTCTCCATGAGCACAGGCACATGCAAATTGCCCAGAGCACACCCCTGCTTTGGCACGCTTTCTGCAGCAGCATTAATCTTACTAGATAACCCGATGGTGCTGGGCCTTCTCCCACTCAGCTTCTCTGCCTGCTTCTGGGAAGCCACAGGCACTTAAAGCAGCAGGTCACAGTGCTTGCTGTTCTGAGTGGAAATGATTTCTAGCACCCTCTCACTAACCAGCCTTGTGTTTAAATTTTTCACTTTCTGCATTGGACCCCCTTCGGCTGGTGGTTCAGACTTACTGGTCAGTTCTTCCCTACTCTCCCACTTTCCTGCAATAGATATTACACTGGATCTGACTGATGTTATTTAGGGCAGTCATTCCTGTGTTGGTTTTGTTTGGTTATTGCTCCATGACTGGGCTGATAGGGAATTGTATGTTCAATTGAATAGTCTTTCCATGGTGATACAGATAATAATTCCTTGCTGAATATCACTCTGAAAGCTGTGTGTGTTGATTAATTTCTCAGTTTTGACATGTCTTTAGCCTTGGATACTCTGAACAAGGTTTCAGAGACTGGGCTGGTCTCTAAGTAAATGTCTGCTTAAGATTCAGAGCAGTTTCCCTTCTTTCTCCATCTGTGACGGTATCTGAAGTCAGTGAGCTGCTTTTGGTGATGATCAGGACATCATTTCTGTCCTGGGAAACCTGCATTTATGTCCAACAAATCTCATTGCTACAGGCACTTAGACTTCCATGGGTATCTCAAACTTCTGCCAGGGCTGTTGTGGCAGCATCTCACTTGTGTTCTTACTGCCAAGCGTGTAATACAGACTGCCCTGAAGGACAAATGGAATTGGCAGCTTCTTGTCACTCTCCCAGCAAGTTTAGTCTCTGACAGGTTGTCACTTAGAGCCCATACAGTTTGTGTGCTGTAAGATCCCTGTGTAACAGGAGTGAATCACTTTCTCCAGGAGGGATAGACAAATTGTCCCTTCCAAAACAAGTCAGCTGGAGGGGACTGCAGAGAGATGCCTTCGGGTAAGCTCCTCTGCTCTCCCTGTCAGCCAGTCCTCAGTCCCTCCAGGGTAAATGCAGTGACTGCACCATCAGCCGTGGGCTGTGTGTTCAGGGTGGGTACTGAGGCTGGCTCTGTGGGAAGGATTTGATTGCTCTCCAGGGATTAGATCCAGGAGCCTTTCCAGTGAAAAGTGAGACGGGGTCAGAGTGCTGCTGTGGAAGGAACAGGGATGGTCAGGTTGTCATGACTGCTCTGTGAGCTCACTGTCATCTCTTCTCTTGCATTGTCAGTCCTAATACAATATCACCTTTTGCAGAGTACACCTGTCTTGCTTCTTGTGGCTCCCTCATGAAAATGAGGTGTCCAGAAATATTTCTGCATAGATCTTCGGTCATTTCCAGAGGATAGATGGACAGTCCAATGTCAAAAGAAGGAGAAAAGCTTCTGAACAACTTTTTTATTTTATCTCTTTCCTCTGGTGTCACTTTCTGCCTGGCCCAAAATCTAAGGACAACACCAAAGAAATGTTTAGACACTGACAGCAAAATCAGAGTAGTACTTTAAAGCAGACCTTGTATGCTGTATCTGGCAGAATTCTTTTCACCATTTTATTGGATGCTAGGTGGTATATCTTTGGGCATTATATGTTGGTGGTTTGGTGTTTGCCTGTGTGTGTGTTTTTAGTTTCAGAACAAAAAAGGTTTTCTGATTAGCTCATGAACATTGAAGAAAAGAAAATCTGTGAACTGTATTATGTAGCTGAAACTACTGTTCAGCATTTCAGGCTGCCAGTTTCCTCTTTTGTCCTTGCACAGAAATACAAGCACACATTATTCATAAAACAATCCAGTGTCCTTGTGTGAGATACTGCCCCTGTGAGCAGAGCAGAGCCCAGGGGAGTGATCCCTTGGTGAGAACCACCCCCTGTGCAGCTTCACTGCCTCTCTGCTGCTTTCTTTTCCTCTCGGTCCGTGGTGGTGTCCAACGTGACCTGAGGCCACCTCGAAGTTGAAGCAGAGCAGGGGAGCAGAAGGACACTGTTTATGTTTCATCAGCATTAAGAAGTGATTGTGGCAAACTCTGCATGGCTTTCATGTTGCTGTGAAGCTTCTGTTTCTACTGAGATTTATGCTGCCTGGAATATTTCCTGGAACATTTATTATTGCTTACATTTTTTGACAGAATGATGTATCTAAGAGCATAATTTTTATGCAGTTCTAGTTTCTTTCTGCTGTCAGCTATGGCTGGGATTTAAAAATAAGCCTACTGGGCCCTATTGTGATCACTTTAATTATGCCTTTATTACTTCTCCAGTGAAATTGGTATCTATACTTGTAAAGCTGGAAGGAAAGAGAACCTGAGTACGGGCCAGGGTTTTGAGGCTATTGCTGTGATCAAGTTTATAGTGATTTTTTTTCATCTTGGCTTCTGCCTTGACGTTCGGTACCGAGTATCTGTAAACAGTAGGAAGGGAATAGGCAGAGCCAAATGACAAAAAGCAGAGAAGCTGACTGGCACAGTGAACTAAATTTTGAAAGTATGCCCATTTCAGAAGCCCCTTGGGAGGCTTCAGCCTTCCTTTGACAGAAGGCAGCAGCAGTGTTGCAGTGGAGGTAAGTGGAAACACACGTCTGGGGGAATGTGGAATGTGGAAACAATAAGATACAGATGTCCTGCATTAGTGACCCTGCAGTTTGTATGTATTCCCCATCTTTTTGTTAAACTCCAGGGGATCTTGTTACTGAACCTGTCAGTCACGAGAGTCTCAGCACAGATGCTGGATGATAATATTCTTTCACATAAAAAGCCATTGCTAAAGGGAGCCAGTAGTGCCTATTTACACAGCTTGCAGTCACATCTGTGGCAGGACCTGGACAGCTGTGTTCAAGGCTTGTATGGCCATTTGTCTGCCTTTCCATCTAACGCTGCTTTTTGAGATCTCAGGTGATAACAATTGCCCTGAACTTTTCTCTTCATACCTTTCACACCAGGTGTAGGCTCAAGAATTTGAAAAGAGAGTAGTTAATGCACCAATATAATAGTTTCAGGTTGCTGCTAATAGAACTGTTTTTTTTCTTCCACTTGTACTTTTCAGCAGCACTTTCTCATGTTCCTTGAAAGGCTCTATTTCTCTGCTTTACTGTGTTCTAGAATAATAGTTTTAAAACCTCTTTTGTCTCTGATTAAGAAAACACAACTCTTTCAATAGGTTATTTAAGTGGGTCATACACACAAGTTAATCTGTGGTAGTGGGACAGAAATTTGTATCTCAGGAAACTGAGGAAAGCAAATTCTGGTCATATGTTGTGTTTTCTTTCTGTTTTGTTTCAGCTGCTTTTGTTATGTCCTATCTAGTTATTCCCAGTGCAAATACTCCAGCTGGGGTAAAGAAACAATTTCACAACATACTCTCTTGCTGTTGTTGATGCATAAGAATATCAGAGGTAATAACATGAAAACTCCAGCAGAGACTAACCAAAACCTTCAGTGCTTAAGAAATAGAGCCAGAACAGGAGGTTCCATGTCCATCCCTGCTGTCACTGGAGCACGAGTGGTCACAGTTCTGATGTGGGCACTTGTCTGTGAAGAGTTCAGGTGGTCAGTAAGTCCTGAGATCAACATTAAGGTTGAGAAAAAAAACAAAGATAAGGAAAATAAATGTCTTTTAAGCCACTAGAGGAAAGTTCAGAAAGTGACATGTTTCTTTTAACAGTAGACAAATTTTAAATTGAATAGCTGAGGGCTTCATATATTTAACAATAAAAGCAACAATACACAAATACCACCTATAATTACTGTCTTCTACCTGTGCTGAAAAACTTGGGCATCTTTCTGTAAGGCATCAGAAAAGTCTCATGGGTTTGGGAGGAGGAAGAGTGGTGCACAGAGAAAGACAGTTCTATTTTTGCTTTATTTTTTTTTGTATTCTTCTTTTTGACTCTTCGGAGTTGTATAATTAATAAGTTAATATTTCCTTCTTCATTTGGCTGTCTTGCAAAGGATGCTGTAGAATGTCTTTCAGAATGGCTTTTCAAGCAGAATATAAACAGCTAAATCAGGGCTGTTTTGCTCATTATTAAGGTTTGAGTAGTGGATGCTAAGTTATGCAGAGCAATTTAAGTTCCAGTACATCATTAATGAGATTGCCCTGATGCAGATCAGAGTATACAGAATGCAGAGATACTTCTTTTTATCTTAGGAAAAAATGAGGAGCTGGAAATGGTTTCTCTACTGTATTCTGTTTTATGCTGCTTAATCCAAATTCAGTTTTAACTGCAAGTTTTGCTTGTTTGGTTTTTTTTTCCAATTCAAAAAGCCTATCTGGTGTCTGAGGAGCTGGAGGTTGGGAGACAAATTAAAAACTGAACAATGGTCAGAATGTGCTTGTTGGTAACTGGAATAATACTCTCTTCCATTGTGGCCAAGTAAATCACAAGGGGGAAACAGAATTCAAAGATCTCATTGCTGTATTCTGGCAAATTAAAAAAAAAAAAGCCTAAACCCACCAACTGGTAGTAATCTGAGGAATCCCTGAGGAATTCCCTGTCAGCTGATGGGACTGAGGGATGTTGGGAGTGAGCCATCTGATGGCAGTCCATTTCCAGAGGGCACACCAGGCTTATTGATGACTTTATTTTCTTTATCGGTTGGTTTGCTGTTTGTGTTGTCAATATGACTAGTTAAGTCCCCGCTGTTTGGATATGCTGATACCATCTCTGTCAAATGAGAGTTATCTGCAGTGCTGGAACCTGCCTTTGAACACTGTGCACAAGAGAGAGCAGCAGCCAGTGCCTCCAGTTACAGAGAGCGAGCTTGCAAACAGTAACCAGTTAGCTGCACACAGCCTGCAGATGCACATCTGTCACTGGAAGGACCCAGTTGTGCCCTCCAGCATTGCTCTGAGTGGGCCCACAGGAGTCAGTGCCTTGGAATGCAGGGGGGATTCAGAACAGGAGATGGGGGAAAGGTTACCTGCTGTGAGGGGCAGTTCCTTTGCTTTAATGTGTCCCCTTCTCCCAAGTAACAAAATCTCCAGTTATTCAAAACCCCACAGATTTTTGTCATTATTCCTGGCTACTTTCCATGCAGAAGTTCTGGGGTTTTACTGAATTCCACTGCAGTTACGTTTGAAAATGATAATGGTACTTTGTGATAGTGGTGCAGCTAATGCAGTGTTTTGAGAGGAGGAGAGTGCTAAAACTCATCAGTTAATGCCTGGAACCATAGGAGTAACAGTGGGAGAAACCTCTTACTGTGTTTGAAGATTGTGTGAAATTGGAGTGTAATCAAATGCAGGAGCTGATGGCTTTTCAAGGAGAAATTCTTATTTATATTTTGCAGTACCACCAAAGGAGACGTAATTTGCTACTATGGAAACAAAGGAGAGCCAGAACCCGTTTTCCTAAATGCTGGTAGGTTTTCTTCAGAGAGGTCTGAGTATTACCTGTTCTTCTGTAGCTCCTTATTGTTCTGGGAGTTCAGCTATTTAAGCATTGTCTTCACTGACTACTTCTTCACATTCTTTAAAAAATGTTATTAAATGTCTTTGAATTCATTTAAGTATTTACTAATAAATTTCTATACAGAATCAATAGTTCATTAAAGGTTCTGTCCATGGTAATGTACCCACCTGTACTGCAATTAGTGGGTTGCTCCTTTGGTGACTATACCTGAAGGACAGAAGTCTGTCTTAAGGAATGGAATTTTCAAAGGATTTGACCCTAACTCCCTTACCCATGGCACACCTGCAGGTAAAGGTTAGGAGACCCAATTGTATTTCATTAAAATTCTTGGAATCTGTAATGACAACTCAAATCACCAGAACACACTTTCCATTGCATTGTTTGTTGTGTGTATGTAGGAATATATGGATTGAGTAATTCTTTGCTGGATACACCATGGAAGAAGCTTCAATATGGGAAGCAGCTTTTCACAGAAGTGGTGAAAAGAAGTCAAGACCTTACCAAAGAAGACTTGGTGAAGGAGCTTCTTACAGTGATGAACAATCAAGAGCCGTAAGGACAAGCTGGAGTTCACTGAAAATACAATATGGCCCCTTTAAAAATTGCATATAGAAACTGTTTTGACGGAGAAAAAGTTTTAGCCATATATTAATTGAGTAAAGCTGGGTAATGAAGGACAAAAGTAGTGTTCTTTCTGTCCACAGAGACTGACTTTCAACAGTATTGATTTTTAAGCAGGAGACACAATACTACTGCAGTCTTAGTACTCCTCAACTGTACACTGGTTTTTCTGTGCCCTTTTCTTTGAAAGATTGCATTTCCCTTAGTAAGGGCAGTGAGTGCAGGACTGAGCTGCTTGTTCTAAGCTTTTTGGAGGCTCGGGTAAGGTTCAGTTTGTTCCTGCACACAGAGAAAGCACTTACTTACATGGAATTATAGAACAGGTTGTGTTGGAAGGGACCTTCAAGATCATCTCATTCCAAGCCCCTGCCACGGGCAGGGACACCTTCCACCAGCCCAGGTTGCTCCAAGCCCCGTCCAGCCTGGCCTTGGGCACTCCTAGGGATGGGGCAGCCACAGCTGGTGTTGTCCCTTACCCGCTCTCTTCTGCTTCAGCCCTGCCTCTGACTGTGATACCAGGGATGTCCTGCAACTCCTTCATATTTAAGAGGGATGAATGTGTTAACACTGGAGATTTTTTTACATTTTTTAACCACCTTACTCCTTTTTTTTCAGTCAGCTACCAGACCCTGCAATTGAAGACCAGGGGAAGGAGTATATCCGTCCCATACTGAACAAGTATGCAGCTGTGTGTGTTCGTTGCCCAGGTTATGGAACAAGGTAAAACAATTCCCAGGGTAGGAGCAGATCGAGCATTTTGATCTTATCAAAGATACTGCAGAATGTTTCTCCTCCACGTGCAGGAATGGTGTCATCTGCAGAGCTAAATCAGGGGTTCTTTAGACACGGCATTGTCAAATGGACCTGCCACTTTCATGCATTAAAACCCTATTGCTCTTGTTCAAAAGAACATGTATTTCTACTTCTCCCCTAACTAATGCTGCTGTTTTACTGAGGTATTCTCACTTTCTGCTCAGACTGTTCTACCAAGAAGAATAAAATAATGCAATGCACCTTGCATTTAATCCTTGTGAGACTAAATTACAGGGGAACCCTGTTGCTGGGAATTCCTGCCCTAAAAGTGTGCCAATGATTTTGTCAGATTGGTCTCTGGCATAGTCAGCCACAGTGTTTCCACTGTGGAGATGTGAGTTGGTGAGCAGACAGTGCTCACTGCTGTAAGCATTTTAAGTTGGTATTCTGAGAAAGAGATACTCAGTTTTTGCAGTGGTTTCTATAAAATGTATTAGAAGAACATTTTAAATATAGGATAATGAAGACTTAACCTGATAAAGAAGCATCTTCCTCCTCTTGCTTCACAGACTGGAGTCCAGCTATTTCAAAATAAAACAGGGATAACTTGGCAGACATACTGACCTTTCACTGGTGAATTAGCTTGGTATTTCAGGTCCTACCTACTGCTATAATTGTATGCTCACACTCATCTTTCCCTTAGCAACAGGGTTTAGTGAATACAGGTTATTAACTGGGCCCCACGATATTCTTCTGAGGAAATTAAGCACTTTTTATATGACTTGGGGAAGGCCACCACATCAGGCTGGTGGAGGATTCCTACTGTCAGTCATCCCTCTGTGACAGAGTGTCCATGGAGAAGTGACAGCTTGCACAGGGCAAAGGGGCACCGATGCATGACCACAGTCTGCTTCTCATGAAGACAGGTTTCCTCTTTGGAAGGTTCCTAGAGAGAGAAACCTTTTCTGTGTTCATATACCAGTGTCCTGTGATAATAATTAACTGTTTAAATCTCAGTGGACAATTGATTTGAAAGAGAGGAATGAAGAGAGTGCTGTTGACAGGATAAATAACCCTTCAGGGTATGTGTAGGCTGTGAAGAAAAGCTTAGTTTTACGCTGCTTCTTTCTGAGTGGAGCACTTTGCACTAAGTTTCACCTTTCATCCTACTCTGCAACGAGCATCTTTGTGTGGCAGCTGCTGCAAGTGCAGCAGGGAGTCAGAGCAGTGGAGTGACAGAAGAACAGACTGAAAATGCCCATTTGAACTTGCCAGGGCGATTCCTGCCCTGCTGATGTGGTGATGTGGTCAGGGGAGATAAAAAAGGAGTTAAAACATTTGGGCGTGGGGGCTGCCAGTTGATGTGCTGGACACCGGGCTAACCCCTCCCTGTGTGGTTGCAGGACCAACACGGTGGTGCTCATCGATTCCCAGGGCCAGGTTACGTTCACCGAGCGCAACATGATCAACGCCGATGTCAACCAGTGGGAAACGAGCACCTATGAGTTCAAACTGCACAGTTAACAGCTTTCCACGTGAATGGTTTGTAACAACAGCTATGAGAGAACAAGCCATTAAGCTCCAGTAAATGTTTTGTGCCAGCCTCCACAAGTTAAAAATAGCAAGGAAAGCAAAAGTTTAAATAAACTGGTAGCACACCCGGATCAGGCTCACAAATTCTTTGGATAAAACCAGATGAAAGAACTGACTTTATGTTAAGTAGCAACTTACAATCAGAAATATTTTTTTAATATCACCCTACCTTCAGGACAAGGCCATCTTTGTCCAGGACAAAGTCAGTGCTTTTTTGAGGGTGTGAGGGGTATTTTAAAGATGCTTTAGATAGACTAAAACTTGTTTTCAGTTCTGATGGGGGGAAACATTTGCTGCTTTTGTTGTTAATATATGAAGGTTTTACCAAACTTTGCGTTTGCTTCAAGACGTGCTGTTAGGATTGTACAGCTGATGCCAGTGTGCATTACATGAATGTATGTTATCCTGGCAGCATTAAGTGCTTTAGTCCCGTGTCAACCTCTCAGCAGTGCCATGGGGCACTGTTCTGCCTGGGGAGGGCAGAGCAGGGGATTCTTTACATTTGTTTTCCTATAGATAGTACAGCAATATATCCTATTTCTAAACCTTGGTCTAAGAGTAGGTAGGAAATTCAGCTCAGTCTCTGTTCACTTTTACTGAAAGAGTCATGGCAGCAGACTTGCCTACCTTTGACCAGAATAAAGTTATTTGTGTTGTGACATCTTGTTTCCTGGCAGTCTAACCAGCAATATTGATTTTGATTCTTTCTTCCCCAGCAGGCAGGTAAGGAATAGGTACCTGTTTGCAAACAGAAGCTGAATATGAGGTTTACATATATCACCTGTTTTGTACATATGCAATTTTGGCTTCATTATTGGTATAATATGGTAAAGCCTGGAGTGACTGATCATAGATTTTTAGTAAAAATAGCTATTTGTTGTAGGTGACATTATTGCACTCTTATATTGCTGAAAAAGTTTGGTATGAAGATGTACTTCCTGTGTTCTAACACCTGTGAATTAAAAAGCTATTTAAATGCATGCTTTTTTCAATTATTCAGTGCCAGGGTAGGTAATAGAAGATTCTAACTAATATCAGGATATTTGAAAACCTAAGTTATTTTGCTGCTACTGGTGTTCTGTTTTGACTTATTTTGAATACTGAATATTAAGCTAGTGGTGGATCACTGCTATTTTTTCCCTCTAGATATGCTGACTGTGTTCTTTCCACAAGCCTCTATTTTTAACTAATTATTTCAAAGTAGCAATATTCCTGATCCTCTTCAAAGGTGTGCAGTTGTGCTGCCGTGCCCAGCCTCGTGCGTTCCATCCCGAGTGTGTGAGCCAGCAGGAAAGGAGACTTGCCAGTGGGGGCAAGTCCTGTGAATCCCAGCTTTTCAATTGCAGGAGATGCTAAAGGAGCACTTAGTTCTTGTCTTTATATTGGCATGTGTAAGTGGGTTCTAGGTACCAGGACTGCTTGTGGGACCGGTCCCAGGCTGTTGCTCAGTCTGTAGAAGTGGCTTTTTGAGCGCCTCGACTGCAGGGGGAGCAGTGGGTTGGGTTGGGTTGGGTTGTACCCGGTTTCCAGCTCGGAGCCTTCCAGACATCCCTCGGAGCTGCAGGGAAGGATTAGCCCTTTTGTGGTTTTGATGACTGTTCAAAGCACATATTTGTATGACTAAAATGCTATTTTTAGATGCAAAGAGGTAGCTATAGCTGTCCTAAATTTGAGTTTGACAAATGCACATTTTCAAACAAAGCTCTGCCTCAATGGCTTGCTCTTTCTGAGAGTGTCCACAGCAAACTTTTTTATGTCTTAAGAAAAGAATCACCAGTGGATATTTGAACAAGGAATTCTCTTTGAAGACGTTATCTTCAAGGCAAGCAAAATGCTTGCATGTAATTTCATGCTAAAAGCATTTATAAACCTTGGGTTTTATAGCAGTCCTGTAATAATGAAAATTTATTCCCACCTTTTACTTATAGGCAAAAAAAGACAAGTCAGACCTTAGATGTAAAAACAGATTATAATCACATATTTTGCTTTCCTTGAATCAAAATTCTAAATCTGGGATTTGCTTTTGCTGACAAACTATAAAAAGCACAAACCTCTGATGTTATTTTTTATCATGTCAGAATAGTTAATAAAGTGATCATGGGAGAGTTTTGTTACTGGCTTCAGTGGAAACAGGAACAGGACTGCAGTGCAGGTATCAGCAAGTGGTGCTTGTCCATAGAAGTGATCAGGTGTTTGTGAAGTGCATAATCTACTCTGTGCAAATTACAGTTGCAGTGCATCCACTAGAAAAAACCAACTGTAGCTAAATTAACAAAGTGTTTTATTTTTGTAAAAGTATTTTTTAATAATAAAAGGGAATTTTAAAAATCAGTTTTAAGGGATATAAAGGAAAAAATGTATATAGGAAACATTTCATTGCATTTTAGTAAGTTTGGTTATGCATATCATCTCTTGAAAGTCATGCATTTGCAAGAGATTGTTTCTATTGGAATGGTAGTAGAAGACATTTTAAAATACCTGTAAAAAATTGTGGTTTTTTCCTTCAAGTTGTGTCATAATTGTTGTTTATATGTGTGTTCAAAACTAGAATCAGAATAAAGTCAATCTGGTGACCAGTCTTTGTTGACATCAGTAGATAATTTGCACATGTGTTTGTGTTCGTTTGCCTGTAAGGTGTGGGAAGATGCAGTAAAATCTTTCACGAGGTACTAGCAATGAAAGAGCTGTAAGTTAAGTGCATTTCTGGTGCTAAATTCCTTTTTAAGAGTGCAGTGGGGTGCTTTTGATGACTTTCCATGGCTGTGAGGTGAGGACTGACAGAGGTTAGGTGAGGAGAGTGGATTTCAGCAAAAAGTGGAACACTAAGACATGCAGTGCATGCAAATACCAGTTTGCCACTGCCAACAAACCATAAAAAGCTGCAGTGCAACTTATTTTACTGAAATAAAAGTAATGCAGGCTGAGCAAGACTTGTCTTTCACTGTTGGAATGGCACAGTACGTGCTGCAGTTACTGACACTGGAAGTAAGAATATGACAAAGCCACTGGCTCCACCTAATTTTCATTCTGATGAATGCAGCCTGGTAACTTTATTGGGAAGCTCATAGTCCTTGCTTTATAGACTTGATTCCTGTATATTGTGTGGGCAGCAGTGGTTTCTGTCCAGCCTTCCGATATCTTGTGTGTGAAAATCTCTTTGTCATTGGGAACTTCTTTGTGCTGATGATAATTTTACTTCATGATATTGTGGTAAATCCTGATTAAAACATGCAGGTGGACCTGTGCACTTCTGGTTCAAAAATGGAAGATTCATGTTCATGTTTGACAAGTCTTTCATCAGAAGTCCAGGTGATGAAAATTTTCAGGTGAATTTGCACCCTGTTAGACATAGCAGATCAGATTTAATTCTCCAGAGGTCACATAGGCCTTGTGGGTAAAAATTACCCGTGATTTGAGCTTAGTTTGGATGAAAACATTGTTTTGCTAATGGATTGTTATTTTTTTTGTTCCCAGAAAGTTGGAAGTGTATTTCCCTGTAGTGTGTGTGTCTCAAAGAATCAGTTGTTGCATCATTGCTTTAACTCACAGTATTATGATTCTCTGAGGACAGATGCACAGTGGAAGAACTCACTGGTTATATTTTCACTTTCAGAGCACTGCAGGCATTTTAATTCTCCCAGCTCTGTGCAAAGATCTGTGTGTGTGCCTCTTCTGGCTCTAACTGAAACATGGCTGTTTATGTGCATACCAAGAATTTAACCTGCTTTCTGAAGTCTGTGATCTTAGTGCAGCCCTTCAGTTGTACAGTCACATACCGGGGATGCCCATGGGTCACAGTCCTTGCATTTCCACAGACCCTGCGAGAGGGACAATCTTCTGTCACCTGTCAGTGATGGGAGGTGACCCGACACAGCAAATGCCAGCATCAGCTTAAACTCTGTACTTAATCATGAGGGTTTTTTCCCCAGCTTTGACAGCTGCAGTGTGATGTAAGTGGCTGTTTTGCAGACCGTGGGTGTTTATTACTACGTGTTCTGAAGTGGTTTGTTTTAACATTAATAAAAGACGACGTAATTTAAAAATCACTAAAATGATGGCTTGAGTGCAGAAGCCTGTTATGAGGAATTAAAATTAGAAAATGCTCTTAGTTGAAACTGCTTTCAGGTTTTCAGGGCAGCTGGCAAAGGTTTAAAGCAATTTCGGTAATTGTTCATCATGTGTTGATACAGTACCGTGACACTGCATCTAAATTATCACCCTCTCATTAGATGTGTTGGTCCAGTCAGACAAAAAGATGAAAGGCCTAGCAGGGGTCTTCAAAGTACAATTTAAAATTTTTATTAAAATATTACTGTTATCTTTTGTAGCAGGATTTGGGAACCTCAAGGAAATGAGTGAAATATTAGAAAAAATATTCTCATGTCCTGAAATGACATATGGAAGCAAACAAAAGCATTTATCATAGTTAAAGGCTATTATGCTGTTGGTGATGAAACCAGTCTGTGTTATGGCAATGTTTTCTATCTCACGTTGATTTCAAATCAGTATTAACAGTGAAGATAAAGAGGCAACCCTATAATTAGAATAAAAGCTCTCTATAGCTCTTTTTTGGGGGGAAGCAAATTATAAAGTAACAGAGCAAATTAGAACAGCAAGCTGTTCATCAGCACTTTAGAAGTGATTTTACATAAATTCTGCAAGATTTTCCGTAATCATTTAGGAATTCTGTTTAAACACTGCGAACAGATCCGTGAGGGGACCGGCCCCGCGCTGTTTGCGGGAGAAGCTCCGTGAGGGGACCGGCCCCGCGGTGTTTGCGGGAGAAGCTCCGTGAGGGGACCGGCCCCGCGCGGTCGGCGGGAGAAGCGCCGTGAGGGGACCGGCCCCGGCCCGCACAAAGGGCCCGCCATGGCCCGCGCCGGGCCGGGCGCCTCCCGCGCCCCCATTGGCGGAGCGCGCTGACGGGCAGGGGAGCGCGCCAATGGCTGCCGGCAGTTCCAAGCGGGGCCCGCGGAGGCGGCGGCCGCGATTGGCTGGGCCCGCGCGGGGCCCCGCCCGCGGGGAGCGGAGGGGCCCGGAGCAGGCGTTTAAAGATGGCGGCGGCGCCGAGCGGGGCACGGCGGGCGTGAGGCGGCCGCGCTCGGCCTCGCTCGCAGCCCCGGCGCGGGAGCGGCGGCACCGCCGGGGATGGCTCAGGTGGGTGCGGGCCCCGCGGGGCGAAGGGCAGGGCGGGCCCGCGCGGACACCGGCCCCTCCGCTCCACAGGCCGCGGCGCCCGCGGGCCCGGCCGGCCCGGCCCCGGAGCCCACGGGAGCCTCTCCCCGAGCCCCCCACCCTGGCGCTGCGGCGGGAAAGCCCTGCCCGGCCCGGCCCTGCCCTGCCCTGCCGTGCCCGGCCCGGTGGGGCTTGCCGTGCCGCGCTTCCCCCCGGCCCGGCCGGGGCGTCCTGCCCTCGGAGCTGCGATTGTGCTGTGGGGGGTTTCGGGGTTTTCTTGGGGCGGGTGGTTTTGTGCGTGTTTGTCTCCCAGGGCCCGGCCGCGGGGCTGCGCTGGGCATGGTGCCGAGCGGGGAGCGCCCGGGCCGGGCCGGCTCCGGCCGCGCTGGGCGTGGGGCCGAGGGAGGCACGGGCGCTGTCCCCGGGCACGCTTTGTGCGGGCCGGAGGAGCCGTGTCTGCTCGGGGCGAAGCGAGGAAGAAAAGGCACGGCTTTGTAGTTGTGGTGCGTTGAAGATAAGCTGTGTCTGTAACTCTCAGGATCCCTCTTCGAGTGCTCCTTCTATTAACAGTGGATTATCTCGTTCAGTCTCTGGAAGGTTAATTCTCCCAACTTTCTTCAGTTTTGTTTTTTGGTTTTTGTTTTTTTTTTGGCTGGAAACTGTTGTTCTTCTGTACTTCTTTTCTCTAGGCTTCGGGTTTGTCTGCCTGGTTTGTTTGCCCACCCAGCATCCAGGAGTGAACCCATTCCATTTCTTGACTCCTTTAGGCTCTGAGTTACAGGTCTTGGAATTAGATCTTTAATTTTTCTTTTACGAGTTGAGAAGTTGTCTCTTCTATTTAGGTAATTAAACTTAAGGGTTCCTGTTTTTAATTCTGTTGGGTTGCTAGTTCTTTTGGTTATCAGGGTTATTTTTGCATTTTTAGAGAAAGAGAAAGGAATTTAGTTCCTTGTGTCTGTTGTTTTCTTTACAAGTAAGAAGCTTATGTGTGATGTGAAAGGAAGAATATTTTTCCTCCTTCCTAGACTCCGATTTTCACCTTTTTTTTAAAGTTAGTTTCCTTTTTTTCACAATTAACACAACTATCTAAACCTGGTCAAGCTATAAAAGCAGCTATTGTTTTCTCGTTTCTGAGGGTGCCTTTCTGAAAATCATGTGTTCTTTTCGTTCTGAGAAGGGATGAAGTGTTAGGAAACTGGAGAAGTTCTTGAGCCTTGTCTGTATTTACTACTGATAATGCTATTATTGGACCCTGGCTGCATTTTCTTAAACTTCCTTGATGACTGACTTACACAAAGTGGTTGTTTCCTCAGAATCTCTTTACTCTAAAGCTGATAATGGAGAGAAACAAGAGAACAAGTATGTGGTAATTAACATACAGAGTATTTCTTCTTTTGGCATTTCCTGTTCTGCTTTAAAGAAGGTAAATTCAGTCTCTTTGGGTTTTGTTTTGGGTTTTTTAGTAGGGATAATAGATAGGATTAATTTACTTCTGGAACTGTATGTGTCAAGAAGATACAATAGGTGTAATAAAAAGAAAGTGGATGACAGTGAGGACAAATTACTTTGACGGGGTTAATCAGTGTGATCAGGACCTTATAAATTCAGCTCCGTTTGGGGCCAGAGGGTGGCTTGGTATGTGGTTAGCCAACAAGGAGGGTTTGCTCTGAGCCACTCTTCCTTTAGGGAAGGAGTGTGAAGTAAGCAGTTTCTGACACAGAATCCAGTTTCTTTTTAAAAAGTGGCTTTGAGGAGAGAATCTGTGGTATGCTGTTCCTTATTGTGGCTACAGGAATCCGGGACAAAAATGTTCTTTATGGAGCTCCCTTCTAGATGCTGATCTGCTGTCCAGGGAAGGGGGTTCTTGGAGTTTAGGTGGTGCTGGTTACCAACTTTAAGATTCTGGTTTTTTTCCTGCCTTGAAAAAAGATACTGTTTTCTCTGTGTACTTCTCTCCCATCCCTCTCCTGTCTGGTTGTGGAACTTATTAAACAAAGAATTAGTTTGTTTCCTTTCTTTTCTGCTTTCAAAGGACATCTGTAAGACGACCAAGCCAAGACTTGCATTTGCTGGGACCTGTGCAGTTCACTGTGTTACATTTAGGAGTCCCCATTATCTGTATCACTGAATTTACTTTGTGACATGTGAGACGTTTTAAAATGATCTGCCAGTATCAGTTAGAAGTGTGAGATTTGCACGTATTGGGGATCTGCAGACCATGAGCTGTGCGTTCATTTTCCGCAGATCGTCCAGGGTGCCTGTAGTGTTCTGGACTGCCTGGTGCAGCTCTCAGGGGTGTTCCGTATCTTTGGAAGGAGTCCTTATGGAGACTGTTGATGGAACTTGGTGGAGCCTTGGAGAATAAAATGTTACTTGAGGACAAATAATGAAGGATGGCAATAAGCAAACTGACTTAGGTTACAACCTAACTCGTTATACTGAGCCAGTTGTGTTTGTGTGCCAGTTGTGTTCTTGTGATCTGAGATCCATTTGGCTGTTGGTAACCTACCAGCTTATCCAACTCATCCTTTTAGCTTTCATCCCTTCTGCCTGTCTTTGAAATACCTGATAGCTCAGGGAAAATCCTTACTGGTTTTGTTGTGGGTTTTTTTTTCCCAGCCCCTGATATAAAGGGCAGATTGTAGTGCCAGCTGGCAGGAGAGTCGGTGGGAATTGGACCTGTGTTACTCTGCTCCTCCCTGGCTTTCTGTAGCTTGTAGGAAGGTATTGTAGCCCACTGTAACTGTAGAGCTACCAGACTGTTATCTTATCCTGGGGATGTGGCAGGTTTATGGCTAGAAGTGGAAAAGCTCTTTTAAACTCCCCTTGGTTTAGTACTTTTCCTGGCCACAGTATCTGTACCAAGTAGTCGACAGTCCCTGGCAGTGATTTGACATTCATCATTCAGCTGTTCATCATTTCCAGGCCAACAAGAAAGGGAAGAGAACAGGAATTAATTGTTAACAGTGCTTGAAATAGAATAACAAGGCATCTTTCCTGCAAAAAGCAGAGGTGTTGTATCAGTGAACTACCAGATCTGGGCAGGTGAAGATGAACACCACCAAGACTGACATTGGTGGTGTTAAAACACCCTTTGGTGCAGGAGCAGGACGTGGATCAGGGTGTGGAAAGGGCATCCACCAGCAGGGCTTATGCCTTGTCAACCTTAGTCTCTCTGGTTGGACCAGGAGCTGTTGATCACATGGGAAAGTATTACTCTTTCAAATTCTACAATGCTGATTTCAGTTTTGCATTTCTGTGTGAATTACTTGTTTGTTCAAGAGTCTTTAGAAGACTCTTAGGGTGGAAAAATTAGATGACTTAGGCATTTAATTTCCAGGAGTTAGTGAACTCATGCTGTGACTTTTTTGATTCTTTTGTTCAGAATTAACAATTAAGACACTAATGATTTACTGTGAAGAACCTTAATCATTTGTCGTTCACTTTTTTTTTCTTTTTTAGTCTGAAGATGAGGAAGGTTATTAGACAATTATATTTTTAGAGGTGTTCTGTATAATGATAGATGTTTGAGAACTTGCTGAAATAAGAAGGAATTGTTTGCTGCTGGAGTCGCTTGTAGGATGGATGTATAGAACTGTTTGTCTTACTGGTGAATGAGCCATTTTTCAATCTGAAAAGCAACACGTTTGTATCAGAGAAGATGGGATTGTTTAGAGCTCTTACCAAATTGGACCCTTTTTCCTTGGTGACTCTACAATGCATGTCAAGCTCAGCATGTTAAATGTGTCACAATCTTGAATATGTTTAAAAAGCGACCACAAAATATGAACTGCTCTGCCTCCCCAGCAGAACTTGCTTTATTGCCAGATCACTAATGTAAGAGTTTGCTCTGTTGGATATTATGCTTTCTTCCGCTTTCCAGGTAGGTGGCTTGTGTATGTTGATGAGTTTTAATTGATCCCATTGTAACTTCTTATTCCCAGCTTCCTGCCTTGCCCCAGTTGGTGTTTGGATATTGCTGTTGGTTTGTTCCTCCTGGGCTGGCCTAGAGATACATGAGACAATGGTACTTGGTTTCTGTCAGTCCCTCATGACAGCCCAGACTCTGCCCTGTTGGCTTCAGTGTTACACGGCAACACAAGCACCTGGAGCTTGCCTTGCCAGGAGACTTGGCTTGGCTTTCTCTGCTACCTGGGGATGCTCTGGACAGGGCAGGCTGAGCCAGCTGCCTTGGGCAGTGACACTGCGAGCTGCTTGAAAGATTTAAGCCTAGTTTGGGCTGGCATGGAGGGACCTGGAGAAACCAAAATAAGCAGGTAAGAAATTGTGCTTCCTTTCCCCAGGTGCTTGTGGTGCTGCACAGATGACAAAAGTATAACTGAAGAAGGCATCACAGACATGGTGGAAGAACCTACTTAATGTAAAAAATAAGCACGCCCTAAACACACACTCCCCATCCCCTGTAAAATCTTTCTAGAGCAGTTGAATATTTTTTCCAGTTTAAATTACCTAAAACATTGACTTCTAAATACCTACCAAAATTATATTGAGCTTCAGTGATATGTATCTGGACCTGAATTCCTTGGACATAACAAATAAGTAGGTCCCTAATAGTACAAAATACAAGATCAAATGTGTAATATCTGACTATCCAGAGAGTAATTTTCTGTGAGATTTTAGTAAAGCATGAGATTTCCTGTTAAAACTTCCTGTGAGGTTTCAAAAATACCTAATAACTTAAACTTTGAAAAGCCACGTGTCTTACAGACCAGAGTTGTTAAAATCCTCTTGGTTTTGCAGATTGTCTTAAACTGTAAGCTAATTATCCTTTCCGCTGCGTGGGTAAGTATGGCTTGAGTGCCAGGTTGTTTTAAATTATGGGAGAACCTCCCCAAAATGCACAGTTTTTAGTCTGTCATGCTTAATGCCCTGCCTGCTAATCAAGCAGAGATAGTCAACTAATCATAATACAGGGCAGCTGTGTTAGCAAATTCCTGTGCCGGTGAACAGCTCAAGCAGCAAACCCAATGGAATTCCAGCCTCATTCATAGTGGGCTCTGGGTACCCTGCGTTTTTCACTGGAAATGTGTCGCTCTTCTACTTGAAATTATAGAGCAGGAGTGAGGTGTTTTCTTTCTGCCTGGGATACTATTGCCATTTTTCCCTGTGACAAAAATTTTTTTTTCTTCTTCTTGTAGGTTGAAAGAAGAAAAGGAGACCTGCTTGTCCAATGAAGATGCAGTCTTAGTCTTCAGCTATTTAAGCTGAATGCATTGTGATTTCCAATAATTGAGACAGTGATTCTGAAAGCTGTCTACATTAATGAAAAGAACAATGTAGTCAGCTTAACTGAATCATCAGTGTTGCATATTGACTAGAACACGATAACCCCATCCTGATGGACTTGTGCATGTTAGGAGGATAGACATAAACATTTACTAAAGCGTTGGTTTGTTTTTTTTAAAAGCCAGTAGTTTTAAAAATGGAGAACTATGAAAGTGTTCCACCCCTCCCTAAAGAACCTGCAAGAGAAATGAATGTGGAGAATCACAGTTGTCCCCCACCTCTGCCGCCCAGCGAACAGCCTCCACCACCTCCCCTGCAAACGTCCAGTGACGCAGAGGTAATGGACGTTGGCTCTGGTGGTGATGGACAGTCAGATAGCCCTGCTGGGGACACGCACAGTCTCTGCAGAACTCAACTGCTCACTAAGGGCTCTGCCTGCTACAAAAGCCGTCTCATCATAGACCCCGCCGGCGGGGACCAGAGCCCGAGAACGGCCCGTCACGCACCGTCAGTTCGCAAGTTCACCCCAGATCTTAAGCTGCTGAAGGATGTGAAGATTAGTGTTAGCTTTACAGAGAGCTGCAAGAGCAAGGACAGGAAAGTTCTGTACACTGGAGTTGAGCAGGATTATAAGGCAGATGCAGAGTTTGGTATTAATAATGTCAATGGGGATTTGCATGTTTGTCCTTTCGGTGGTAGCAATGGTAAAGCTGTAGGAATAGGGGGTGACAGTGATGACAAGAAGGATGATGAAAATGATATTGATCAGGAAAAGAGAGTGGAATATGCAGTTCTGGATGAGCTAGAAGACTTTACCGACAATTTGATGGAAATAGATGAAGAAGGAGGAGGGTTCACATCTAAAGCAATCGTTCAGAGAGATAAAGTGGATGAAGAAACCTTGAATTTCTCATATGAGGTAAGCAAATCCACAGGTTTTTGGTGGGTAAGAGGCTTCCAAGTGGCTAGAAAAAAATATGCAAAGAAACAGTCTCTTCTAGAAGTGTGCAGTATGTGAGTCAAAAATGCACAATTTTCAGAGTCAGAGCTTTGGCCGAAAACTTCTTTAAACTACTTTGGTTAAACTCCTGAGTTGTGTGGCAGCTTCTGTACTTTGTTTAAAAATAGCATTTAAAAGTCTTTTCACACAATTGCAGCTCATTTTATCATGAAAAATACAGTTCTCACAAAACTTATTTTCTTATTTTTCAGTCTTTTTACTGGAATCATTGGAAGTGTCTAGTTTCTCTGTGGAAGTGTATATCACAAACGTGTACTTTCTCTTTGCAAGGGAAAAGGGAGGTTGGTAGACCCAGAAGGATAGTGTCTGATGAAGTCTCTTTCAGGATGACTTTGATAATGATGTGGATGCTCTGCTGGAAGAGGGTCTTCGAGCACCCAAAACAAGGAGACTAGATAATGAGAAATATGGTGGGGAAAGTGATCACCAGTCTGATGGAGAAACAAGTGTGCAGCCAATGATGACCAAAATTAAAACTGTCCTGAAGAGTAAGTTCATGTTCATTAAATAACTGCAGTTCTTGTATATGGCTTGTGTCTGTGGAACAGAAGTGTATCAGCAAGCAGTGTGTGGGATAGCTGTTCTTATGGAATTGTTCATATGTTGGAGAATTTTATTGTTTGGAGGCTCCTTACTGTGGGATTTCTCATGTCCCTAAACAGTGAAGTTGATTTTGTCTCTTGATCTGTTTTATGTGATAAGAATCCATTGTAGTGTGTGGATTTACGAAAAATAATGAAGAATGTTACCTCAGTGGCGGGGAGGTGAACAAGGATGATCTGGAGCTTTTGTCTCCAATACCATGAATCAACTGAAGACTCTGGTCATTGTGGACCTTTTCCTACTTCAGTTATACAACTTCTGCTGTTGAAGTTGCTCCATGTGAAGTCTCTATGCATGCAATACTAGGTTACAAGGAATGACTGGAAAAGGCAGTGGACATTTATCTGATTTCATTGTGTAAATGTTAGAAAGTACTGATGAAGAAGAGCTGAGAATGTGAACCAATCCAGAAGAATTTACCTCAAAATTTTCGGAATTAGCATTAGAAATTGAACACACTCTGGAGGAATACTTTACAGCTTCAGTATGTTTTGAAATAGGAAATGAAACAGTTTTTCCCTCCGAAATTGTGTACTAACCCAGGATTGCCAGGACGCTTCCAGCAAAGGTGAATGGTCTCTGATTTCTGGTGTACAGAGGAGTGAGACCTTGGCTTACAAAGGAACTCTTTGCTGGCTGTTTGGATCTGTAGGTCTGGTGGTGTCTCAATACAAATTTATTCCCTAGTGTCAAGTGAAAAATTTTTTAATGGAAAATTCAGTTGTTTCTAAAACAAGTGTGACTCTTTCCAGTAAATATAGTGGTGCTTAAATACATAAAGACTAATGAGAAAGTCCACTGAAGAAACAAACAAAGCAGTCTGTATAAAAATTAGTGCTTCTGTTGCCTTTCAGCTGAGAACATAATGGAATCTGTAATTTTTCAGGATTTAGTGTGGGTTAGAAGCATATACCTTGCTATTAAAACAACTTCTCTCTACAAAACATCTTTTATCTTGTTGCAGTGCAGTTTAATTCTTTGAGACAGAAAAGGCAATAAATAAAAACCTGGATTCTTCTTTTAAGCAGTCTGTGCAAGTTTAAAGCCATTCTTTGCTTTCAAGGTCGTGGCCGCCCTCCTACAGAGCCTTTGCCAGATGGATGGATCATGACATTCCATAACTCGGGCATTCCTGTATATCTGCACAGAGAATCCAGAGTTGTTACCTGGTCTAGACCTTATTTCTTGGGAACAGGAAGCATAAGGGTGAGAGCTGCCAACTCCTTATATACTTACTAAGAGTGAAAAATGAGATGTGTTCCTGCAAGCACTTGAATGTTTTTCTCCTTCAGTGGCGTTTTTCCAGTGTTAAAACAAGGTCCTTGAAAAGTAAACGCTTCTATTTCTGAAAATTTGATAGGATTTTTCTTAGGTGCTTAGTTTTTCTGTTTGGGCAGTTGAAGAGAATGACATGATCTTGTTTGGTGCCTTTGTTTTTCTAGCATGTGGCTGAAAAATCTTGGTTTTATTCCACCGTGCAATATATATGGATCATTTATTTGTAGCTATAAACTAGTCTGAGCTGTGGCTCATGGTCCACGTTTACAGACGTAAGGATGTGACAGTCCTGAACCCAAGGAATCTGCAGAAGCTGGATTTAATGCCATGGGCTTCTGCCCCAGGAAAGCTGAGTGGCTTTTATGACAGCAAGTAGTGTTTGGATGTACGTGAGCAGAAAGTAGTCTGGCTCTAAGCCAGCCAGCACTCTGGGAGGGTTTGGATCAGGGTTGCACTGTCAGGATACCACAGGAGTGGCCCAGTTCAGCTCTTGAGCAGGATGAGATGGCTGACCAAAGAGAGGCCAGAGCCTGGACTGAGCAAAAGTAACTTCTATCTTGATTGCATCTCTTGGGTTGGAGTTTTGCTTTTGGTGACCTTGAGAGACTGATACCTTCTGTGTTATTTTCTATTTGCAGAAACATGATCCTCCCCTTAGTAGCATTCCTTGCTTTCATTACAAAAAAATGAAGGAAAATGAGGAGAGGGAACAAAACAATGACATAACCCCAAATGGGGAGGTATCACCTGTAAAACACCTAGATAAATCCTCAGAACTGGACTGCCAGACAGAAGAACCAGATTCCACTGCTGCTGATTCTGGGCCTTTAGATGACAAAGACCCCTCGGGGGGAGATGCAGCACAAGGAGCCTTGGGACAAGTTAAGGCCAAAGTTGAAGTATGTAAAGATGAATCTGTAGGTATGTATGGCAAGTGGGGTCTTTTCTTTCCTGGTGTTGGGGTAATGACATTTGGGATTCTTTATTCCAGACTTGGCAACTGAGTGGTATCTTGCCTGAGATCAGGTGGTCAGTTATCTGTCTGCATGGTCTGAGATCTGGAGAAACAGATCCAGTACCAGAAGTCAATTTTGATTTTAACAGAAGAGAAATACAGTGAAGAATTTGGCTGAAGCCTTGAGAGTCCACGTGGAAAGGTTTTACCCCAAAAATGTGAAGGTTTGGGAAGTTTAGTCCTGTAGGCTTTATCTCAGTTTAACCCTCAGTTAACTCAGTGTGTACATTTGAATGGCTGTTGTCAAGTGTGTTTCTGTGACTTGTTTAACTAGGCTTTTCTATGCAGCCTCTGTGTTGGCTGAATTGTATCTGTTTTCAGCTCTTTAAGATGTTTCCTTATTTTTACAACTCTAGCAAAATAAGTCATGCAAATATAATTGGACTCATATGAAGGGGGTGATGCTTCATTATTTTATTTATACAAGTCTGATAGACAACTTTTTGTGAAAAGGCTAAAGAAGTCATGCCAAAATCACTGCCTAACTTAGAGGAACTTGGAGAGGAAGCTCTTGTGCCACTCCCCACATCTGCATACCTGAGAGTCCCGTCTATGTAAATTAATGTTCCTCAGAATATTGATACGGATCATAGGCTGCTGTTTGCCTTTGGTGTTCAGACATAAAACTTGTCCTTGACATTACATGTGTCCTGTTCACTCAGAAAAACATGCCAAAAGATTAAAAAAAAAACAAACCAAATCACCAGTATTTAGCAGCAAAATTAAAACCAGTGAGCACTTTTCTATGTGAAGTTCATCTCTCTATCTCTTTCTTCAAATAGGATCTGTTCTGTATTACTGAAAAAGTACTGACTGTTCAAGTACAAGCATGACTTGCATGTGGAGTTCCTTGTGGAAGGAAACAATACCAGCGGCTTGCTTTTGTTTGTTTACAGCTGTGGATGCTGCTCTTTATTTTTGCTGATTGTATCTGCAGAAGTATCCTATAAAGGAGAAGCAGGGGGCAGTCCTTAGTTCTCTGTGTGTGAAATTCATGTGCCAAATTCTGCTTAGAGGCTGCAGGCACTCCTGGAGTTCAGGCAGCATCATTACACAGTTTGGTGAATAGGCAGCAGTAGTTGGGCTCAGGCAGCTGAGGCTGAAAGCAGAACCGCTGTACTCACTGTGTGCCTTGCTTCAGGTACAGGGAACGTATTGAAGCAGAAAACTACCAGTGTTTGTTACAAACTGTGGTGGGTATTGTGCTAGTTAGGGCTTAGTAGAATCTTCAGGTGACAGAACACGGTCTTTTGTTTTATGTTGTTTTCCAGTTTGCACAAACGTTTTGCATTTGACCCAGTAACAGGAACACTTGTAATTAGTTCTGTTAGTGTAAAATAGCATTGCAACCTTTGGCTCCTGCTGTAAGAGTGTAATTATGGTGTGTTCAGACAGTGGAAACAGAACTCTGCTTTAGCACTGAG
Source organism: Myiotriccus ornatus (assembly GCA_036023395.1). Taxonomy (NCBI): domain Eukaryota; kingdom Metazoa; phylum Chordata; class Aves; order Passeriformes; family Tyrannidae; genus Myiotriccus; species Myiotriccus ornatus. Next base: position 6,936,856 of record JAYRBT010000037.1, read on the forward strand.
CAAGCAGTAAGAGTAACGTGCATGTGTTCCTCAGACCTGGAAGATTTCAGGCGCTACCTGGAGAAGCGGTTTGACTTCGAGCAGGTGACGGTGAAGAAGTTCCGCACGTGGGCCGAGCGGCGCCAGTTCAACCGCGAGATGAAGCGCAAGCAGGCCGAGTCCGAGCGGCCCATCCTGCCTGCCAACCAGAAACTCATCACCCTGTCCGTGCAAGATGCACCCATAAAGAAAGGTTGGCTTCTCTGCCTGCACTTCAGACATTCCACCTTCAAGACTAGTAGCACTTCTGAGTTTGGCTGAAAATAAAAAAATCCTCTAAGAAGTCCGTTTTTCCTTGATCTGGAATTCTGCGTTCTTTGATCCACCATATTACATAGTAAAGGGAACATATTGTCAAAATATACTTCCTATTTAAAGGGATAATTTCTAAACAAACAGATTTTTATTGAAGGTTACAGCCCTGGTAGTTAGTGACTACCCTCAGCTCTAGTTACTGTTGGCTGTGGCTGAAAACCTTCCTGCCTTGTCACTCAGTGCTCCTGCCTTCTCAGTTCTGTGCCAGTTCTAGTTGGTCCCAAATTAGGGACTGGTTACAAATGCCATATTAATCCAGATTAAACCTCTCAGTAAAAATACAGCTGTGTGTGCAGTTGTCCTGGGGTGTGCAGAGTGGATATCGTGTCTGATAACAAGCTGGAGTATTCCCTTGTGTATCCATAATAGCACATCTGACTGCAGTCTGATGTTTAAAATGTCCATTAGACCTGTGACTTGGATTCTGGTTTTATTTTGTGTACTGTCATGTTTCTGAGTTTCTTCTCTTTGGCAGAATTAAGGCTCGTGAGTTCATATTGACTATTCCCTGTCACGGGGAGGTGCAGCTGAATTTTCACTTAATATTTTTATTTTCAAGTGTAGGTTTAGAGCCACATTGAAACTCTAAATTAAAGACTTACTTGCACTTTATCTATGTAATCTTAACTTTCTCCCCCGTATTGCCGTAGTGCCTGCTGAGCCAGGTTTGTGCTCTTGACTAATGATACTGTTGCAGGGAAAAAATCCCATCCAACCAACAAGTAATCTTTTAAATAAAAAGAGCACAGTCATGGCAAGGGAGCAGTGCCCTGATCTGTGGCTGCTAAACAGGATTTTTGTGGGGGAGGGCTGGGAGTGGGGGAATGATTCTGGTTTGGGGATTTGAATTCGATGTGCCTGTTGTGCCTCCCTTCTGATGTGTTTAGGAGCAAATTAGAGGGTCTTTAATTGATGTTTGCTGCCAAAGATGCTGGGTGTAGAGGTCCAGAGGCCACGGGGCTGCAAACACTGAGCACAGAATGTTTGACTTGGCTCATAATTAGTGCACTTATAGTTGTTGATAGAAACTTCTCACTTGCACCTCAATACTTCTTCAATGAAAGTGGCCTGGGAGGTCTTAATTACCTGTGTGAGATTCAACAACAGTGCATTTCATCTGAGCAAGCACTTATCCCTTGGAGCTTGTGATTTATTTACTGATTTATTTGGAGTAGAAATTATCCTTTAAAGACTGGAAGTACTTAGCTTCTCCCCCTCTCCTTGTCTCTTTGCAGAGTTTGTCATTAATCCCAACGGGAAGTCTGAAGTTTGCATCCTGCATGAATATATGCAACGAGTCCTGAAGGTTCGCCCTGTTTACAATTTCTTTGAATGTGGTAAGTCTGTTAAGTTTTCTTAAAATATAACTGGAATCAAATTAATGTTGGGGTTTGCTTCCTGAAGTGGTACAATGTACTTTCCCTTAGTTCTTACTTTTGCTGGTTAGTTTTGGGGTTTTTTTGAGGGCATGTTATAATTCTTCAGAATTATGTTATTCCTCTGTATGTATTACATAATTTAACTGACTTTTCAGTATCAGAATGTGTAGCTCTGGTATTCACACTGGGATACAAAACTGGTGTTAATACTTGAATTCTGGCAGATTACCAGTGATCTCTTAATGTTCTTTATTTGGAAGAATCGAGTATATGGTGGTAAGTCTCTGTTAATGGAAAACTCTTGTTAGTCTTTCTTATACTCAAGTAGGCAATTTTTCAGTCTTCATGAAGAATAAACAATTTCCATTCCTCTTGAAGTTACAATGAACAAGAAAAGAAAGCCTTGATAGTGGTGGTATTTCATGTTCATGGTGAGTGTATTTTACACTGAGAGTTCTGAAAAGCTTTCTTTTACTTTCCTCCTCCATTTCCAGAGAACCCAAGTGAACCTTTTGGAGCCTCAGTTATTATTGATGGAGTCACTTATGGGGCAGGAACTGCCAGCAGCAAAAAACTTGCCAAGAATAAAGCTGGTAACATTTTTTCTTTCTTAATACCAACCCCTGGTTTGTTTATCTGTTTTCATGCTTTGGAAATGACGTATTTGCTATAGTAAGTAGAACTAATTTTGTTAACAGTCAAAGAAGATGTGTACGTGGCCTTTTGGCAAAATTGATAAGTACTGGTGCAGAGACTTTGCTGACAGGCAAAGGTTCAGCAATGGGCTGGGGCAGAAAACTGTGAAGGAACTGGCTCTGGTCACCTGCATGCAGCCTCTTGGGGTACACTGGGGAGCAGTGTGGGAGTCTGTCTCTAGTGATCAATCCAGTAAGAACTTGCTGGAGGTTTTATGTCTCTGCTCATCTCGATTAAGATGTTTAATCACTTCCTGCAGCTCGAGCTACACTGGAAATCCTTATTCCCGACTTTGTTAAACAGACCTCTGAGGAGAAGCCCAAAGACAGTCAAGAACTTGAGGTACTGAGCTGTTGCTTCCTGGGTGTCACTGCTGGAGTCTGTTTTTAGAAACATTGCACCTTCAGTTCAAAAATACAGTGGAAAATTCATAAGGTTGTTTTCTCAGTCTAAGGGAAATGTGAAATTCTTGTTTTAGAGCAAGACCTGTGGCAGTGAAAATACCATTTTTAATTGGAATTGATCAGAAAATTTATCGTGATGCAGAGAACTAGTTCCTTATTGATTACATTGGGTCACTTACTGAAGACCAGATACCAGACTGCCTGTACTATCCTTGTTTCCAGAATCCTCTGGTTGATGCTCTGAAAGGTTCAGAGCTAAGTGCTGTCTGGTTTTGTGGGATCATCTTAGGACACCAACGAAGAACTGGAAGTGCTCACACTTCTGAGACATTTTTACTTACCTGTAAATCTCAGGCTTCAGGCAGTGACACTTGAGAAAATCAAAGGGAAAGTTTCTTTAAGAGGAGAATATGTGCTATATTTTCAGGTGCTGGAAGTATGAAATAGTTCATTGATCAGTGGTACTTTTGTCCTTCTTACTGATGCTCTGTGAAATCAGTGGTCAGCCTGAAAGGAGTGTTTTGATTTTGAAAAGTGCAATATCCAAAATGAGTTGTTTGTACCCTTGCTTTAACTTAACTATGGTGTATCCCCTACACTACTAAAATGGTCAGGAGGAAAATGCAAACTATTTTTTCCATCGTTTTAAGATACAAGATGTGCCAATAGCTGTGTGATTAGGTGTGGCAGTTTTAATGATGTTGATAGATACCTCCCATTATGGATTTAAAAGCCCTTTTTAAAGTATTAAGCACAGAGCAACAGATCTTGTTGAATGTTGCAAAAGAGAAATGAGGGTTAAGGACAGTTTTAGGGTCGTATTTGCACAAAGCACAATGACCCTTCTCAATTCCTTTGTAGTATTTTAACCATATCAGTATTGAGGACTCACGGGTATATGAACTCACCAGTAAAGCTGGACTCTTGTCTCCATATCAGATTCTCCATGAGTGCCTTAAAAGGTAAGGCTGCAGCAGGAGGTGGTTTGTGGGGCGCAGCTGCTGTACCTGCAGTGTTGGTCGGTGCCTGGCACTGCTGGGCTGGCTGAGCTCACTGTGCTCCCCGTGCCTCTGCAGACGTGGTGGGGGCTGAGCTGGGCAATGCTGAGTCATTTTTAATTCATGTTTGCTGTTAATGCCTCTTCTGAGGTCAGAATTGAGTTGTGGGACATATATTTGGGTTTTCTTTATCCAGGCTTGCCTTTTCAAGTTACTGATCTAAAAAAACCCTTTTCGTTAATGAATCTTTTGGAATTTATTATTGACTAATTTCATTGAATTACTCTGGAAGATAACTGCAACCACTTGAGTTGTTTGTAGTTTTACTTAGTGTGTGATCTTGGCTTTGTGCTTAAGAAACCACGGAATGGGTGATACATCCATCAAGTTTGAAGTGATTCCTGGGAAAAATCAGAAGAGTGAATACGTGATGACGTGCGGGAAGCACACGGTGCGAGGCTGGTGTAAGTACGGGGGGAGTGTCCCCTGGGGGCTGTTCCTCTGCCCCGCTTCTCCTGCTGACACACAAGGGAAGGTTTGTGTTCCTTACACAGTGTTCCAGCCTGACACACTTCTGTGACTGTTTTTACAGGCAAAAATAAGAGAGTGGGGAAGCAATTGGCTTCGCAGAAAATCCTGCAGCTCCTGCACCCACATGTGAAGAACTGGGGCTCTCTCTTGCGGATGTACGGGAGGGAGAACAGCAAGCTGGTTAAACAGGTGACTGTGCTCTTGTGGGCATAACCTGCCCTGGGACTGGAGTTTTGCCTCTGTGTCTTCCTGGGGGTTTAATTTAGCCCCAGCAAAGCTTTAGGGGGTGTGTTTGGGTGTGCTGGTCCCTCCTGCTGAAGGCAGTTCTCAGTTCTGAAGGGAACCTGTACCTTGCTATTGCCAGAACACAAGAGCAGTGATTCCACTGACAGGAATCACTGTGTTAACCTGGCATCTTCCAGATCAAAATTATATAACCTATTAAATATTTAACATTAAAGCAACTTGTAGAAATACATGTTATTACTTAAGGAAGTACAACTGTTGCTCCATGTACATTATTTTGATCGGTTGTTGCTTATGGTTCTGTTGAATAGGAAACCTCTGATAGAAGTGTGATAGAACTTCAGCAGTATGCCAAAAAGAACAAGCCAAATCTGCACATCCTGAACAAGTTACAGGAAGAAATGAAAAAACTGGCACAGGAAAGAGTGAGTAAATGTTCTTGTGGATTTACAAACAGCACAAGTGCCACAGTTCACCTGTACCGATGGTCAGATGGCTTTGCTTGTTTTACCCAGTAGCTCAGGTGAAGAGAGCTCTTCAAAACCTGACTGGGGTGCTACTTCTAGAGAGATTTTCCTCTTCTTTTAAACTGTCACGTAACTTAATTGTACCTACTTCAGTAAATTTATTTTTAACATCAGCCCAAGTTAGCCTTTCACAACGATTGGCAGTTTGGCTAAAATGGTTCAAAATTTGCACAGTGTTTCATGATTCTCTTCTCTTTTTGACTGTGTGGGGGGTGTTTCATGTCTTTGTAGGAGGAAACACGGAAGAAACCCAAGATGACAATAGTGGAATCGGCTCAGCCTGGGAGTGAACCTCTCTGCACTGTTGATGTGTGAGGAGAAAATGCAAGTGGGGAGCAATAACACAAATGGAGGAACTAGATTTTCAACAATTATTTAAAAATTGTTTGCTGCAGAATGCAAGATAACTTTTAAAATCCAAGCTGCTTCAGTTATGCATTGTTCTTTTTGCATCATCAGGGCAATATTACTTTTTCCTAGTTTCTTTTTCTTTGGTTAGTTTTTTCCTTTTTTAATACCTCTGAGATGTACGTTTAAAGGATCGATCATAAAGGTCTCTTACTTGGCAGATGCACAGAGGACAGGCATGTTCACACAGGAGAAAATCAATCAAGCACTTTTTCCTGGAAAGCCATCCATGTTGTTGGAATGGATGTATTTTAAGTATGAAATTCAGAATATCTATGTACAGGTTGAAGCTGATATTATATATATACACATTCATATATATGTATATATAAAAGAAATATATGTACATCTTCTTGTATGAACATGCCTAAAACTATTTTTGTGAAAAGTTTTGTTGCGTTTCAGCACATAATAATATGCACTGATAAGACACTTTGGTGACAAATACAGGAAAGTGATGAGCAATGTTCCTAATGCCATAGGATTAGGCCAGTAATGCTGTTTTTATTTTGCTTCTTGTCTCCTGCCAGGCTTAGTTATTTGAGATCACAGGATGCAGACTTTTTTACTACTTGAACAAGTACACCTGGTAGTGTTTAGAGTAACAGGTTGGATATTCAAAATTACTGGGATTTATTTTAAATGAAAAGAGCCTGTGTTAGTTTACAGATCACTTGAACAGGGAAAATATGGCCCTAGTTATGATTAAAACAAAAAGTGTAGTTTGAAAGGCTGTTTTCAGAGCTTGGAGCCAAAACGCAGCTGATGATGGTTGATAGTCTGAATATACTTTGCCAATGACGTGTTTAAAGACTTTCCACTCCCTTCTCCCAGCAATAAAACAACTTCTCATTTGTTTGGTGTCAGATTACATCTGACTTGATCAATTAAGTCTTAATTAATTTGCACCATAAAAGCAATGAATTTCGAAAAGAATCAACACAACCCTAAAATCTGAAATAACTGCAGCAATTTACGTTTTTTAAGAAGCTTTTGTTTTTACTTCTTTTTTAAATGCATTTTTAGTTTTTAAAGAAAATGTGTAACTTCTGCGAATTAGAATGTAGAGTTGGGTTATGCCATAGAGTAATGAGTAGAATGAGACCATAATGGGCTGTGCTCACAAGTAAGGAAGTCACAGATATGTGGGCGTTGCTGGCAGAGGGGCAGCCCAGGCAGGGAGGCTTTGGCAGGGGCAGCCCAGGAGGAGCTGTGGCTGCAGTGACGGCAGAGGGGCAGCCCAGGAGGAGCTGTGGCTGCAGTGACAGTGACAGTGCCGCTGGCAGGGGTTGTTCTGCACAGGGGGTTGCTGTGGCCCTGCAGGGTTCTGCTCTGGAACTGTTGTGTGTGGCTCCCCAGGACGAGCTGGTGCAGGGCCTCAGTGACTGCAGGAGCTGCTCCGCTCTGGCCTCACCGCCCCTGCTCCTGGCAGTGAACGAGCTCGCTTCTCTGGACCTGCTGCAGCTCCTGCTGCTTCCCTGGACAGGGCCCTGGGCCTTGAGGGGTTCTTCGGTTTGGTTTTAATTTTGATTTTTGGTGTGGGGTTTTTGATTTCCCATGTTACATAGAGAGCGCTGCAGTATATTGAATTTAGTGCCTAATGGATTTGAGCAATGTTGGCATCAGTATTGTAAGACCTCCTTTTACATCCTGCATTACTTTGGAAATACGTGGATTTTAATTTATATTTCAAGCTGATGTTCTCTAACGCATTGCTTATGATGTTTGAGGTTGAACAGGAGGCATCTTGAAGTCTCACCTGTTTCTGTGTTTGAGTGATACCCTCGGAGGTCTCTGCAAATACAAATCCACCCATTTTTTATTATTGTATTTAGCTTTTTAGTTCCACAAGTTGTAATCCTGGTACAACAGGATACGGGTAGTTGAAGACTATACATAAACTTATTATTTAAAGAAGTGGCCTGTCTTAAAAAAAAAAGAAACAAAAAAACACTGCCTCTGCTTTTTTTTGTATAGCTTTAATAAATCTCCATCTTTTGAAGGGTATGTAATATTGGTGCAGTAGTGACAAGCAGTGATTGCTGTTTGTCTCTTTGTTTTTATTGGATTTTTTTTTTTGGTTTATTTTCCTAAAGACAGGGCTTATATCTTCTATGCCTAAATGTATTACTCTTTTAGATAGGTTTTATTTCAGCTTCTATGTTTTCAGCAGAAAAATCTGTACTTGGATGGCACTGTAAAAGACAAATCACCCATGTAGATCTTTTTATTTTTCTGAAACCAGAATGTCATTGCATTTGCAGGTCACCTGCAGAATATCCATAGATGCCTCGCTTACCAATTTGTTTTCATTAATTTTAAGAGGATTGCTGTATTACCTCACTCTGCCACTATCAGATTCACAAGGTGACCATTGCCCTTAATAAACACCCCGAGATTTCATTGTGAACCAAAGCCTAGAACGTGTATTATGCATTCTAAACAAAAACAAAGCAACACGATGGTATCAGACCTTGCTGCAGCCTTTAACTGGAGAGATGTCCAGGAACCCGCGCAATAACTGCTGGAACAAACAACGGAACTGCTGTGTGTGTCAGTGTGGATATTACTGTGTTTTAATGTTTACTATTGTTTGGAGTGTAACAGTCTTGCATTTGCACATAAGCACGAGCTGCTGTGATAGAGGATAGATCATTGCATTAACTTCAGCTTCTGCATGAACACTTACAGTGTGATTCCAGATGTATCCTAAACTTGTCTTGTAACTCTTGTGTGTTTTCTAGGTAATCGGCTGTAAAGGTTTAGATCTGATTGTATGAATGCATAAACAACTGCTGCTTTTGTCACTGATACTTGTTATTTATCCCTTCTATATCCAGAGGAAGATGGGTATTTTTATAGGGATGGAGTGTATTTTTAAGAACTGTTCCATCCTTCGGGGATTAGTTGGTTTTGCTTTGCATATTATGTGCTTCTTGACAAAAGTGTGGTTTATTGACTTTAAGGATTCAATTAGTGTGCATTCGAATCTTCATGGTACTGACAGAAAACTTACTGTGACTTGCAGTGACTAGTCAGATGCTACCTACTGAAACACCAGTCATCAGCTTTTTTATATATTTATTAGACAAAACTGATGAATTAGTTGGGTACTCAGAAGTTTGGAAAGACTATTATGCATAAACTTAACTGTTGTATGTAAACTTCCATTCTCCTGTGATGCTGTTAGGCTTTATACAAATATATTTGTAACATCCAAGTATTTAAAAGCATCATGATTGTCTTATTAATTCTCTAAACTGTACTTTGGTCCTGGAGTGAAGTTCAGGAAGTGATATCCTCCTAACTTTCCGTGGGAAGGAATGTGAAGTGCAAGAAGCCATGCTGTTATTAACCAAATAAAACTATCAGTTACAGTATTCCAGTGTGTATCTGAGGAGGTGGGAAAACAAAGCAAACCAGTCCATCCTTACTGCCCAAGCAGGTAACGATGGTTGCTCTTTGAGTTGTGGTGGGTGCAGTTGCTTGATGCCAGTGCTAAATTGGTACAACTATAAAGCCTCATTTTCACTGAGCCTCTGCTTGCTTTTTTTCTGCACAATCATGTAATCCTCTGTGTTTGGTCTTTGAGTACTACATGTGTATTTTTCAGACAATTAGTTTTGAGCAATAAAGTTTGATATTATAAAATGCACCAGTGTGATCAGTATTACCATGGCTTAAGCATATCTAGAAAAAGGAACTCTTTTATTCCTTGAGTCCTGTAGGTATTTTAATAGAAATTAAATTAGTGCAGGCTCACTGGTTAGGGAAGTACTTGATCACCTTTTTGGTAAAGAATCGAATGTTTAAATGGTTAAACACTTGGAATTAAATTACAATGTCTTCTTGAACTGGGATTTGTATTTCTACTAAAATGATGTCAAGGTTGGGAATGTCTCAGCCCTAAGTGCTGCTTTTGGTACCTGTTGTCACTGGAGAGCTGGGGTGTCAGCACAGCTGTGGGCTGTAGATTTTGCTGGTTTTCAGGCCACATTAAATGTATAGCAAAAGTATGTTTGGTAAGTTGAGATTGAAGATGGTTTTTCCTTTTCAGTCAGTGTTGTGTCTGCTCTGTGGTGTGGATCACAATCCTTTTATGGCAGCATCTGGAGAGGGGCTGCTGCCTGGAGAGCACCTTGTGCCGGGGGGACTCTCAGCCAGGTGTGTCTCCACCCCGGTACCTGCACTAGAAGTGCAGCTGCAGGGGCTGAGTGTCCGTAGGGGGGTTTGTCTCAAACACAACCTGCCTTTGTCTCCTGCTGCACAGGGCTGCGACTCAAACAGCTGGGAGGACACCTGAGGAGATGCTTTGGAGTCCAGGGCACAGGTTTGGTACAGAACACCCGTGTCCAGCAGTATTTCAGTTATAACTCAGCCACTGAAGGAGATGAGGTAATAGTCCTTGTTTTCTCACTGCTCAGTGATCCCTGACTTGCACAGCTCTTCCACAAACACACTTTCTGTGAGGCCAATGTTACCCTTCCAGAGCTGCTGTGGGAGCAAAACACCCTCGTGGGGCTACAGAAGTTCTGGAGATCACTGTGCCATGGGAGGTACTCAACTGATGAGCAGCCTCACTGACACTCAGAGGAGGAGGAGCCTCTTTACCAGAAATGACAAGTTTCTTGGTATGAGATGATCTTTAAGGTCCCTTCCAAAACAAACCATTCTGTGATTCTACAATAATGAAATTCAACTGATATGATGAAAGAACTCGGAAGCCTCGCACCTACTCTGCTGTACAGATTTATTACCTGGCTGTTACAGACACAGTGCTACTGACACAGCTGGCAAGGCAAAGCGGTTTGTGCCAAGTGTCTCCGAGTCAAGTTGCCTCGCTGTCCTGGGCTGCGGTGTCTCCAGGGGCAGCAGCTGCCTGTCCCCTGTCCGAGGGGACACCTCCGGCCCCCTCTGAGCCTCCTCCCGCTGCGGGCGGAGCTGCTGCCGCCGAGCTGCCGTTGGCGTATTCCACGCGCTCAAAGCAGAGCAGTAACTCGCAGTGCCGCGTCTGGGGGAACAGATCCACGGCCATGGCTCGCACGGGGCGGAAAGAGGCTCCTTTCACCCTGTTGGACGGGGCCCGGCAAAGGCTGAACGGGAAAGGGACAGACCGGGGAAGAAGAAATGTATCGGTGTTTTAGTCTGCCAAGAGCTCCCCCCTCCCCAGCAAGCACGATTTGTCTGCTTCAGGTATTTACCAAGTCAACCTAAAGCAAGAAACACTCACTCCACAAAGTTGTTCATCGCAGCTCTGGGATTGCAGGAGACATAGATGAGCTTCTTCAGATGTTCAGCTCTTCTAATGGCAAGAATTACCTTGGAATCTGGATGATCAAAACCAAGACAGCTGTTTACTGGCTCTGTGAGCAGCAACAGCCTGGCAGAGAAATTCCAGGTTATGCCCCAGCAGGAACACACTCTGCTGCACTACACTGTGGGCTCAGGCTGTACCTGAAGCCTCCACCTCCTTTGTCTGTTGATGTTTCCTTGGTTCCCCATCCACCACCCCTGAGAACAGCCCAGCTGGGAACTCACGCAGCCCTGCTCGTGGGGGATCCACAATGGTGACCAGGTTCTGAGGAGCCAACACGTTCATTAGGGAAGGGACAACATCTTCTGCCTTCCCACAGTAAAATTCAATATTGTTCAGTTCTGTAGGTACAAGAAGGGATGTCAGAGTACTTACCAAAGCATTTTCAGTACAGTGCATTGGATATTAAGTTCTGATGCCTTAGAAACTACAAATTGTTTAGTCTGCCATGAAATCAGCATAATTTTAAGAACCACTGTTATTTCAGATCATTTAAACAACAGTAATTTGAGCATCTTCCAGTATCTGGACAAAGCAAAACCTCACAACCAACAGCTAATATTAATGTTTTATTTAGGAGGATAACTGTGGCTTCATTTCACTTCTACACTTACATGTTTTACTTTAGCTTTCTCTTTCTTCAAGTTTTTAGTCAATGGGCAAATTGATCTCGTGGGCTAACATGGTATTTGTTTTCAAGAGAGATTAAGTGTTTAAAATGGACAAGATCACTATCACCAACATGTAATTCCAGGCTGCTGAGATAAGGTAAAGAGCAACTGGCTGTACAACTGCTTCTTAACAGAGCATTTCAGCGTAACTCACCATTGATCTGGGCATTGGCTTTGGCATCCTGCACAGCTTCCTGGCAGAGTTCAATTCCAATCACCTTCTTCACTTTCTACAGAATAAGGGAAAAGCTCCCTCTGTGTAAGTTGAACCCATTTCGTAGCATCACCCATTAACGTGATCTTTGCCTGGTACCTGGTCACAGGTATTGCCTTGCAGGCAGAAAAAAGGCTGAGAAGGGACCTGTGCAAATCCACAGTGACTCTTTCAACTGGAATTGTGGGATGAGCACCTTTTATCCCAGCTGGGCCAGACTCGTCATGCTGCCGTCTTTCGGGGCTGGAGTTCCCCCCATGCTCTAACCAACTCCACTCTAACCACGTGTAGGAAATGGTGCTTAGTCAGAGCCAGCGCTTTCTGAGGAAGCCCAGACGACGAAGTTTCAACTAGCCTGGACTAAATTAGTTCAGAGTAATTTCAGCTGCTCCACACAGGGGCGAGCTTCCATAATGACTTGGTAAAACAGCTGCAGGCAGGTAAATTAGACCATTTTTGAAAAAAGGTAAGATACAATGTCTTGCATTTTAAATGTATCAAATATTTTCTTTCATTGTAACCACCCTTAAAATTAGCTAAAAAGGCAGTTAAACCAGGTTGTCTGCAGCGAGAGAGATGGCTCACCTTGGCCAGAGAAATGCCGATGGTTCCCGTGCCACAGCAGATGTCCAGCACGGTGCTGTCGGGGCTCAGCTGGGCCCACTCCCCGATGGCCGTGTACAGAACCTCTGCAGCCTGCGTGTTCACCTGGGAAATTAGTGTCCAATGGATACACTTCATCAGAAATAGTAAATGTGTTCTAATGAGCCTTAGTAAAACATGTTTTCTTGGTCCTAAGAAACAAATCAACTTCATGTGTAAGTTAAAAACACATATTTAGTTCTGCAAGATTCCCAAACCACCCACTGCACGTTCAGTGTTACCAAAAGACTGCTGTGAACCAGGAGGCAAGCAAAATGAATTCCTTTAAAGAAAAGGTTGTCTTCAGTGTGTTCCCATCATGTTTATACTCATTCACTGCTTTTACAGCCGAAAGAGATATTTAATCATACCAAATATAAAAGATTAAGTCTCTAGATATATAATATCTTGTTCCACAGCATTAGTCAAGCTCAAGGGCATTAATGCAAATCCAGTGAAATTAGGAACTTCACATCATCCTTACCTGAAAAAATGCATGAGGAGAAATTCTAAATTTTAGGCCAAGAAGTTCTTCATATATGTACTTGTCACCAGCCACGTGCTCCAAAGGCAGGTCTTCGAGATTGGGAGATTTCCTGAGGGTGGGTGAAGAACAGGGATACAAAATAGGGGAGAAACAAAAAGAAGACAAACACGTATGTTACAATTTTTATCACAGCTCTAGTCACCCCAAAAACTGTAGTGCTACATCCTAAGCATTAACATTTATCATCTCTTAGACACTCTTCTTGGTCATTTATGTCCTGCAGTGTGCACTTGTTCCACTGCTGGTTGCTGTGGGACCTGCACTGTCTCTGGATGAAGGTGGTGAGAGCCTTGTGCTCTGTGAGGGAGGAGGGGGAGATTAAAAAAATCACATAAATAGGGAAGACAGGAGGTGGAAGTTACTTGATAATAATAAACACCCATCTACTGCAGTAAACACTTCTACAGCCTGACAGCCAGCAACAAGTGGTGGGTTCACCCACTGAAACTCTGCCTGCCTTCATCCAGAGAATGGGAAATTCCAAAAGTCTCTTGGAAAAGGTAAGTAACTTGCAGAAATGAGTAACACTGATGCTGCTCCTCTGAAATAGCCAAACAAGGCTGTGCAAGTGCTACCTGCTGTTCTAAAGACACAAAAAATGCAGCCTCCACCACAGCCCCCCCCAGAGGTGTCAACTCCCTCACCTTTGTCCTTCCTCCACGAAGTACAGAGAGGTGACTCCACTGCTCTGTCCCAGCCCTTCCGTGAAGTATTTTGCCAGAGAGCATTTCAGGTCAGCTAGCTCTTCTTTACTTAATTTCTACAGGTTTCATTGGAGAGAAGGGAGAATCATCACGTGAGTGACTTGAAGATACGATGCAGTGTGTACTGTTTATAACCACATGAATGACTTCCACGTATCAGTCTGAAGAGAACTGGAGTAGCAATGCAAGGCAGACTACACCAAGTAATTCTATTTCCCCTTTGCATGCCCACACCACAGACTCCAGTGTGAGTACTCCTAAGGCCGTGTGTGGCTGCACAGGTGTCTGGAGGGCAGTACCTGAGGGTTGAAGTAGGCGATTGCCATGACGTGGCCGCTCCTGCTGGTGCGCACAGTGAGCTGCTTCCAGTGCCCGCCGTAGGTTTCCGGGCTGTAAACCGAGTAGGGAGTTGACCTGCAATTCCCAGAAACTCGGTTACTTACACACTGAAGTTTTTTTTTTTGCATGACATTGAACAGTTTATTGACACAAAAGAAGGTCACTGTCCAAAGTGATGGAAAAAAAACGTTAAGCACAAAGAGAGGCTGCCCTGATTTGTCAAGAAAGGAACGATTTCCACATCTCAACTAAGAAAAAAGAACAAAAAGGACTGATGAAGAGATAACATCTCCTAAAGCAAAATAATGTGTGCCTTCTTCTCAAAATCCTTTTACCCATTTTAACCCATCTAAAACCAGGCAGCTTCTCATCACATTCAGAGAATGACACAACTTTTTACATCATTAGCTTCTCTGCTTCATACCAAGTTCAAACCTTCCTTCATGATTCTTCTGAGGTTTCCATTTTTGAGGATTTAATTCCTTTTAAAGAAAGCACTCATTTTTCTAAAAAAGTATTGTTGCTTAAATGCACAACTTCTGTTTTATTCCTTGCTGTAGGATGATTCTTCTCTTCCTCCCAGGAAGCAGTGGACCTTTGTTATTCAAATTCCTCCTTTTAAAAGCCTTTCTTTGCAGTCAGTGGAAGAAGCTCAGAACTAGCACACACTTTTTATTGCAGACTCACACATCCCACTGCTTGCAATAAAACTGTGTTCAGCTTGTACCTGTCCCCCCATCTCAGAGCAAGGGAAAAGTACCCTGAGAGCCCCTGATCCAGGCACAAGGTGGAAACAAAGACTCGCTGCAAATTGAGACTGGTACATCTTAGCTCTTCAAGCTCAGAACAAACACTAAGCTTTTCATAATAATTCACTTTATAAATAATTTTTGAGTAAGATATCAAAACCTTTATGGATAACTCACTTTACTTATGCTCACCTTATGAAGTCTTGGAAAGCTTTTACTACTTTTTTGGCAATAGCAGGAATGTGAACAGTATCAAATGGCTCCACTACAGCACATGTACCACCCTTATATTTGCCAAGACGACAACCCACAGTTTTGTCTTCTTGATTTACACCAATCCCAATCAAGAACTCACATTTGTTGCGATATTCAGTCTAGATTCAAAATAAAGTTATGTAAGATATTTATACAGCATTTATTTGTACATGCCAAGTTTCTCCTGAAACAAATCTCACATGGTTAAATGCATTTGCAAATGGACACAGGACATTTAGTTCATATGGAAGATACTCATGGATTTTGACGTGTGTGAACTAAAAGTAACAATGAAAAAGTATTAGTAAGTCTTGTTATCTAAAGAGCAAACTATTGCCTCTGCTGAAGAATGCATTAGCTTACAACACAGGCTTGCAGGGCCAGCATCTTCATTTGAAAGTCAGAACATCCAGTTAATTGTTTATTTGTCCACTTTCTGTAAATATTTCCACACAGTATTTACATAAAAGGCAACATCTAAAATTCATCATTTATTCTTACAAGATGAAGTGGAATACTCAGTTTGCCCACTGTCCCATAGGACCAAGTAAGGACTGTACCCCTCAGCTCATTAACCCCACCCCACCCTTTACCTGCGGTGACATTACCTGTAATGGTGACGCTCTCACTCCCTCCACCGGGCAACATAATTTATTAAACTTCTGCTTCTGCAGGAACAGCCAAGGTAATAAAGCTCTGTTGTTGTTTCCTATTTCCCTGCCCAAATCGGAAACAAAAAGCATAAAGCACGCAGTTAGAGAAGTTGAGGTCAACAGTTGCACAAAACATTTTTTGGTATAGGGCACAAAAATGCATCAGATTATCAGATGGAAGGGTACTTCTTCCAGAATTTTTAACAGGCAAACCCTCTCCAACTTTATAAGAGCTGTAACCTGAAAAAATAAGGGTTAAATGTAGTTACAATGGTAAGGCAAGAGACAGAAGTGATACTCTGATCTACAAAGACCGGGCATAAAAGTTTGAGGGGATTTTAAAAGAGAAAATCCCAATAGTAATTTATATCTCTACAGATTGATTATCCCTTACACCCTTTGACAATGCCATTTTTTTAAGGGCACAAACATCCTCCTGCTTATGGAACAACAGACTTTAAAACCAATTCCCCTTCATTTAGCAATCTTTCGAAGCTGACCAAGAACACCAAGTTTAGTCAACTAGAACGGTTTTTAGGCCCTACCATCGCAGATTATCTTCTGTTTACTTTGACAGGGGATCGGAGTTTTGACCTACCCCTAACTCACTGCATTTCAGAGGTAGCAACGGGTGTGAGTTTAGCTACATCCCATCACAAGGCCAAGTCCTGCGCACACCGCAGTAGCGTTACAAACGGGAATTACTTTGTCAGCTTCTGCAGCACTTGCTCGCACTCCTGCAGCTTCTGTGCCAGCTGCTCCTCGTAGGGCACGTTCCACAGCGGGGTCACCACGTCCGCGATCCGCTTGCTCGGGGGCTCGTCCGCCGAGGCCGCCGGGCGCTTCGCCTCCCCCGGCTGCGCGTCCTCCTCCCGCCTCCTCCTCTTGGCGATGGGGTCGGCCCTGGGCTTGGCGAGGCGCACGCTGAGCCCGCGGCCCTTCCAGGGCGCGCCCTGCAGCACCCGCACGGCCCTGTCCCGCTCCTGCTCGCTCTTGAACGTCACGAAGGCGAACGTCTGCCTCGCGAAGAGCTTGATCTTGTGCGGGCTCAGCCCGTACTTGGCGAGGAACTTCTTCACGTCGTTAAACCCGATGTACTTGGGCAGGTTCTGTATCTCTACTTTGTAGATCTCGGAGGTGAACAAGTCTCCCTTGGTGTACCTGTACACGTCGGGGCTCTCCGCGGAGCCTCCCCCGGGCCGGCTCTCCGGCTCGGCGCCACCTCCGGCCCCGTCCGCCGGCGCCGTGTGGCGGCCGGGCTCGCAGGGGCCGCGCTCCTCCGCCATGGCCCCGCCGCCCCTCAGCCAGCCCCGCGCACCGCCCGGGGCGGGGCCGCGGCGTCACGGCCGGGCCGCTGCGAGGGGAGCGACGGCGGAGGGACGGCCGGGTCGTTCTGTAATCGCTGCCCCTCGGCGCGGCCGCGGCCCTCAGACAGCACAGCGAGAGGACGGGCTCGGACACCGCGTCCCCCTCACGCGGCCGCGCGCCATCTTGAGCCCCCCCTCCCTGCCGCGGGCGGGCGCCGCCATGGCGCGGGGGGGGCGCCGGGGACCCGGGACAACAGAAACGCTTCTGGGGGGCCGGCGGCACGGGGATGGCCGGCGGGGCGGGCGGCTCGGCGAGCGGGGCGGGCGGCGCGGGGAGCGGGGCCGGCGGCGCGGGGAGCGGGCCGGTGACTCGGGGCCGGGCCCGGGGCGGGGCTGAGGGGAGCGGCGTTTCCCCTGGTGCCGCGCGGGGCGCGGCGCGGGCTGCGGGAATGAGGTAGCGGCGGGCGGGGCGCGCGCAGGAAG
>JAYRBT010000037.1:6954376-7087463 GCA_036023395.1 Myiotriccus ornatus
CGGGGCCGGGGCGTTGCGGCCGTTCCGCCCCGCCCGCCGCGGCCGTTCCCCCGGGCGCTCTCGGGTGATCGCTGTCCCCCGTCTCTCCTCTCCTTTCTTCTCCTCCTGCAACTTCGCCCTCCCCCGGCCCGCCCGGCCGGACCCGCCGTGCCGCAGCCGCTCCCCCACGTGCTTCGTGTCGCGGCCGTGTCGCGATAGCGCGACCCGCGTTCTCCCGCGTGCTTGCTGTGAATGGTGCCTCTCTCATGCCTTCTGTAATCGATCGCTCAGGCGCAGGATGGACGATGAATTGCCAGGCGGGCTGTGCCGCTTACACAGGACAGGGCAATGTATAAAAGTTTGGCTAATGCTTCTTTTCCTGTTTTTTGAAAGCAGATGTGACGTAACGCCTTTCTTGGTTTTTTTCCCCTCATTCTGGAACGCTGGGCTCATAAAACTAACGATGGCTGGTTTGACGTTGTTGACACAACTGGATTTTACTTTGCGACATTTCTTACCTCATTCTCCTCCCTCTCCCCCCCCTTTTTTTTTTTTTACTATTTTGTAAAAATAGGCTGCTTTATTTCAGTTGCTTTATGTACGTGTGGTGTATACCTGCTCTGTAAAGGATGTTGTGCATAGAGCCTCTAAGAGTGAGCTCCTTCATCTGTAAAGTGAAAATAGGATTTAAGTGTCCCCAGTGTATAGACTGTTTTTCCTTTCTCTATTATTCAAACAGAAACAAAAAAAGCCAAACCCGAATCAGTTCCCTTGTCCTGAGATAGCTGTTTGTGGCTTCAGTAAACTTGCATATGAATCTCCCTTCTAGGCTTGTGTAGTGAGTGCTTCTCAGCAGCCCATAGGTATGAAGTCCTGGAGATGTTTATCACTTACCTACTAATCACATGGTAAAAACTGTTCTTAAGCTTAATGAGTGCTATGACAGATTCCTAAAGAACTTAAATAGGAAGTAGTATTTTGGCCGTTTACCCATAACCTAAAGTTCCTTGAAGAGTCTTAAAACAAAAAACCTAAATTACTGCATGAGGTTTAGAGCTGTGCCTCAAAAATGTCTTTGGCTGTGGGTGATTCTAATACATAAAACAGAATGCTGAACTTGGGTTGCAGTGTGTCCCTGAAGCTGGGTTAGGTGGTTGGTTTGGTGCTGTGGGGATTTTTTTCTCTTTTTCCCATTAGTGGTGGGTCATTAGGCACTAAGAAATAGCAGGGCCTTAGTAGCATAAAACACATTATATAGGAGAAATGGTTGAAGAAATTACTTTTCCATAACCAAGAGCTATTGCTCCAAGGCCAAGCCTCTGCACAGTTCATGAGTGGTAGGATTAAAACATCTACCACTGCATGAGCACCTTTTTATTTCTTACTTTAGCCATATGCTGACTTGAAAACCACTTGTTTTCGGCTATAATAGTTTTTCTTTACTGCTGCAGGGTATTTCAGTTAGTAAGATCTACCTGCTGAAAAGTCATACGTGTTTTAAATACGGGTAGAAGTACTCCAGGCCTTAGGTTCCCAGCGTAGTTATTTGTTTGTGTTATCTCTCTCCTCAGGAAGCACACGAGGAGCATGATACTTCTACTGAAAATGCAGATGATTCTAACCACGATCCTCACTTTGAGCCCATAGTTTCCCTTCCTGAGCAAGAAATAAAAACTCTGGAAGAGGATGAGGAAGAACTCTTCAAGATGTAAGTGGAATAATTCTGCCTGTTATCTGAGTGCTTATGAGGCTTTAACTTGACTGTTTATAGAAAGCTGTATGAAGCTGTAATGCAATTTGGTTGGTGTTTACTGTGATGACAGTGATTGAGTGGGGGGTGACTGATAATAATGCCCCAAGAAACTGAAGTTTGGAACAATGGAAGGGAGCTGATAGTGCAGATCTGTCTTTAGCATTGTTTAGCATGAAACAAAACGATAACTTAAATAATTATTAGAGCCTTGAAGTTGTGTGATCGCAGTGTGAAGCAAGTGTCTTGTGAGGAAAGAAATGAGATGTATATGGTGCTGCTGCTGTGTATCCCCCAGGTAAAGGGTGATGCACAGTGTACTGAAATAATAAAAGCAATACCAAAAGCATTGGGGCATTTGTGGCTGTACCTTTTTCTTGTCTTAGACATGATTTTATCCCTAGATTGGGCTTAGTGTCAAAACAGGATAGGTTGATCTGCCTGAAGAAGAGTGTAGCCCAGAGGCTTAAGAAGTGTTTTGAATTTGATCCCTGGTGTGCTTGCTTTAAATAGGCTTAAAAAATACTGGGTTTACTTAATCACAGAATGGTATTGCTCATCTGGAAGAGAGGTTGGAGTTCCCCTTACACAGATGGTGGCATCAACTCAAGTGCTGGGCAGGTTCTGATGAGTACATGGAGAGGTCTCTGATTTGGTCTCTCTGCTTGTCATGGGCAACATCACATGGAAAGATTCTTTTTTAAAATTGTTTTATTTTAAAAGACTGTGGTAGTGAAATAACAGGGTAAGTTCTGCTGTTCTGTAGGTTAATTTTCATGTCTACAAAGGGGTGATGGAGGAAAGGAGTCCTTTTTTTGTGAACACTGGTTGTTCTGATAGTTAAACTTGGGGAATAAGCTACTGAATGCCAGCTGGACTTGGAAGGAATGACTTGCTTTGGTCAAAGTAGTTAGTCTGCATCAGAGCCTCTGTTAGAGCAGCTTGCTCCAACGTTTGACACTTTCTCTTGAAGGACATTGGGACCAAGGGACAGGACAGGTCCCTATCCCTGGCATTTCTGTGTCTGTCCTGCAGTGTGAGCAGGTGCCTCCTGTTCTATACCAGAGTCCTGAACTCCTTAGCAGAGCTCAGGCTGTGTCTTGGCTCAGTTTTGACCAATATCCCGAACTCCTCCTGCTTCTCCTGTGGCACACTGGCGTCTGGGAAGATTCAGCAGTGGTGTTCTGAAGCAGATATGTTGCACTTTATTCCTGACTGAAGGAGAGCAGCAAGTAGGCTTTTGGAGTTAAAGGGAAATGAGTGACTCTAGAGGGTGAGGCACTTTAATAGTTGATCAAACAATGGGCTTGGAATTTTACAAGAGTCTTTACTTAGCATTAAGCTGCTAAATTTTGTGAGTTACTATTGCTGGGAAGATGAAGCAGTTGTAGTTATATACACGAACTCTAGCTATAGCAACACCTGTAAATTAGCTCCCTGAATTTGGAAGGTTGCCTACACCAAATGCGTTTGTCATCCCAAAGTATGTCCAGGACCTGTTGGATTTTAATATAGTTATAACATAATTTCTAATAGCTTATTATTAAATTTTAATTCATTCTATCAGTTTCTAAATCTGTGTGTTGAATTAGAACAGAGACCCTTACAAGGGGAATTGGTTTATTGTGTGTGGCTTTCAAAACCACTGTACTGTCCCATCAGGTGGGGGTTTCAGGGAATGTTTCTACATGCAGACTAATTTAATTCCCTCTCCTTCCAGGCGAGCGAAGCTTTTCCGGTTTGCATCTGAGAACGAGCATCCCGAGTGGAAAGAGCGAGGGACTGGTGATGTGAAACTCCTGAAACACAAGGAGAAGGGAACAATTCGCCTCCTCATGCGGAGGGATAAAACTCTCAAAATCTGTGCAAACCATTACAGTACGTTGTACATCACAGCACTTCCCAGTGTTGTTTTAGAAAATGGCTCTGCAGAACTGTGCAGGGTAGATTAAGGACTCGGGGGGGGTTTAGGAGCAGCTAGAGAGTTGCTGTGCATCCTTTAAACACTCATCAAATTGGTGGTAGACTGTAAATATAGTTGTCTCTTGCTCTTCGCACAAGGCTACAAGCATCAGAGCCTCTCAGGGATTATTTTTGTTAATGGAAGGGAGCTGGAATTTTTCCCTTCAGACTCTGATACTGCTCTAAGACTAACTAAAGTCACTTTAAATTTAGCTGGGATAGGCAGGCATTATGTAACTTTCAACTGTGTGTAGTTTACTGATTGATATAGAAAATGTAGGCCTTAATACTGTTTGGGATAAGAATTTAATGTATACTGGCTTGGTTTTGTAAAAGGGTGAAAAAACCCATCATGTAATAATTTCCTCCTTAGAGCTAAATCTTTAAATTGCTAGAACCAATCCCTTAACCATCAGAAAACAGATGCTGAGGTGTCAAACTAATCTGTCTGCCTTTCTCTGCTTGTGAAAGAAACTGAAATGAATGTGGTATATTGGGCTGACTCACTCAAAAAAGAATCCTCTTTGAATAAAAAGAACATGAGGACATACTTGAAAGTCAGCATAACTTGCAACAAGTAGAATAATTTGATGATACTTTGTTGCTTGCTTTGGAAATACTCAGATTTTTATAGGAGTATATAGTGGTCTGTGGAGTTAAACTACATTTAGATAACTTAAAATAAGAAGTAGCTTAGTACAAACTAAGTCAGAGCAGTAATTCTTGTTTTCTTGGGGTAGATCCTTCAGAAAGTCAGACTGTTCAGAGGACACAGGTGTTCCTGTTTAGTAAATGAAATGGCAGTGCAGTCACCAACCAGCAAGAGAAAACCTTTTGTTTAAGGAAAGAAATGCTGTGCATATACAAAACAGAACTGATAAATTTATTGCTTTCATGTCAAAATTTGTTTGTTTTTTTCCTGGCGAAGCTGCTCTCAGTATAGATTTGTTTAATGAAGTTATGCTGACTCACAGGCAGACAAAAGGACTCTCTTCGTTTTTGCAAAGCACTGAATGGAACAAGATGTAATTTGATCTCTGGATTTTAAAAATGCAAGGAAGGAGTAGACTCCTCAGATTTCTCCTGATCTAAACAGGACCCAAGGGATCAAGGATAAAAAAAGCCCTCCTGAACTTTGCATGTCTGTAATGCACAAAGTCTCAGAGCAGCGTGAGAACTTCTCCAGTCAGTCGAGGGAAGCAATTGCAGCATCTTGGAGGGAAAGGGATGGAAAACACACTGTGCACATTGCAGTGCTGCAGAACTCTGTAATACCTTGTACTACAGCTTTAAATTGATGGGAGAGAAGTTAATTTGATAACTAATTGAAGGAATAATGCTTATTTTTTAAATTAATTTTTGGTAATATTTCCAGTGTGTAAAGTAAGAATGAATGCTGTTTGTCTATCTGGATACCTTTTCCTCCTAAATCATTTGCCTTCAGAGTTGTGCCTAGTTGACTGCATCTTAGTATCACAGTCATCTGTTTTGAACAAAAATTGAATCAAACTCTCAGAGTTTTACCAGGAGGGAATCCAGTATCCTCTTACCCGGTGATGGTGCATTGTGTTATTTGATGATGTGAGGAAAATTAGATGTGGGCACCACTGTCTTATCTTTATCCAGAGTAACTCTGTGTAAAGTGCTCTACCTAACCATTGCAGCCTGTTGCCAGTGAGATTTACGGAGGCTGGTGTGGAAAACATTTACTGTTGTGCTCTGTACATCTTCCAATGCTTTCTTTGCAGTCACACCCTTAATGGAGCTGAAGCCTAACGCTGGGAGCGACAGGGCCTGGGTCTGGAACACACATGCTGACTTTGCAGATGAGTGCCCCAAGCCTGAACTTCTGGCAATCCGATTTTTAAACGCAGAGAGTGAGTGGACCTGCACTGAACTTACCCTGATTGTAAACTGTGTAAAGCTTTGTTACACTGCCTGTCTAAACACTGCTGTAAATCACTGCTGTAGATACTCAGTATCTCACCCTGCATGGCAGTGTTAGCTAATTACTTCTCTATCTGAGGGGAGTCTGGCAATCACTAACCATGTGTGTTGACAAACAGTGTAGTAGTTAGGCCTTTAGGAATATCTGTTCAGTCTCTGCCCTAGGCACTTTTTTTAACCTAAGCCATTTCATGCAAGTGCAATGCCAATTAGAATAAAACTGAAAGCAGTTTAGAGACTCACATGCAGCTTGTGTTCATTTATCTCAGGTGCTGAATTGTAGTTAAGATGAGATATTTGCATTAGAAGCAGGGAAGTCCTGATCTGATATCTCTGGTCCATCTGCATTAGCAGAACATCTAAGTTGTTGGGGGGTTTTTTTAGATGAAGTATTTAGTATCTTCTCTGTTTTGATTACGTGGATCTCAGAGAACAGTGCCAGTGAAACCCATCATACTAGTTTGTGGGGTTTTCTGGAGTGACTACACTGAGCACCACAACAGCAAAGTAACTCTAATTATGGATCAGCTGGGATTAAATCAAAGTAGTGTCTGGGTGGGGGAGGGTTTATGTTGTTTTGTTGCGGTTTTTTTTAAAGAAGTGAAATGAAAAAGTGTTGCATTTCCTGCTTTGCAATTTGCCACACGAGTTTAATGTGTTTAGCCTTCTTTTCTCCCTATGTGCTAGATGGATCATAAAGTGTATTTTAAAACTAGATGGATTTGCCTACATCTGGGAAGAACTTAGTGTGTCGTTATCCAACATCATTGTTTAGCCAAACAAATCCTTCCGATCCATTTGCTTCATGATCAAAAAAGAAATTAAAGGGGTTTGGTAACTGCTCATCTTCGAGAAGTGTTTCCCTCTTTCTGGTGGAGGCAGTTCAGTTATGGATGTTGTGTATAGGAGGAGTACTCCTCTCCTCCTGTTTGCCCCTTGCAGTACTGACTAAGCAGATGACAGGTGAACAGACAGAAGTGTGTCCTTCAACAATCTCCTCTGTTTGAGATGCTTGAGAAGGAATCGACACAAGCGCTTCCTGGGCTGGTTTCATAGTGCCTTCAGAGTTCCTGTGGGGCAACAGTGACCTCGTGTGGTCAGCCAGGCCGGCCTGGCACGATAAATTACCTCCTTTGTTGCTCTGGGGTTAGGAAGCACTGTGCCCGTTCCTCTTTGGTCTCTTGTGCTGGTATTACTTGTGCAGAAACATCAGTGCAACTAAATCAGGTGGTGGCTGAGACCAAAACGTCATGACAGTTGTGCATTCTCAGCTCCTCTCTCAGGAACAGCCTGAGTGCAGCCCTGGCTCCAGAGAGTGAGTGCTGTACTAATGGAACAGGCACTGTCTGCCCCTGTTGATGCTGAGAACCCAAGTCATGGTAGGGTTGGGGAAGACTCCTAGGGTGTAACATAGCTGACAAAGATAGTAGTTCAAAGCTAATCTTCAGTCATTTGCATACAGATGTGAGCAGTCTCTGACATCATATTCCTATTGCTCTAGGCTAGAGACAGCTGGGAGTTGCAATAACTACAAAACAGCTCCTGCTGGCATTACATTTCGATTATTTTGCAAAATAAACTGCTTCAGTAGACTTGCTGAAGAAAATAAACTGCTTTTGCACAAAGATGTGATTGAAGAATTTTGCATCCTGTGTGATTTACTGGATTACTTATAGGTCCCTGCAAATGTTTACGCAGCTTCCCGTTGGGTATCTTTGCTCAGGATCAGAAGTATTCAATCTTGTGAGGCAGTAAAACTAATGGAAAATATCTTATCTTTATTGAAACAGATGCACAGAAATTCAAGGCAAAATTTGAAGAATGCAGGAATGAAGTAGGCAAGAAAGCAAAGAAAGGTAAGGTGGTCTCAGTTTTCTAGCTGTGTGAGTGGTTACAGTACCCTGGAGTGTCATGTCCAAGCAGACTCACTCTGTGCTGAACTGCAGCCTTCAGTTCAGGTGCTTTTCTGTCTGCAAGAGTAACAGCTCACTCGAGTGACCACGGCCTTCTTTGCTGTAGAAGGCTGTTACAGTTGTTGTTGGGACATTGCTTCTCTTGAAAGCATACTAGGGAAGTGTTCATGGCTTATAGCACACAAATGAACTGTGAGCACTGCAACCACAGTCCTGTTTCTTCCTCCCAGTTCCCTTTCCCCAATTCCACAAAAAGTATAAATGTGCAAGTGTAGTACTTAATGTTTTGTTTAGTTGTTAATGTGTATGAAGTCATAGCATTTAATCACAGGTCTCTTAATAATTGTTGCACCACCTTGTGGAATTGCCTGTGTGACAAGATGTGTCACCATACCAAACACTTCCACCTTTTTTAAGTACAGACTACTTGTGGTCTGCATCAGCACTATTCAAGGTACTTAGACTGGGCTTTGCCAGTCTTAAGAATTTCTGTTCCTCAGTGTCATACTGGGGAACTTGACTTCTGGTTGTTCAGTTAAGATGACAAGAAGCTGGGGACTTGTCTGGACAGTGTGTGGAGCTTGTTGCTGGTGGCAGCACAGCTGGCCAGCAGTTACACCTTTCTCAGTCCCTGTAATTAGGCCCTCATGTTGTGATTAACATATGCAAGTGGTATTTCTTGAACTCTGACATCTGAGATAATAGTTACCAGAGGAAAAGAAATGGAATGAATCACTCTGGTGGCCAGTGGAGAATGTCTGTATTTTTGTTCATATTCTGAATACCAGCTGTCTCTCCCCTCCCCCTCCACTCCTCTACTCTTTCCCCTGTAACAGGAAAATCCATTGCTGCCTCTGTGTAACACTTTTCCTAATCAATCTTTTAGCAGGCACAGACAAAAATGATAGTGCTGATAAAGTTGCTGAAAAACTAGAAGAGCTTTCTGTAAAGGAAGAAAGCAGAGAATCTGAGAAGAAGGAGACCAAGGAAAAAACTGAAGAAAAGCAATAAAATCATCCTGGGCCTTGCAGTTTTTCCTTTACTTTTTTCTTTCTTTTTTTTTTTTTTCCTTGGTTTTGTTTTCTTTTGTTGTTTTTGCTTTTTTTGGTTTTTTTTTAATTTTTTTTACAAGGGACTTTATAAGGAACACAATTCAACATGCAGGTTGTTTTTTCTAAGCTTTTGCCCTTTGGAAGATGTCTTCAGAAAAATCCATTCCCCAGTCATGAAAATGTACTGTGCTAACTTTCTTTTCCATAGTGGAAACACTTATTTATAGTCATCCAAAAGAGTGAATAAAACAAATGTGAAAGCAGCATGGGGGGCAGAACTGTAAAGGCTTATGAATACACTTGTTTCACTGGGTGTGAAGCTACATACCATCATTCCTGTGGATTAAGTAGGTTAACAGACTTTTGCCAGCAGGGAAGGTTAGGGCTGTGTGTGTTTCTGGCTCCTGAGCTGTACCCAGCAGAGCTGTCCCTGTGCTGCTGTGTGTGCTGAGCAGCGGCGGTGCCTGGGGCGCAGCAGGCCCTGCAGTTGGGCAGGGACAGCGTTCTGGCACTCCTGGTGCTGATCCAGCTCACCCTGAAAGCGAAGGTGGGGGAGAAAATGCATTTTGTGAGATCTCAGAAGTATTTGCCTCTTACCAAACAAAACCTGTGCTTCCCCCCTGCCCCGAATGTGCTAATACTACAAAGGCTTGATTCCAGCAGAAAGTTGCTGCTGCTGTCCCAGGTCTTCCACGAAGTGCTCCTCGCTGGCTGAAGGCAGCAGCAGCCTGTTGTGCCGAGGTGTGTGCAGAGGAACCAGACTGTGTGAGTACCTTCCTGTGAGATTCCCCGTGGCAGCAGGTCGTAGCAGTTGCAGGCTAAAATTGAAAAGCTTTTTTTCCCAGGGCTTTGGAGCTCACGTTGTTTTTACAAACTGGAGGAGTTTTGAACTTCTCAGACGCTTGGTAGGGAGGCTGTCCCTCTTGGAGAGTGGCAGTCACTCTGGAACAGTTAATTAATTATGTTGTACAAGCTTGAGGGACACTCTCCTTGCCAGAATGGGCAAATTGGATCAACAACAAACATTTGCAGTGAGGAGACTTGACCGATTTCAACTTAGTGCTAGAGTAAGAAGATAAACTATAGTAAGCAATGAAATCAACACAGTTAAGTCTGATAGATTAAATGAATTTCGTTGTTGAACACTAATACAAGGATTGTGTTAGGGTAGTGATGAAATTTTATAATAGTTTCCAAAATAATTACGAGAACCAGACAAAACTTGCTAAACTGTAAGACTGAATGATGTTAACGTTGGATAGCAAGACCTTTTATCTTCATAAAGAGGCTTTTAACTTGGTCAGGTTCTGCAGTCTACTTGAGGAAAGCATATTTTTTAAAAAATCATGTTTTAGCACTGTCTTTTAATGCTACCATGAATGAGTCTTAAATCTGGATCTGTAATTAAGGTACTCACTTCATTCAAACAGAGTAATTCCTTTGGTGTTTCGCACATTCCCCTTCAAGTACAGCAGATATCAAAAGTCTGTTAATTAACAAAGGTGGTTGAAAGGCGAAATAAAATGCTCCTTAGTGTTTCTGGTTTGGAAATAACAAGACAAAGCTATTCTGAAGTATTTAACATTTGAATGTAAAAGCCAAATCTTTATCCATGAGTCACTGTAAATTCTCTGATCTGATAATGTCAAACAGTGTGTCTAAATTGATAGAAATGACATTTAAAAATTCAAAATAAACTTAAATTTTCATTTAAAGGATTTGTTTGTTATTTTAAGAACTCTTCCTGGGAATGCATTTTTAGTCTGCAGGGGCAAGTGATGAAGGCAGCAAAATGGGTGAGTTGGATTTCCCTGTCAAACATTGGACAGGAGAGGAGAGGCAACACCTGAATTACTTAATTTGTCTTAATATTAGATATTGATGATTCCTGCTTAATGTTATTACCCTCTTCTTCTCCTCTCCTTTTATGTATGCTTAAATGATTTGAAGACATTTCCGCTCCTGTTGAGGTTGATTGATCCATGTTTACAGTCCATGGATTTGAGCCACCCTTGCAGGTCTGCAGTCTAAAAGAGCAAAGTTGTGAGAGATCACTAAGTGAAATGATTTCTCTGGATAACATTTGGCTGAAGGATGTTGTAGTCCCCTAAAGATGGTCAGGCAAAGTTCTGGTCACGTTAGGAGCCATAGGTGTGCTGTTCTACACGTTAAAAAGCAGTAAGTACTTTTAAAATTGATCTCAGAGAAATAAGACTTTTCTGCAAGTCATTCTAATGATAAGCTTTCTTAGATGTAAAGTAGATCCCCAGGAGGAGTCCCTGAAATGCTTTTGTAGCTTGCTCTGTACTGAGCATCCTCGAGTCCAGCTGATGTACTGTTGTCTTGTCCCCCTGCCCAGGTCACCAGGTATTCATGGTTTCCCCCCATCTTCACTGGTATCAGGGGTACTGAGATGACAGAACCTGGCCTGTCTTGTCAGACAGTAACTTGGCTCCAAAACTGCAATAATCCTTTGACAAAAAGGTAGGCTTGTAGTCTAAAAGCTCCCTCTGGAATTTGTGGGCACAAATACCTCAGTTGCCTTACACTTGTTTCTGAAGTGGCAGTAACTTCTGTGTGATTAAGGTCTGAACCTGTTTGAAAGTCTTGTGTCATAGTGAAAACAGATCACACAAATTGCTCTAATTCACTGTTCAGACACAGCAATTGGGAAATTGTGTGCAAATGTTATTCCATGGAAAATATCTATTGGAAAACTCTAGAAAACTTTTGTGGGATATCTGTTTAGGCCACTGAAAAGGCATTATTAGGCAATAATTTCTTGATTTATCTGGTAAGAAATGAACAACTAAATGAAAATTGTCATATTAAAGTCGGTAACTTAGTAGGTCTGGCTTGTACCCAGAACTGTCTGGCCCTGCTTGGACTCTGGCAGGACGGGGCAGCACAAGATGATCCAGATGTTCTGAGCACTGCAAATTTGAAGGAAAAGTAGCTTTTCCTAACCAACTAATTGCTGATCCTTGAGGGTTCTCCCAGTGACCCTGAACAGTTTGCAGGTCACCAATACTACATGGGCTGGCAAATGCATTTATTGTAGTAAGCAAACCCAGTAAGAAAAGTAGAATTATTTATTGTGGTCACTGTTTAACGACAACAGCAAATAAGAGCTAGGAGCTAAATTGCATAGTGGCCAATAAAATATTCCAGGGATTTTCAGTACTTTCAAATGTGCAAAACAAGAATTTTCTCAACCACGTAGCTAAGATTTCCAACTAATAGTCCTGTGATCTGATATGAAAATTGCATGGCAGTCAAGCTTTCTTGCTGTGCTGGGAGTTCCTTTCATGGTCCCAGCTCTCAGAGCCATTCCCTGCCATGTGGCTCCAGCACAGCCTCTGTGGTTGGCCCTTTCTCGTTTGGGGTAAAACCTCAGAGTAGAATCTTGCAAGAAGACGTGCAATTACTAGCCATGCTCTGCCAGATGATTTTTAGATTGCTCTTTGTAGCTGTATTTGTTCTTTGTGTAGTCATTAAATGTTTCCCTAGCTCGTGCTGCCGTTGCTGTTTACCTCACTGCTGCCAAAATCCTCTAGTGTGAATCCAGAAACTGCAGTCCTTGAAATAAAGGTGTGCCAGGAGAGACCTCTGAGACCTGTCTGTTCTGCTTCAGTCAAGTCCTCCTCAGACATCCCCACAGTTTGACTGGTAAAGTCATCTCATGGCTTTGAATACACTTGGCTTGTAATACTGAGACTGAGTGTTGCTCAGCAGTGCTTTATGCTGCCTTGAAAACACACTGTCCTCCAGAGCTGGACTGTTAGTGGGAAGGAAATGAGGTGAACTGCTGGACACCAAATTACAGAAAATTATTGCTTTCTGATAGTTAATCTGTAATGTGCAGCAGAAAAAAGTAATCTCAGAGTGCAATTCAGCATAACCCTGTAGACTTGTACCAGAGCCTGTCTCAGCCACCTTCTGGCAGTGCTGGTTCTGCACTGTGCACAGAACAAGTGTGTGATCCTCAGGATGGTTGTGCAGCCCAGAGCAGGCTGGCACAGTGTTCTTCAAGACCAGTTGAAATTTGGAGATGTGCCCCTTCTTGTTGCTGTGAAAGCTACAGCTCTTTGTGCCCTGACTCCACATACTCACACAGTTTTATCTTTAGCCTCCATCTACAGAACTGTTATGTGCTTAGGAGGTAAAAAAGACCCAAGTTGCTGCTGAGAACCTCCTTTCAGAACAGGAGTGGCTTGAAAGACTGGCCCTCCAAATTGGGACTGATACAGCAGTATCAGCATTAGGGAGAAGGGAAAACCATTCTGAAGGGTGGAATGAGCAGAAGCCCTGAATCTTCCCCACTTGCAAAGCTGCCTTCGACAGACTTTCTAGAGAGGGAGGAATCCATGTGGGAAAAGACAATTGTAAGTACTGAGGTGTGGATTAGGTTTTAATAACTCCTGTGTTCACATGAAGGAATGTTACAGTCCCAGAAGGGCTTTGACCTTAAAGACAATGAAATCTAAAACCATCAAACTTCAAATATGTGTCTTAAAATGAGCTTGTGCTTATTGTTTCCCAGCTCCTGCTAGAAACTTGACAGGATGCTTATGTGGCTCACCTAGAAAGAAAATGGGCATGTCCATGCTAAAAATGCAGATATGACTTTTCACTTGGGAGACACGTTTTTGAAGTCCTAAGAAATGCCTTGGAGTAATTCTTGTACTGTCCATTACAGGATGCTGACCAAACATCAAAACTGGTCTATAATGCTGCCTAGGATAATATTTGCTGGATTAAATTATCAGTGGAAAATTAATCAGAGTTCTGTTTGCAACTAAAATTCTTCAAGACTGTTGCTTGAGGGGGAAGGAGGAAGGGGCTTGAACTGATTTAAGTGCTAAAGTCTCTGCTTGTCATGAAAGTGGTGCTAAAGTAACTCCTGACCTGGGTGCTCCTGAAATGGATCTTCCAGCCTAGTTTTGCTCCGAAGGAACCCATTTCCCTCCTTGGAGATCACTCAGCAATCCCATCAAACCTGGTGAGTGACAGAGATTGAGAGACTTGCTTCCCAAGGATGCTTTTGATCCAGCTTAATATGCTCCTGTAGCTAGCTGTGCCTCAAGGCTTTCAGATTATTATTATTATGCAGAGCCTGGTTCTGTGTAAAATTGTTGACCTTTTGATTAGTTACGCGGATTTTAAGAATAATTAATTTCAATAAGCTGGCATGACAAGGAGTAGCGAAGCATAGGAAGCATTCAATGTCCCCCAAGCATTCAAAAATAACTTGGGTAGATGCTGTCCCTCCCTATCCTCATAAATCTAAGTCTGGTGTTCATTTTAAGTTGACATTTTTAAAGTTATTCTAGAGGGCTAGGGAATATATATATTTTGGTTTTCCCTCTGGTGGTTTTGTTTCTGTTTTTTTTTTCTGAAGTGGGGCACTTGTTAGCAAAAGCTGAGATTTCATATAGCCATATGTCCTAGCTGGAACTGGCTGGCTTTGTTAAAGCTGATGCTCACAATTTCTTTCTCCTTTTTTTTTTTTTTTCCCAAACTGCAGAGCTGAGGACCCTTATGGCTTTTTGGTTGGGTTTTACTTGTTCTGTTCCTAAGACCACTAGAACTGTGGAACTAATCGAGTCTCTTAAAATGAGAAATCGTAATGTTTCAGAAGAGAATGCAGTGTATACCTTCTAGGGTGAGCACTGCAAATGTGGTTTTTGTTGTCTTAAGAAGTGGTTACTTTATCTGCGCGTTGGCAGCTGCCAAAGAGGGATTAGCTGAGGGAGGGAGCAAGCTGCCGCTCCTGGTGTGGATTTCTGAACTTCCCGGTGGCCTTGAACCACTCTTCCCGTGTGAGGGTTCCCTCCTGGCTGAGGCAGCTGCTGGGTGGTGCCCCCGAGTGTGAACAGAGGAGCCATTCACTCCCTGCTCTCCAGAACGCTGATTCGGTGAACTTTCTGATGTTACCTTAAATTACCTCTTATGTCTGCCTCTTGCTGCTAATGGATGGATTTTAAAAGAACAGAGTGTAGTGCAATTTCGGTTATGCTCGCGCTCAGTTACCAATTTTGGAATCGGTTAAATTTGGCAGAGTGCAGCAGTCCCCTTAATATTGTCACTGTGCTGTAGCAGATTAAAAAGTAGGGTTTGTTCCCTGAGCTGCAGCGCGCGGTTCGCGCCCAGCTGGCCCCATCCCGCAGGGACCCCTCGGCCCCGCGGTGTCTGCACCGCCCGTGCCGCTGTGCGGGGAGCCGCTGCAAGGGCCGTCACGTCCCGCACAGGGAGCTCGATGCATCGCCTTTTCTCCTTTTCTCGTGACGAGGAGAGGGGCTGCCCCGCGGCGGGAGGGCGGCTCCGGAGCTCCCGCAGCCGCGCTCGCCGTCTCCCCGCAGCGCTACCTTAAGGGGCTGGTTGACATCAGCCGAGTGGGCTGGGCGGTGTGGGTGGGATTTCCTGTGCTGGAGGTCAGCTGCTCCCGTCCCTCTCCCGTCCCTCCCTGCCGCCCGGGTCCCGCTCTCCCCGCGCCGGAGGGACCCGCATCCTCCCGGCGCCCTCCTCTCGGGTTGGATTTACATAGTGATGTGTAAACTACAGGATGCCCAGCAGCACTGGAAAGAGGTTTAAACCTACGAAATACATCCCGGTCTCCACTGCAGCTGCCTTATTAGTGGGTTCGACTACTTTATTTTTTGTTTTCACGTAAGTACGGCTCTGGCGGAGGGGGGGCCGGGCTGGGGCCGCCCGGCCCGGCGGGGGAGGCGGCTGGGCTTGACAGCCCTCCAGGCCCTGCGGCTGCCGGTCCCGCTCCCTGCCTGCCTCCCGCTCTCCCTGCCCGGCTTCGCTCTGCGGAGGCTCGCGATCGCTCCGTGCCGTGGGATGTGCCCGACGGTCGGATCCACCATTTCGCGGCACACAAGCCCGTGGGGCTGCCGGCGGTGTGCAGCGGAGATGCCCGAGCCCCGCGGCCGCTCGCAGGGCTGGGAGCGGCCGGGAGCTGCGGGTCCAGCCGCGGGTCCAGCCCGCGCCTCGGCTGGCCGGAGTGTCTGTGCTCCGGGAGCAGCGCTGGCCTCCTCCCTCCGTCTCGGGGTTTATCCGCCAAAGCCTCTCCAAGTGGAAGGAATCCTATTCTAAGCATTGCCCATTCTACATGTTTTTATGTAACTGTTCGTGAAAGGCTGAGGATCTAATGGACAAATTTACATTTGCTTGATGGAGAGACGGGGAAACTTTTTTTTTTTCCCCTTTCTGTTTCCTCTTCTCTCATTGCCTTCTCCCTGAAATGCAGGATTGTGCTCTGGCGGTCGGCTTGCGGCTCTCCTGTAGTTACATTAATATGTGAGTGCTGTAGTGCTCCGGCTGTTTCCCTTTCCATACACTGGAGTTCTGTCGCTCGCAAACCCTTGCTGTGCGGGGGTATCGCAGCCTCCCTGCGGAGGTGTCAGTGTTTCCAGAGAGATGCTCTGAAAGGAGCCTTGACTAAGCTGCCTTTCGGGAAGGTGGAAAGGCGGCTATTGCATATTGAGATTTATTGTTTCACTTATTTTGAAGTTTTATTATTTCTGTTCTCCTTGTTTTGCCGTTGCTAATTTTTAACCGAGCCCAGCGAAGCTGTTGGAAGCAGAAGGCTCTGTAGGAGTGGGAGTTTGTGTCTATGTCGTTATCTTTCGTGGTTTGGCTGTGATATGATGCTTCATGTTTCAAAGTGCTGGTGTGGTAATCGTAATGTAGGATTTCAGAATAAATGTGGATGTTGTTTTGTCTAACAGTTTCTTAAATCAGAACAGATTTTGACACTGAGTTACGCTCTTGACTTAATGTGCCTAAATTGCTTGTTTTCAATGCATTTGATATGAAGTACTGGTAACTCCTTTCAAGACATTATACTGTGTCAAGAACTAGCCAAGCCTCAAGAACTGGTACGAATATCTGCCTATCATTCATCATTTGGGCATCTAATTATAGTTTGGTGCTTGAGGGCAAACACAGGACAGAAGTTGGCTTTTGTGATGAACTTGGTTACCACTGGTGTGGTGAATATTAAATGGTTGCACAGTCGAGAAGAAAAGGGGGTCTTAATGCCGGCGTTCATTTTTCCTGCTGCTCGAGGAACGGGTGCATGCTGAGGTTGTTTTGGAAGCTGTACGCTTGTTTTCATATGATACTTCCAGTGCGGAGCTACAAATTGCTTAGTGATGTAAGACTTTCCTGGTAACACAGTTGTTGTTGAACCATCCCTTTGGCAGCAGGACATCAACAGAGATGTTGGTTGTACAGTTTGTTACTGTACGGAAGAAGCAATTGGCTTTAATTCATTACCGAATCTCAGACTTCACTCTGCTCCCTCTGTTATCAGTGAATAATTACATGCAAAATGAACTATTTTAGGGATCTCTCCATATTGTAACTTGGCCTGTGTATCTTGAAGTGTTAGTAAATTTTTTGAGGACTGTCCCAGACATACGTTCTGTGCTGCTGCCAAGTCTTGTGTGTAATAAAAGTAACACATAATCGAGCAACTGTCGTCAGGCAGGATCTGAAGTCCTGTCCATTCAAAAATACTCAGATGAATTTGTATGGAATTGTTGTTCTTCATGCTGAGCAGTTTTAGTAAAATCTATCTGTCTTGTGGAATCAAAGCAAGCAGTATTCATGAGATTAGTGTCTTTTGTGTGGTGGTGGGTTTTTTCCCCTTTTCCTGAGCATTTCCATTTTTTTATCTTTTTTCCACAGGCAGGGTTTTGTGTCTTGATCTTTTTGCTGTCATATGTTATTAAAGGCTGAGATAGACCTGAATTTTCAGGTGTGTTGATTTGCACGACTTGTTTGATGTTGGATAAATCTCTGATAATGCAGCAGTTGAAACACTGGCCTAACAATGCTTTTGATACGTTCCATGCTTGCTTGTCAGAGCACAAGAACTTAATCAAATGAAGCTTTACATGTGTGTTTATTACCTCCTTTTTTGTGTTCATTATCTCTAAGGCTGCTGTGTCTGTTATGAGGAAACCTGTGTATAAATATATGAAACTGAGGATGGATGGGACTCGTAACAGATTTTGGGTGCAGATCAGCCCAGTGGGATATCAGGAATTTGAGCAACTTCAGTGTGGTGAAACTGAATAATAGAGGTTAAAATATGTGGAAAAATAGAATAATAACTATTTTTAAACCACTAACTGAATAGAAAAAAATAATCCTTGTAGGGTGCTGGAAACATTTCTGAATAAATGTATGAAAACAGAGGATCTGACTTGGCTTTCTCCCTAGGCACATTTGTGGGCTCGAGACACACGTTGTGAGTGTCTTCTGCTGAATGAAAAGCTCTTTTGAACTTGAAGGCCAGGGTTTGCCTTTTTGCACTGTGGTCTTTATTTTTAGCTTTTGTCCAAACACCTTTGCTAAAAAGCAGCACATAAAGAGTGTTTGAAGTACACAGTGTCCACTGTTAGGTCATGGTGGTGTTGATCAGTGCTACTGTTAGGCTTTGGGAATATTCCATTATAGGTTCTCCTTTATTCTTTTCCCTCAGCTAACCATTTAGGGTTCTCTTTATTGCTGTTATATTCCTTCTGGTTTCATGAGGGGGAACTAAACTGTTTAGCTATCAAGATTATTGCCTGGAAAGGCAACTAAATATTGCAGTTGTACCACCACAGGCTTTTAGCACTCCATGTGTGTTCCTTCAGTAATAAATACAGTGTCTGAGTAGGTGGTCTAATTTGTCACAGTGAGAGAGTAAACAAGCATTAACTCTAAGCATTATGAAGGAACATATCAATAATGTTATATAGAATGATTAGGTTAATTTACTTATATGAACAAATCAAATGGCATAGTGAAGGAAGAACCAATTCTTAACACTGTGAGAATCCAGAGTGATTCAGTTCTAGCAGACCTGAACTTTTCTACCAAAACCTTTTTTTCTTTGTATCCCTCATCAGGCTTTTTGTTAGAGATAACAACCTGTTTGAGTGAAGTCTGCCTTGGACTCCCCATGGCTGGGATGGAAACCTGAGGCTGATCATTCAAAGACCCCGAGTTTCAAGAACTTGCCATCTTATTTTAGGCTGTGTAACTTCAGTATTAGTAGAGAATGCAACTTAATTGTCAGTGAGCATAATGTCACCCAGTGAACAGTTGGAATCAATGAGCTGAAAGGACTTTTCCAACCTAAATGGTTCTGTAACTATTCTGGAGTTAATAGTTCTCTCCACCTGCTTAAATTGGCTACTTACTGTGGTTGTTAGTGCTGAGAACCCCCCGGTTAGTTCAGCAGCTCCAGTGCCTGTGTCTGTAGATTACACAGCAAGCTAAAAGCATATGATTTTAAGGGAAAACTGTGACTCATTTTAGTAAGAAGAAAAATCTCCCTATTCTCACTGAATACTGTTTCTGATAAAATACCCCCTTTCAGACTGTATTTTCTGCAGCATGCAGCATCTCTGAAGTACAGTAGAAACATGTAGTCCACAACAAAGGTCCAGGTGCCACTACTTTTTTGATATGATGGTAGTAACACTGCTGTGTATTATTCCTTTAAATGGGATAATAAAATGGGTAATTTTCTCGGTGAAGTGAAAGCACAAATAAGGCGAAAGCTCATTCAGGCAGTACTGAAAATGAGACTTCAGCTTAGTTCTTAAGAGTCATAATGGGAGATAATCATAGGTGTGCACCACAGACATCTGCAGTTGGCACTCTAATGCAGTCTGTGCCACGGGGAGTTTAATATCAACAACCTTCAGGAAACCATTGAGGAGTGATAGACTGGTGGAGAAGAGCAACTGAAGGCGCAGTAGGGGTGGAAAGGAAATAGAGAAATAACCTATCCTTGTGC
This sequence comes from Myiotriccus ornatus, assembly GCA_036023395.1. Lineage (NCBI taxonomy): Eukaryota > Metazoa > Chordata > Aves > Passeriformes > Tyrannidae > Myiotriccus > Myiotriccus ornatus. Next base: position 6,973,787 of record JAYRBT010000037.1, read on the forward strand.
TGTTCAGGTGGCTGGGAGACTGCTCTGGAGAGAAGGCCTGCTAGACTTACCTTGACAGGTAGGAAAGCTTGGCTTCAGTTAAGGAGTGTTTAAATTAAAATTGGTGTTCTCCCCACATCTATATTTAAAGAACTAGAAAGACTCAGCATTTCTGTAGCTGTGTATGAATTCAGATACACTTACAATGAATGCACCTCTTAAATCATAAGCACTACCCTGCTCCTGCAGTTATCTGATCCTGCACTGGAACAGCCTTAAAATAAATATGTAATAGCACTTTAAAGTTCAAAACTATAGTTACCATCCTGGATGGTAGTTAATGGCAATATAATTATATGTGTACCTAGAGTTCTTGAACTATCTGTTGGATCTTTTCCTCCCATGACTTGCATACGCTCACAGATCAAAAAAAGGAAGGTCTCATCTGGTTTTTTGTCTTGAGTTTGTTTAGTAACTAGCAAAGGTCAAGCTAATAGAAGATTATCTTTGCTTTAGTGAATTTGATTTGCATCCAAAATGTTTTTCTTACCTAAAGTATTTTAAAGTCTTCTGTAAACTCCAGTTCCAGATGTTCACTTCTGCCAGTTCAGTGTTATGATTTCAGTTAGAACAAATGATAAAATGTGATTTAAAATGAACTTTAAAACTGACTTCACAAGCACACACTGATTTCAAGTAGTGCAGCTCGGCCTCCTGAGATATCTTAACATTTTCCATGTTAAATGCATCTTTAATGGCAGGCTTTTCCTGTCCACTCTACCTGTGACTCAGAAGAGGTAATGCCTCCTATGTTGACCTGAGCCATCCTGTCCATCAGCTTCTGTAAAATATTTACTTTTGTTATGACAAAGAAATGTCCTTTCAACCTGTGGCAATTTCATCTTGCTATACAATTTCTGTAAATAGAATCTAGACAAACTTGTCATGCAACATAAGACAGGCAGTCTCAACAGGAAAATAGATTTAACTGAAGTGTGAAAGGTTTTTTGGTTTGCTGTTTTTGTTTTTTTTAATGGCCTAGGAAGCCTCAGTTTTACTGCTTTTAACTAGTCAATTGTATGATCTTTGCTTCCAAGGGGACCAGCCAAGTTGGCAATACAGGACATTTCTAAAAGCCATTAAATGTCATTCCTTTAGAAAAAAACCTTGATATTTATTATCAATGGAAATATTTTTTCTTCCTGTAGTTTGAGAAAGGGACAAGGAGGATCATCTTTGTCAATGGCAGCAAGTGGCTGGACAAGTCGAGCTGTGGATGCACAGCTCTCTGTGCAGCCACTGCAGTGGCATTTCAGTGCTCAGTGTAAATCCTGGTTTAAAAAGACAGAAGAGCTGCTGCAATGAAAGTTATTCCTGTACATGGGCCACAGCTGTAGGCAGTGTGTGATTTATGCCAGTAGCAGCCTCCTTTCTATTTTTCCTAATAAACAGAGATTAAGGTCGTCTGGAAATAGGAACGAGAGTGTCTCAATTAGATCAGGGTGGGCCTCAGCCTTTGTACGTGAATATACGAGCAATTTTTCTATTTCTGTTTAAAGTTCTTTTCAAGATGCTAATATAAATACTCTCCATGTTTGTCCAAGTATGCCACACGTGTATCTTTTTATAAATAGAAGCAACCTCTGCAGAATTGTTCCAGCTCAATCGGTTGGGTAGTAATGTAAACTATGGGATGTTGCTGCTCCAAACTCAAAACTGAAAGAGAGAGGCAGATATAGGCAGTGCCCTTGGAGATCTGAGTTTTGAGGTTCATTACCTGGGGTAGTTGCTAGTTGTACACATAACACTGTTGTGTGACCAGCTTGTTCTGCTGCTGCCTGCTTCTCAGGCAGAGTGTGGTGTAGAGCCCCGTGGGGTGGGGATGTCTGAGACCTGTGAGGGGTGGCCTGGGACAGGTTTTCTGAGCTTACTTAATGTAGTGTATAAGGTACAAGGAGACTTTTCAAGGGCTGCAAAGGGAAACCATGAGTGTTGTGTAGCTTGCAGTGGGAGATGTCAGGAATGCAGCAGTAAGGTGGCACAAGCCAATTCAGAGCACGAAGGAGATGCACACCGGAGTGGGGGCGAAGTATCCTAAAAGCCACACAAACTGCACTTGTGTAACCAGTGCAAAAGGGGAACACTGATTTACTGTCCTTTGGTTCGAGCCAGTAGATACAAGCCTGATTTCTCTGTAATGCCAGTGTTCCATTTGGCTGCCCTGGTGCAGAGCTGCTGTTGGCTGCTCGCTCGTCAGTGGGAGCAGCTCATGAAAGTGAAAGGCAGGAGCGTGGGGGCTGAGACAGCAATGCTGCAGGTTTGCATGGAAATCCTCTGTTATTCTTTTGCAAAAAATACCATACATTGGAAAGACCTAGGCAGCCTGGGTCTTATTTTACCGTGGAGGTTTTGGGGATCCTTGCTTGGTGATTGCAGTAATTAATTCAAATGAGTGCACCACAGTGTAGTGTATACTACATAAATCTTCAGCCAGTAATCTGTATCCAGAAAGAGGATTTAATTAGTCACTGATTGTTCTTATGCAATTACTAATGCAATTTAGCTAGACTTGCTTCAAAAGCTGTCCAAAGTGCCTAAAATTCTGAGCTCTAAACCTATTATACAAACACTAGTGGGTACTTGATTCTTTGTTTTTCTCAGTTATGGATATTATGGAATAAACTTTGTGGTAGTTACTATGGTTTTCTGTTTGAGAAAGTGTAAACACAGAATTTGTGGACTTCAAATGTGGAATCCTTATGAGATAGGTGTGCTCTGCTGCTGTGTGTTGGGATCATCCAGTAACAGAGGACAGTGGAGCCAGGTGCAGGCAAGTACCCCTTGAATTCTAGCTCTGAGCACCAAAGCAGCTGTCTGCAGTGGACACCTGCACCATTTCGGTGTGCACTGTAATATCACCTGAAGTCACGTAATTAGGAAATGCCCTTTGTTGCTCTGTAGAGCAAGGCAGGCTATATGAAGATGGGAATACGTGAAATACAGGCTTTTGTCGAGCCACATGTAAAATGATGTCATTTTTTGATGAAGGGAGGCGTTCATAGAGGCAGACTGCTCAGCCATTCCCAGGGAAGTAAGGCCTGGATGTGCCACTTTGAAGTGTCTGCTCTGCAGAAAACCCTGGTACTCACTCAGACTAAACTAATCACAGAATATTCTTAAATGAGCAAATTACTTTTTAAGTTGGAAGCCCAACAAAGCAAGCTTGAGACTGCTTAAATGTATAAGGGCTTTCATAAATAAAGTCAGACAAAGCCTTACTCTTCCAGGATTCTTAAAACTAAATTGGCATTTACATTAGCTCTTATTCACGTCTTCAGGGAAATAATCCAATGTAATATCAATATCAACACAATTTAAGTACAGTGCTGGGAATAAGGAAATCTTGGACATTTCTATAAACAAGCATAATTTTAATTTAAACTTGGGTCAATCACAGAATTGCTTCAAAATGGAGAAGTTCAGCTTAAAACTTTTCTGTCTACTCTGATCCCAGTCAGCTAGGAGAGGCAGGTATTTTCTTAAGGAAAAACACTTCCTCTCCCCTTCTCAGCCAGCTCAGTTTCAACAGTTATTTAGGATTATTTTCATTGTGTATAACCTCCCTTTCAGTTCTTTCTCATGAGCCAGGTCTCATTTTGCATGTTTAGCTTTCTCTGAAGGTTAATGTTTGCCCCAGCAATAAGACTCTCCAGATGTGTTCTGGTGTAATAAGGCTGTGGTTAACCCTTGTCTGCTGTCAGCAGCTTGCTGAACCGCTCCTGTGTCTTACCAAGCCCAGCATTTGATGATGTGGTTTCCTGGCTCCAGCAGGAGCCATCAGCTGAGGTGGGCACGCTCTCCTCCAGGGATTTGTGTCCTGCACTGGGCTCAGGAGCCACTGCCTGGAGACTTCCCTGTGGAACCACACTGTTAACTTGGCTTCTCCTGCAGCATTCCAAGGCACAACGAGGGAACCGGTACTTGGGGACGTCTGTGTGATCCTCTTTGTGTGGTCAAACCTGTGACTGAGCAGTAACTCTAGGTTCTTGTCTTGATTTAAATGATCATCTCATTTCTCCACTGTCTGGAGCACAAGTCTCACATCTGTGTTTTCTCTTTGAAGATCTTGCTGCCAACCCCTGCCTTATCACCTGGCCACATGCAAGCAATTACTTTTCCAAAGGGTCTCTCCTTGAATGTGGATTGGGGTTTGTGTTCAAGTTGACAGTTTAGGTTTGTTTTTAGGGGCTGTGCAGACATCAGCTCTGTGCTCATGCTTTACATCTGTGGCTCGTGAATGTTTCTGGGATGGGGCTGTGATTTGGCCTGGCAGGACTCATTTTCTGTGGGTATTATGTGGCACACAGCCCCGACGTTGGCTTGGGTAAAGATGACTAGCCAGACTCCGAGGGTAGGAACTCTTCCCTGTGTTTGTGCATTTCTTGTTAAAGGATCTTGTCTCCTTTCTTAACCGCTGTCTGGGTGGCAACTGGAATTCACTGTTGCCACAGATTCATTTGATGAGTAGTGTTACTCTGGTCCCTGCCTCCAGGTCAACTCTGTTTGTTGCCCCCCCTCAGTTATCATTCTGCAGCTGACCTCGAAACCCATGAAATGCTTCGGAGTGAGGAACGTGCAGAAGCCAGTGAAAGGTGCTGCAGGTAGAGCAAGCAGGACATGCATGCTAACCCTGCCATAGTGTAAAATACTTGTATATCAGTTATGGAATATAATATAGCTGTATATCACTTAGATAATTTATATCCTAATTCTCAGGGTCATCATGTCTCATATTCTGTATTTACTCTGTATGCTAATTACTCTGCAAAGAGCCAAGTACAAGCTTGTGTAGTAGAGCAGCTCTAAAGAGAGATTTCTCTTTAGAGAGAAAGAGAAACGTGCATTTTAACAGAACATTGTACAAAGTGACAGTTTTGGTCTGTAGTTTTTAACTTGATCAGTGCACAAGTAGGTTGGATTAGCACATACTGCATCTTGTGTAAATGCCTAATGAGTCTTTGTGGCAAAAACAATAAAAACATCAACAGGCACTGGATTATTTTTTTTAATGACCACGTTTTGCTCATTCTGTAGGAAGATGTGTATAAAATGGCTGCTTTCTAACATATAGTGTGAGTCAAACAGGAGATATGAAGCCACTGAGTCTAATGAGGGGACTTCTCATTCATGTACAGAAGTTGTAGCATCTGCAACAGTGAAAGGGATTAACATTTGTCACAGAAATTTCACATTACAGGATTAAAATAACAGGACTTTCTGGGTGTGGCCACTAAATCAATGTGACTTTTTAAATTGCAGAGCAAGACTTCTAGTCCGTGTCCAGACACGGAAATGTATCAGAAATGAATTGCAGGGAGCACCTCAGCTCGTGTCAGCAGAGCTCTGCTGAGGATGCTCCCCCCCCTTACACCATCTATGCTGGGGCACAGTGGGGGAGGACAGGCAGACACAGGGGTTTTTATGATAGAAGAGTTGGTTCCTTGAAATGGGGTGGTTCTGGTCGTGTCACCTTTGTGTATTTTTAGAAAATGGCATTTGAGAAATAGATTGCAATGCTAATAAGATACAAGGTCTGACATGGGGCATTGTTTGGCCTGCTGCTGCTGCTAAACAGTGTTTTCAACAGGCTATTTCTCAGGAAGTCTCCATCCCTTCGGTCTCCAGTAGTGTAACTTGTGCATAAGGTCATCAGTGCCATCATGAACTGAGGCAAAGTTCATGGGGCAGAGAGCTCTGTATAACTGGAGTGCTGGTGTTCAGGAGGTGGTGCACAGATGTGCCAAATGCAGGCTGCAGCCCTGCCAGCCCAGAGTTCGATGGAGACCATTCTTTCAGACAGGGCTTCTGAAGATGTGCTTTATTCTACAGTTTCTGCTCCATCTCATGCCATGTTGGGCCTTCCTCCAATGCACAGGAATGTCGTGCAGCAAGACTCTTTTGTGTCTTGAACACTTAAATCTGCATGAATGGATGAGTGTGGAGGTACGTGTACCAAGGCTTCGTTGTCTCTCTTGAAAAGTTTAATGGTAACATTGTAGTCTTTAAACTTTCATTTGTATTTGATTCCACAGTGACTAATTACTATTGCCAAGTAATTCTTCTTGCATTGTATTACAAATGCTAGTGGGATAGAGCTAAACATGATATCTGTGGTTTGAAAACTGAAAAATTAATGACTCCTTCTCTAGCCTGCTGTGTTTGATTTATAATTCATATCTGATAGGAGCCATGCTCTTCTGAGCCCGCTGTCATCTCTCCATTTACTATCTAGGTGGGGGTTTTTTAATTCTTGCCATGGTGGATGCTGGGAAGTTGTGAATTTTGGGCTTAGAGTGCTCCTGAAGAAGGAGGTTTCCAGACCCACATTTTCTTCACCTCTCATTTTCTGTAGACTCTCTGCCCTCTGTGGGATCTGGCCCCAGGACTTGTGTTGACCCCAAACATCTCAGCTGCTGTCGCTGCCCTCTGCCATGTCCCTGATTTTTAGCATAACTCACGTCCAAGGTTCACCTTTCAGAGGCACTTGAGAGCAGAAGGGAATGGAGAACTACAGGGGTTTTAAGTGCCCTAAGAAGCTGCTTACAGCCACTGTCCATCTGGGACACAGCCCTGAACTCAGCACTAATCCTTCACACAATACCTCTCTCACTTCCTCTCTTTGGTCTTTACAGTCACTCGGGATCTTCCTGGGCTATTTGGCTGCCTGTTGTCTGCCTCTTACACTGGGTTCTTTGCTGTTCTCAGCCTCTCTCTTGGCAGGTGACCTCCAGGTCAGTCTGTTCAGGTGGTCAAGGCCTTTTGCCCAATACACACAGCATTTTTATTTACCTTCTGGAATGCCAGAACAGAGGCATTACGAGGTACAATTCGAAATCCAATCCTGTCTTCAGTGTTACAAAGTGCAGTTCAAAACCTAATCCCACCTGTTGAGCTGGAGTGGCTTTTATGAGTGGATGAAACAACTCTTCTGTATTGAAGCTGTAAGTGCTCTCAGTGGGCCACTGTCTTTACTGTGACTCACACACATTTGGCTTCCTCTCCAGAGAAGCTGACCAACATTTCTATCTTCTTCCCCACTAAGAAGTTCTGTACTCTTAGTCTGAAGATGTATTTGCTCCAGAACAGTGAGCTGAGTTGCAGCTGGCCCAAAGAGAAAGAGATGTCTTGCAATTTGCCAGTTCTGTGGTCCCCTTCTGAGCACGGGAGAGCCTGTTTAGTGGACTGAGGCACTGATCCTGCAGTTTTGTGGTTAAAATGCTTTGTGCTTTTGTTTGCATCTCTCAGAGTGGTGTTATTTATTTTTGTTGCTTCATCTGCTTTGGAAATGAGATAAGGTTATTTTGAGTGCAGTATCAACTTGGACTCATTTAAAAAGTGTCTCTTGCAAGTTTTCTTCCTGGTTCCCCCAGAAATACTTTTCTGTTGGGCTGCTTCTGCCACTGTGTGTGTTGTGCTGTGTCTCCAGAGCAGCATACTCTGCATGTGTGATGCTTGCATGTCTGATGAGGGATTGATTGCCCCGGGCATGTGAGTCCTGCCAACTCCTCAGTTAGAAAACTTAAGGTTTTAATATACATTCCACTTTTAGTCCCAGTTTGGCCTCTTCTTTTGGAAGGGCTTTTTTCAGAGCAAGGAATGATATAATGTGTTTTGTTGTGGTCTGTTTTCTTTGGGCTTTCTTTTTTTTAATAAAAAAAAGAGTTTATGGTTACATTCAAGTAGTTAATCAAACAGTCTGCACTTCATTCAGACCTCTCCCCTTAGTTCCCTTCTCACTCTTTCTTACCATGCCTGCTTCAATAATTAGAGCTGCATAGGAATTACTGAGATGGGATCCAAAGCTAGAATCTGAATCTGATCTCCTGACATTCCCATTAAAATCTTACTGCAAAATGATTATTCCAAGGTATCCAAGTGGCTGCCTGCTTGGTTAAAACCCTTGGAGGGCTGTTGGTCCTCCTGGCTGATTGTGTTACTTCAGCTGCCTTTATGATCCACATGTCCTGGGCCTTACCCTTCAGAAAGGGGACTGTCTGTGGCCCAAGGACAAGATCCTGATCTGTAACTCTGAAGTGATGAGCTTTTCAACAGAAAAAAAAAAGAATAACATTCTTCAGCTTCCTCTTGGAAATGTCTGAACAATTTTGGTTAAAGCCTTAAGTGGGACAGATACTTTGCTTGAAGGGCAGAGCTGGCAGAAAGACTGCAGCCTAACAGTTAATTTGGCAAAGTGATTCAGAATGGAAAATATGCAACACTGCTATGTACCTGTGCCCTCTCAGTCCCATCAACAGAACGCATTCCCATCAGCTTTTCCAGTGGCTGTTAGTCTTCAGATGCTTCTCTTCACTCCTCACTTTTCAAGGGGGACTTTATAAATTTCAGTAAATACTGAGCCCTCTCTCTGAAAGTCAGTCCTCTTAAATCTGCTTCTTCCCTAGGGTGACAGTCTTAAAAATGTATTGTTTGCCTTTTTTTCCTGAGTTCAGAAAACAGTGATTTAAAGTACATTTAAAGTAAATTATCTCTTAGGAGACACTTTAGACAATTTACAGTCTGTGCCCATTTAAGTGGTAGGGGGCAGGATGGAAAGACAGGAGAGTGTAAGGTTGTGCTGTTGTGAATTATCGTGCCCTAGGCAAGGGCTCCTTTCGTTTTCCCCCCATCTGAATGTTTACTCAAAGGAAATGTAACCGAGGAAGAAGCTGCAGTGTGGGAAGGGACATTCTGATTTCCATGGCAGTAACACAGAAGGTTTATTCTCTGTACACAGACACTTGAATCACTTCCCTGGTATCACCTGTGACTCTTTGAAGGCTGTTGGAGGGAAGGTACATCCAGGGAGGCCTGGACTGTCTCACCGCTGATTCTCGCTCTGTGCTGTCGTAGCCTTGGCTGGGTCCATGTTCAGAAAGCAGAAACCTGTCAAAAGTCAATATATCTACACTGAATTTCCAAATTATTAGTAGTATTCTGCATTCAGATTAGCTTTCTTTTTGTGCTTATTTAAGTGGATCTTGGAAATAGCCTGCTAAAAACATTATTCGTAAATGAACATGAGAGGAGTGCTGAGCTAGACACACTTAAAATGCTCTCACGTCTTTGAAATCTAAAATTCTTTACTTTGGACTGAAGAAAATAGGAAGAAAAAGTCAGAATCCCTAAGGGGAAAGTACTGCATGTTCAGGTCTCTTGTCATGGCCTCTTTGATTTATAAATATAAAAAACCCTGTTTGTGTTCTAGAGCTGGGGCTGGTCCAGCGTTCTTTGTTGTTCTCCCCCAATGTGACAATCATCCAGAGAGCTTCCATGAGGATACCACGGGATTTTAGGGGCGTTATGGTATAAATGTATTGCTGGCTATGAACTGTCAACCTCCATTTTTGGGTGAGCCTTAAAGGAAGATTCAGGCACAAGGAAACAGACTTGTTTAGTGACAGTTCAGCATCACTTCACTTGCCATGTATGATCACCCTATCAAGAACTGCATCCTGCTGCGATGACAGTTTGCTGGAAACTCTCCACAGATTCATTGGAAGTTGGCTGAGCCCCAGCTCCACAAATTACTGGTCAGAAGAGACTGTTTGTAGGGCACAAATCTATCCAATTTGTAGTGTTGATTTGATTCTTTTTTTAATTAACACTTTAAAAAGTGTGTCAGCAGAGTGCCAAAAAGACAAGAAATGATCAGCTAAAACATTTTATTGCAGCATATGATGCTGTTTTATATTATCATAGGAACATGGCACTTAGATATGGCAATATTTTTCTTCTGTTACTTTTGTTCATTTTATGGTCAGCAGCAATTTGAAATAGTCTTCAAAACAAATGCTGGGGGTTTGCCCTTTTTTCTTTTTACTTTTTCTCCTCAATTCTTGTCTCCTTTCTCTGAATTCCCATTAAGTCCAGTATCTTATTGAATTTAAAGCTAACAAGTTGAGATTTTTTCCCCCCTTTTTAATGTTTTTTACCGTAAGAGTGCTTTCTGTCTGAGGTGATTGGCAGCTATTATGTAAAGAAGTACACTAGTCTGTAGTTCTTTGAAGATCCTGCAAGTACCGTCAGGATTAATAAAATCTGGCTGGCTGATTTTTGATGAAACCATCCTTCTCCTTTTTTGCTTAGAAGCATAATTTTTCCTTTTTTTTTTTTTTTTTTAACTGCTGCTTTGTGTGCGACCTGTAGCTCCTGCATCCGTTCCTCCAGCATAGGGCCGTGAGGGTAGTGGACGTCAGGGTGGAAGGTCAGAGCTCGTGTTGGCAGCAGTCTAAATGCACCCTCGCTCGTGTGTGCTGTTGCGATGTTTCCCATAGGGTTGCCAGTTCACAGCTTCGGGTTTTGGGGATGTTCTGTGCGGGGAGACTGTGCCAGGTGCTAGAGCCACGGAGCGGTGTCGGAGCCGTGTCAGGATCCTGTGCCGCTGCCAGCCCAGCGTGGAGCAGCCTGGGCCAGTTCCCACTCCGAGCTCTCCCTCTGCCCTGCCCTTCCCAGGTGACCTCTGATGGCTGGATGCCCACCCAGCCCCTCTGGCACTCTTCCCCTCAACAGGGTAGGAGAAAATAGGATGACAAGCCTCGTGGGTGGAGACAAAGACAAGGGACATCGCTTACCAGCTCCCATCAGTCGTGGACAAAACAACTCGGGGAAAATTAATTTAATTGCCAGTTAAAATATCTTTGTTCTTCACCATCCAAATGTAAAACCTAAACACCTTCCCCCCATAGCTTTTTTTTTTTCTTTTTTTCCCCCCCAAGCTCAGCTTCGTTCCTTTATTCGCAGCTCCTCCGCCCCTTCCTGCCCCCTGAGCGGTGCAGAGGGACGGGGGGCTGCGGGCAGCCAGGACGCTCCCTCTCTGCTCCTCTCACCGGCCGCGTTCCCTCAGGAGATGCCCCCCTGCTCCTCCGTGACGTGCCCTGGGATGGCTGCAGGGGAAGCCTCCCCAGCCCCCCTGCTCAGCCCCAGCCTCTCTCAGGGACGTTTCTCACACTTTCCCCCTCAGGTTTTGCCCTTTCCTGAGGTGTCCCGGCCTGGCCGAGGGCCCGGCTGGGCCCCCTCACAGAGCCCCGGCAGCCCCCAGCGCCTGGGCACCCAAAACCCCCAGAATGAACATTTCTACACAGATGTTCCAGCACCTCTACGTTTATGTGATTCTTTACATGCAGGAGAAGGAGACTTGTGACCGAAAAAAAAGCCCTTTTGACCTTCGTCACCCGCAGCTGCACCACAAGGTCAGTCAAATGAGTTGGGAGGCAAATGGATTTTATTTTTTCTGCATACAGTCTCCTTGTTTTTTAGCAGCTCTTAACGGTCTCTCTTCAGGAGAATTATCTAATGTCAGAGTGCGGCGGCGGCTCGCTCTGATTGCTGAGGCTCCTCAGAATTTCCACTGTGATTCCGTGAGTCACCCCAGCGCGGCTCCTTCAGCTGCGACTCATGTGCTCCATTTCCGTACGCCGTCACAGCCTCTCTCCCGTGGCCGGGGGGCTCTCAGAGCCGGGGCTCAGCGTTCCTCAGCTGCCGTGCTCTGCGGGCTGCTGTGAGGGGGGTCTGCGGGTGGAAGGCTGTGGCTGCGCTGGCTGCAGGCGTGTCCCCACGGGCGCTGGCGGCAGGTGCTCCGTGTCCCCTCGCACACACCGGCACTGCTGCTGACTGGCGGCCGAGACGCCGGCTGACCTCAGAAAACCCGAGGGGCTTCGTGTTAACCCCTGCTCGATGCTGGGTTTTGGTGACGGGGCTGAGATTTTTAGAGGAAACGTTGCAGAGAACTGCTGCTGCCTCTCCTCTGAGGACAAGGAAAAGGTGTGAAGATGCGGAGACTGCACACGCTGAACATCCACTTAGTAGAAGGATAAAATGTGAAACGTTTACTGCAGTTTTACAGGGGTGTGTTTGGGAAACTTTGATAGCTGTACCCTGTTATTGGAAAGTATCCAGGAAGTGACAAGCAGGAATAATCATCTGTCAGCATCAGGAAAAGTGACTAGGTCAAAAGCACTGTGAAAAATGAAGTCTCCAGAGCAGAAATACTAACGCTTCAGCCTAGTTCACAGTTTCTTCTCTTCCCCTCCTGAAGCACTCCATCATAATTGCCTTTGCTCATACTGCACCTGTCAAGAGATGACACTGTTATGCATTAAACTTGGTAGGTGTGACAGCAATGTGTTTTGCCCTGCCAGAGCAGAGGCAGCTTGAGTCCATCTTTTAGTACTTGCCCAGGTCTGCTACTTTTTTTTTCCTAATCTAGAAACAACTCCAAGCAGTAACACATAGCATGTAAACTAAATAGACTGTCCTTCCTGTGCCCCTTTAAAAATACTGGAGAGCTGCTTTTAATGCCTCTGTTTATTTTGGTACAGTATCCAGACCTGCTGGAAGTATGTTTATAGCCTAGTCTAACGAGCTGAGGCTCCTCTCTAAGATTTCAGAGCCTCGTGGCTGGATAGAAAAAGCTGATGCCCTCTAAATATGTATGCAAGACTCTGGCTTGCAATAATAGTTCATGCCATGAGAAACTGCCTATTCAATGCCACCTGAGCTAAGTTTGAGCAGCAATTGTTCCTCAGCATATGACACAGTGATCCTCATTACTGCAGCTTCATTTACACCTGCAGTAGCCAGACTTATCAACACCTGTGTTGTGCACAGCACCAATTACATTAGGTCATCTGTATTTAAGCATGATGACTTCATGGGAAGCCATTTTAATTTGCTCTCCACCTGTGGAGCACGAATTCCAGGTCAACTTTGAAATCTGGTTAGTGATTTAGATGCAAGAAAGGCAAGTATGTAAAAATATTGTTCTTTATATTGAGCTGAAGTAATAACTCTGCTGTGTGTGCCTGGAGCAAATTTAAGTGAGGTGTAAGCTGCTCTTTACTGTGCTGAGGCTGACTGGAGAAGAGAATTGATCTGGAGTATAGAATAGCTTTTCTGTCAGTGTTTTGGCCAGCCCTGCTTTGTATGGGTAGTAGTTAAATCTTTCTGAACTTAACAGATTTTAGGCATTTAAATGATGTATAGGTTTTTAAAAACATTGTTATCATACCATGACAGCATTTTAATGAACTACTTTTTTAAATTACAACTGGAACTAATATCTACTGGAGTAGTAGCTCCTTCAGTACATAGCAGAGCTGTTGCCAGGAATATATTGAATATTTGAAGCCCAAATTGGATGTAGTGAGTGAGTCTAGTTGGCTCATTCAATAACTTGTTAGCAAAGCATGAAAATTCTACTGGAGCAAACTCATCCTGTGCTTTCGAAGAACATTCCTGTTCTCTATTAACAGACTGAAGATTGCTTAAGCAGTCTGGGGGTTTGGGGAGGGAGTGTCCTTGTGTGTGCACACTACCTGGCTGTAATAGCGCTCTGTGTGGCTGGGGGTTCCAGTGCCAGCTCTGCAAAGTGCTCGTGTTCCTCGCCGCACTCCTTCCTTCCCCTTTTCCCTGCGGAAATCGCTGAGGGAGCAGCAGCTCCTGGGAGGCACCTGCAGCACCTGCTGAGAGGCAGAACGGTATTGCTTAGGGATGGCTCCCGGGCTCCTGAAACCTGCTGCGTCACAGGCAGGAACTGCAGCTTCCTGAGGCAGCCAGACGTGATCTGTGTGCACCAAGTTCCACTTGGGCCCTTCCCGAGCGCCGGGCAGGGCACGGGGCTGTCGTCTCACTCTGGGGTGAACTGCACTGTCCCTGCTATTCCCTGAGCGCGTTTTGCTTCAGCAGGTGAGGGCCAAATGGATGTTTTTTGGGGGAAAAGTGACTGTGAGCCCCTGGTGTATTTAATCTTTTTATTTCATCCATGAGCTAGCAGTGCTGTTCCTCACAGCAGTTGTTTTTGCTGGCTTGTGGGACACACCTGCCCAGGAGGGAGGAGGAGCGAGAGGTAAGGTGAATCTGAGTGCTCTGGCCACTGTTGTGGGGTTTCATTTGGCACTGGCAGTTTCAGAGAGGTGCTCTGGGGGTCGGCAGGGAGATTTTGCTCCCCGGGAATGAGGTGTTAGAGACCTTCCTTTGAAGTGCTTGGGCGGCAAGAGCAAATGCCTGTCCTGCTGCATCCTTCTTTGTGTCTGGGGTGAAATGTGACCCAGAGTGACCAGAGACAGGTGGACTCTGTCAGAGGCTAATAAAAAATCAGATCCTAGGCTTAAGTGTTTTTTACACGTGTGCCAAGCTATATAAAAAACCTGTCCTGCATTAGCTATTTTAAAACACATTAGAAAAATTAAGTGACTCTCATGTATCATTTGGTGACCTCAGTTCTTTCTGTATACAAGCAATTCCATTGATTTAAGGTAGTGCAAAGGGGTATTTGGAAATTTAGTGGAACTGATGTGTTTCTTTTTGTCATACTGAAAGAATTACGAGTTCTTGAAGGAGCAAATAATGCAAAGGACTGAAGTTGTCATGATGTTTAATTTGAATAAAGAGACCTAGTTACAATATGGCTTTTTTATATACGTGGTCCATCACTGAACAGCAAATATGTACAGAAGAAATGAATATTTTTTTAATATTTGGCCCATGTTCTTGATCTGCAGTACAACAGAGAAATTTTAAGTGATAAGCTGCACTACAGAGATTACTAGTCTCATTCCTCTAGCTGTGTGAACAACTAATCTTCTTAAGTGGGTGCTAGTATGGATGGAGACCAGGACTGGGGATTTCAGTGTTGTAATTTGCAGCTTCTTCGATCAGTGGCGTATACTGCATGATTTTTATATTCCACTTAGAAAATTTGACAATGCACATCCTCAGAAAGTTATGTTCTTAGTGAAAAGTACAATTTACTTGGCTGGAAGTTTGTCTGTCCTTTTATCTGCTTTGTGGTGCAAGAGAGTGAGTACTTGGCCTTGATAAGCTCTTGTGCCAAAAACAAAACAAAAACATATTATGGCCTGTAGTTATTTTCAGCTGAGCCTCCTTTGGGAAGCAGATAGAACGTCAGATTAAATAATTGCTCTCCATAGATTGAAAACGTGTGGGTTTCTTCTCCCCTACTTGCTGCCTACTTGCTCAGTGCTTCAGTCTTATACTAAAATCCTAAGCGCCAGGATGCTCTTGGGTTAATCAATGAAAATGGTTTTCATTGATTGCTGTGGAAAGAAAATAACTAGCTGGTTTAATTAACCCAATGCCATGTATATCTAGAAGAGTGATTATTGATCTGCATGTGTTTAATTAAAGAAAGAACTTGCAGTTTTTGCAGACCTTGTCTCCTCACCCTGCTCTGGGTGGGACTGCAGCAGCTGGGACTGGCCAAGGGCACAGGGAGCAGAATACAGAGCTCAGCTGGGCCTCAGAGAGCCACGGCATCTGCAAGTGCCGCTTCAATTGTCTGCCCTTTGTTCTCCCGTTTGAGCAGCAAGCTCGTCTGGAAATCAGATGACTACAACTGTGGGAAGCCACTATTTGTGCCATGTAGTACTTCTTAAATAGACACTTTCAGGGGTGAACCCTTCTGCTGACTTTCTTTAACTTAGGAGAAACCTGGGACACAAAGCTCCAAGGTGTTATTTAATGTCTCTTTTACTGTTTTTTAGCTTATGTATTTATTTAGCTCTGTCAAAGTGGAGCAGATCACCTGTCCAAATCAGAGCTTTCTGTGTTGCCACCAAGGCTTTCATGAGATAGAAAACTGCCCAGCTTTGTAGTGCTGGAATAAAAATAATAGTTGTAATATAATCCTTTTAAAAGCAAGTATTTTCAGATGCTTTCCAAGCCCTTGGTCAGTCTTTCCTGTCTCTTAAGCTTGCTTTCCTGGCCTCCCTGTGAAAGCTTCCAAAAGTAGGGGAATTGAACAAGTAAAATACAGAATATGACTGAGCTCTGAGTGCTACCGACTTCGCGTTCTGTTGGCAGTGCAGCTTTCCCTGGCTGCCAAATGCCAAGGCCCCTGAAAGGTCAGGTTCTGGGGGGGCACACAACACTTTGGGTTCCCATCTGCAAAATCAGACTGAGATGGAGAGAGGGTAACAACTCCCAGGGTGTTAAAATGATAAATGCTGATGTTAGCAGGATGTTCATATGAAGTTAATTATAACAGAACATCCCAGAAGGAGAACAATTCTATACTGAGTGCACAGCACGCAGCAAATGTGGCCTGAGGCCACGTGTGACAGGCACAGGGACACTGAACAGTCACCTGCTCAGTGAGCTCAGGGCAGCAGCCCTTTAGGAAACACAGGCAATAAAGAGATTAAATTTGGCCCTCTTGTTACGTGCAAGTGACTTAGGGACAGTTTTATTCCAGCAGTCCCAATGTTCTGAGCACTTGCTCTTATGCCAGTGTTGTCACTTCAATGTATTTTAAAAATATGATGGTGAATGTAAACTTTCAGTGTTGACTTGCAAAAACAAGTGCTGGGCTGGGGCTGGTTTTTTTATCTCAGTCAATTATTAGGCTGAGGAAGGTGAGGAATCCAATATTGTATCTATCAAGTGGAAAAACTTAAAGGTTGTAAGCAATTTGGCTTGCCTTGGGTTAATCTGAGCTTTTACAGTGCATTTTTCCCCCTGTTGTCAAACCATCACAGCTGATCTTGGAGCAAGTAAGAGATGTTACTGCATACAAAAATACTGGGAAGAATGCTTGCTTCCCCAGGAATTACAGTAAAGTCTGTTAATCTTAGCACACAGCCTATTTTTACAAATAGAATTATGGGTTTCAGTTTGTTGTGGTCACATTTCTGCAAGACTATCTTGGATAGTTCCATCTCTCACTTCTAAAACAGGCTCATATGGTGTATTAAGCAGTAAGTAGCACCATAAATTTAAGTCTTATATTTTAAGAACAAAACCTTAGGCCTCCTTGCATTCCTCATGATGTTTAATATTTCACAAGTTGGATTCTTTTGCAATCCTTCATGACTTTACAATTGTGGTTTTATGGATCTGAGTTCAAAACCTGATTTTTTTTTTTATAACTTCAAATAGATTGGGTGAAAGTAATTATTCTTTGAAATAATTACAAGCATAGCAACTATTTGAGACAGAAATAACTGGGATTTCAAATTCTTGCAGGCAAAGCTATTCACCCACCAAATAAATCAGTCCTGATGGAAAGGGGGAGAGGAGTAATCCCCATGTTTTTGTGGCACAATAAAACAAGGAGGATATTGTATCCTAAAAGTCCTACTGCACAGATATAAGATACCTTTTCTTTCCCAGTACTTTTAGCTAAGGATTAGGGGGGAAAAAAAAAAAAAGAGGTCAAACTCTGTCTCTCAGGCTGTGAGGTAAGGATAAATAATTTCTTCTCTCAGTGTAATTCCCTACTTCCTCTAAAAACCTTCAGAATGGTTTTTAGAATAAAAAATGTATTGTGTATGAGAAGGCTAAACAGGTTAAAAATTTGTCAAAACTTTGGTTTCCGTGAAATTCCAGTTTTTAAAAATGACTAAGAAAGGTTCTTTCTCCCAGTCAAACTGGGGCTGGTGGCAGCAGTGGGAAGGGGGGACAGGAGTAGAATGGGAGGACTTGCTGCTGGGAAAGTGGTTACCATTTCAGTCTGGAAGAGTATGATCAAAATTTCTTAATTCTGTTGCAAGAAAGAGCTTGGGAAGAAAAGAATTCAAATTGGTTTATATTTGGACTGGTGTATGTGCTGCTGTTTGTTGGTTTGCATCAGGGAACTGTGGGTTTCTGTGAGTATTGACAGCTGTCGCCTCCCTGTCTCCTGGCTGCATGAGCAACCAACCATCTTACAGCTTCTTCATTCCCCAGAGCACAGAGGGAAATGTTTGGACCATTTATTTTGAAAGATAATTATTGCTCTAAGCAACCCCTCGAAGTTGATGCTTACAATTGACACTATTACACTGATTTGAGCGTAAACATATGAAAAACGTTATGGTATGGAAAAAGAACGTTTAGACTAAGAATGTGTGTTGTGAAACAGTCCCAGGGTTTAAATCATTCTTGCTCTTGTAGGAGTCCTGTTGCTTTTCTCTGTAGGAATACGGGTATAGAGGTCAAGTTTTGATTGTTGAACTCGAGCTGGAGGAACAGTTCAGGCAAGGATAGTTCCACTGTGGGACAGCTTTGAAGGTTTCAAAATTTGCTTTTGTTTTCTTGGGAAGCAAACTGTGAGAATGAGGCACAATATTCTGCAAGATTCCAAGCCACCCTTGCAATAGTTGGGGGAATTTGCAGTTCGACTCCTGCGTGTCTGGACTTTACTCTTAATATAAATTTCATATAAACTTTAAACCTGGTTTTGCTTTAGCAAAAAAAGCACAACTAGATTTGGTCAATGTTGAGATGATCTCCAGTACCAAATTAAGCACTGCCTTGATTTCAGGAGGGCTTATAATAGTTCTCATGTTTATTGCTTGCCCTCCTCCCTCTCATGTAATTTATTTGTTGAAATGTAAAAGCCCAGTAAGCGTCGAATCATCTCATCAAATAAAAGCTGTTCTAACCTTTTCTGACAGGGGAAGAGGAGGAAAGGGGGAAGAAAAAATCTGCATATTCTGCACTTAGGAAAGGATTCTCTGGGAAACTCTGTGTTCTCCAACAAATGCAAACGTGCAGATGGATCCTTCTGCCAGCGTTGTCCTTCCGTGTTGGTTCTGTGCCTGCCGGCTTGGTTTGAGGTTCAGCTCTGCTGAACCCTCCCTGTGCTTTCGTTCATTAAGTAATAATTCACAACAGGATGCGATGATGTTGTCCAGTCTGGCCACACCTAATCTGTACTGGGACACGCTGACTTCATTCACTGGTAGGTGTGGTGATTATTAGACAGCTTGTCACCCCACCCTGGAGTGTTTTATTGCAACCATAAAGTGCTTCAGCTGAAGGAAACATCACTCTTTCTAGTGGAAAAAACGGGAACTTGCTGCTTCTAAAAGAACTCGTTCCAGGAATGTGCAGGGTAAAAACTCACAGCCTGGAATAATCACTGAGCTGGTACCAAACAGCCAGAGAATTACATGGCTTTTTCCATGGAGTAACAGCACACCTCAGTATTCAAAAATGATGATCTTGGTTTGTCTGGTTCCGAATTTTCAGCAAATCTTGGGAAGAGGAGCTGAAGGGGAGGGCTCACATTTCCCTCCTGCCTCTGGCACACAGAAGGGCTCATTTCGTTGTGTGAACCTCTTTGTGGGCAATCCAGAAGGGAAACTGCCAAACCTTGGAAGTGGAAATACTTCACTTTTTGGCTGGTAAGTTGTTCATGACAGAGCAACATTGGAGGGTAAGAATAAATAGAGTTCATGTGTATTTCTGGTGAATATCGATGTTCATTGGGGTTTGAACATCAGTTGAGTTTACAAAACTTTTTTGCCTGCTGTTAAAAGAGGCCTCTAACTTAATCAGAAATGATAAAAAGAAGATGCTGTGCCTTGAAGAGCACCAGAAACGCAGCTGATGAATGACCAGACTGAGGTATTTTTAAATTCAGGCTTGCTGGAGGGAACTGAACTTCGAGTCACTTCCAAGTAATTAAATTAGGAGGAAGGACCTTTTTAGAATAGTGAAAGGGATGATCCATATTAAGACGTGCTGGTTTCTTGGTGGGAAGGCAGCTATGCTCCTGAAATGATTTCCCTTGGTTCTAAGGAGGGAAATTGGGTAATAATAAGCAGCTGGAGGTGTGATTTCCTGTGTAAGGAGGAAAGGACATAAAATTCAGTCCAAAGCTGATTTGTGAACTTGAGGAAAACAAGATGAGACAAATGATAGAGTTTCAGGAAGGCAAGAGATTCTCATGCCAACCACGTGGCCACCCACAAAGGATATTTTCCTGTATCTTTTACTCTCTGGGCTTCATCCCATCTTGTAAGTCAATGCTGGGGTTCCAGGAGAGTGTGGGGAGCTGGGCAGCAAGAGGCTCAGTCTGCCTGAAGGAAGCTTACTGCATCTCTGCCTGAACTGAGTTTAAGGCATGGAAGTCAGCTAGTTGGGGGCAGAGGCATATCTAATAAAATTAAATCAACCTGATAGTCCTGTGTTTGTAGAAGAGGAAGGAGAAGGGAGTAATTCTGTCACACAAAGCTGAGCTGTGATGCTCTTCTGCCTGTGAAATTTTCTCTCTTTTGTAATAATTTTCTGAAACCGCTGACAGCTTCAAAGGTGGGGAAATCCTTCATTTCACAAATTGCTGTTGTCAAAAATCTGCTTCTGTTGATGCTGTGCTGAATGTCCTCTCCTGAGATCTTATATCTGTAGTCTCTTTTCCCAAAAAACTTTACACCAGAGGGAGAACAGGTTAACAGGGACTGTCTTGCTGTTTGTCGCAGATCGGTCCCGCTTCCTCATTTTTGGCCTATAAAATGAAACGTAGAAGGCAAGTATGTTTGCCGTGCACATTTGGCATGGTTAAAAGACTGGGTTCGTTCCAGTGGAGGAGCATTAAGAAATCGTGATGGAAAATGTTGAGAGGCAGCAACACTGGAGCTGCTTTGAGGCCAAGGAGCAGCTCTGATAATGCTGTTGGTTCCTCTGCATTTACAGTATGTCCATACTGTAATTGAGGGAGTGGTCTCAGTTATTCATCTCCACCACTGTAAAGTCTCCTCTTCCTTGCAGTTAGTTATTCCCCGCTGCCAAGCTGTTTCGTGTGTCCCTATCCACGGGAAATCCCTTTTCCAATGAAGGGAATGTAAAAGAAGCCAAGATCTCCTCCCCTTTCTTCCAGCCGTGAGAGGATGTCCAGCTCCTCTGCTGCACTGCTTCCATCAGAAGAGGGAAGTCCCTTTCTCCCTGTGAGTCTGCCAGGCAGTCTGTGCAGGAGCACAGCGCAGGATCCCGAGCAGCGTTCCCTGGCCACTTTGCTTTCCAGGAATCCTGAGAGGCTGGAGGAATTAAAAGATGCTTGCATACATCTGGAAGATAAGATCTGTTGGGTGCTGTGGAGTATTTTGGATGGCTGCCACTTTCTTAATGCTGGAGGTCCTGTAGTGCCTGAGCTTCAGGCAGTTTGATTATAAAATTGACTCTTGGCTCTCTCCACGTCAAGTGTTTGGGCTGCCTAACTGTAAATAATAGACATTTCCTGAGCTACTAGCATGTAGGATAATTCATAACTTTCACTTCTCTTTTTATCTTATTTTTTCTATCACTTTGTACATCTTATTTCTCCATCAGTGTAAAAATACTGTCTGGAGAGCAATAAGAAAATTAGGAGCCTCACTGTGCTTGTATACAGTGAGGCAGGAAATGGACGTCCTAAAAGTGTGTGCAGGTGTGGCCATAAAACTGCTAGAGGGCTGTTGTTCATTGGAAAGGAGTTATTCTGGTGAAAACCCTGGAGTGCTGAAATGTTCTGGGACCCAGAAAAAGAGAAACTGGGCAGGGTTGTGCTTCACACACCCCATAGCCCACAGCCCATCCTTTCTTGAGCTTCTTTGTGCTCAGGGGGTTAACTCTGGCAGCTTTTTTCCCCTGAGTTACTGAAAGTGTAGTGGACCAAAGAGAGCTTATCTTTCCTTGCCACTTGTGAATTTGCCTTATTAGGAGGTAATCAGACAACTTTGTCCAAGTGTGGGACTAACTTTGGATCCTTTTTTGTAACAATTTTGTCTATAGAAACATTTCAAGAATTCCTCAGTTACCAAGGAAAGTGAAAGACTGACATGCTGTTTTCTTAACTCCTTTCCAGTGTCTCCCTAATAAAGGGCTTGGTCAAAGCATTTTGCATTGCTATTCCACAGCAGAGGTTTGGAAAGGGTCTGATTCTGGTTTTACTGACATGATCCATCTCAAAAGCTGGCCAAAGCAGCCTGGCACCATCTCCCACTGGGGCTTGAGGATCCTTTAGGAGATAGTTTCTTCTACTGGAGATGCCTCATGGAGCTGACAGATGAAGCTGCCAGTCTGTTTTACCTTGCAGAGCTCAGTCAGGGGGAGAGCTTGAAACTGGTTTGAACAGCTGCACCCATTGTTCAGGTGAGAAGCTCTCCCTCTTTCTGAGGCTAAGACTGCATATTTTGTCCACGGGAACAAGAGCTTTATAGCAAGAGCAGTTTCTCTGGCAGAGCTGTAGAAATAAGACAGCTTAACAAGACTTTTTTTTTTAAAAGTTTACTTTAGAAATCATTTTATGGAGGGAAACTTCATCTCGACAGTTATTTGTCTTCTAGTGGAAGGACTAGAGATAGTGCCACACTTAATTGTTTAATACCCAGTGGAAGAAATGGCTTGGCTTTCACCCTGCTGACATTGTGTTGGTGTCACTGAGGTCGCACACCTCGTGCCGGCCAGGCTGGGCTGAGTTCATTGCGGGTTCTGATGGAAACTAAACAGTGTTTTCTTTTTGGGGAGAATATTTTGTCTGGTCTTTGGCACTTGCCTTTGTATTGGAAACATAACAGTTCCTTCCTAGGGTATGCATGATTTACGGTAATACCCTATTATTTAGTCTTGGAGCACAGGGAATGTGTTTGCAGGAAAAGGCCCTGCTTTAGTAGGACTGTAAATGAAGTGAAAAGGTACATTATGGGGAGGCTGTTTTTTCAAGATTTCCAGCAGACCATAGTTGTAAAGCTTTCTAAACAAATAAAAAGAAAACCACTATATGTAAGTGGAGCCTTTAGCCTAGTTACAGCTTGGAGAAATGTTTCATTTGGATACTAATTTAAAAGGATTTTTACCATTTTAGGTTTTCAAAAATTTTATTTTTGTTAACAAGTTCTTAATTATTGCTTCAATTTGATGGCAGTGGTACAATAAATACTCTTAAATAACAGATACACAAAGATTTTTTTGTGTGTTGTCAAGCTATAGTTAGAGCACCAATGAATCAGCCACCAATTGCTTTGGTTGTTGCTTTTAGAACTTTGAGATTTAAAAATTGTCTGCCCTTACCAAGAAAATTCTGTCCTCTGAAAGCTCTTGTTGAGCTTTGGTTTTGATCAGCAAATGGTGAGTTTGCTTTTGGCCCAGTTAAAGATCTGATCCAAAGCCTGTTGCGTTTCCTTGGAGTGCTGCCAGTCGTTCCAGGAGAGCGCTGGATCTGGCCCATGTTTGGAGCAGGGAGCTGACGAAGGGCTGGAGTTAAGCATCTGTTGGGTCTTTCCACATCTGGTTTCTTTTGCAGCTTGCTTCTCCTTTATCTTAGAGCTCAGTCCCTCTCCTGTGGGCCAGGAGCCCAAACCTGGATTGTTTTTCGTCCTCCCATCCTCCCCCTGCTCTTGAACACCCATGGTGAAGCAAGCAGGACAAAGTACCGGTGTATAAAACATAACATCTTCCAGACTTTGCATGGGTTGGATGTCTTTGTGTGTTTTCCTTAAGTTTGTTTTTGAGAACATCTTCCTCCTGTGTCTCTCACATATTTGCTGTTTTTCTGAGATACTGGAGGAGCATTTTTAACAAAGAGCACCACAGATGTAGTTACAAAACTGGCAGTTTATTTCCTTGCTGGAAAAAAGCTCTGAAACAGTCTGCCCAGATAGGGTGTTAAGGGAATGATTTATCCTTTTCCTTCATATCAGCTTGTTTTGCAAGTGTAGTGTAAGTGGGAGTGTGAGTTTATGCCCCATGTTTTAGGAAAACGTTTTCTTATCTGTGCAGGCCTGACTGACCAGGCCAGTTTCATACTCCTGAGAGTTCTTTGCTGTCAAGTAGGTTTGGGTCTGAGTTAATTCCTGTCTTCAGTGTACCTCTGAAAATTCCAATTTCATAAGGTTTGAGCTGTGTCAGAGGCAATGCTGGAGTACTGGTGTGTATTGTCACATGTGCTGTGACTCTTTATTGAAGCAGTCTTGGGTGTAAAATGAGCTTACAGATGTGTTGCACTGGGGAGTCGAGAGCCTGTGATGCCTCACTCTTTGGCATGTGAACACTGTGCTTGCATAGTGCTTTTGGGGGACACTGTTGCATAAGCACCTCTGTGTTACCTTGCTGAAGGTTACTGCTTTTGAGCTGCTTGTTCTAAGTAACCTGCAGGAGGGTCTCTTAGAGAGGTTGGAAATGTGGCGTTGTGATACACTTGTTCGGGGATGTTGGGAGCAGTCAGGGGAAGGAATGCAGAAAAGATCAGAAAATACTGCAGGCAAAAATTGCTGCAAAATTCCTAACTGTCAAAAACTGCCAAAAACTGCCAAAAACTGTCAAAACCTTTAAATAGCTTGCTGGGCCAATAAAACATCAGTAGAAATACATTGCTGGAGAGCTCAGTTCAGGCAGCCTCAGTGTTACTAAGAAATGAGGAGTTATCCTGTCTCCCATTTTGTCACTGGTAACTTAAAAAAGATTGCTGGATCCATTGGTTGAGGTTTAAATGGGCTATGAATAGGGCTCAGTTTCTTGTGTTAATGTTTCTGCAATTAGAACGCTTAAGAGAATGTCATTTTGGGTGCCTTTCAGTTTCCTGGGACTTGTGAAATGCTTCAGTAAGGGTTTAAGGTGACGGGGTAGGGAACCAGGAAAATCACCTTCTCCCTATAGTGTTTCCAATGGTTTATGCAGCACTAACATACATACATACATATAAAAAATATATATAAACATACAATATATATGTACTATATATATATGTACAAATACAGACCCCCAGGAAGGGCTTTGGCCAGACACTCAGCAGAAGCACAGTGAGACAGAGAGGTCTGGGCTGTGCTGCTGGGGGAAATCCTCTCCTGCTGCAGCCAAGAGTTTCTCAGCTCTGCTCTGAAATGGGCTGCTTGTAGGTGTGGAAGGAATAATTCACAGGGAGAGAGGGTCTGGGAACAAGACAGTTTTAAACTCCTGAGCTATTCTTGTCCCATCCATGAGAAAGTGATATCCAAGCTTCTGCAAGAATTGGAATTACCTATAAATAATGGGATAGGGTGGCTTAAATCAGAACATGGATTTCTGTGCTGACAATACATGGCATCTGCTTCTGCTTTAAGCGAGGACTGAAGAGACTTGGCAGAAACTGCCTTTGGCATCACATGCACAGGGAGGTAATAAAAGGCTATAAATCGAGCAAATACATGGGCCTCTTCACACTGACAGTTCCCTTTGAGAAGTAATTAGGGATGGGGATGAAATCTTAAAGAAAACACATGCACTGGGAGACTCTGAGTGGATCTCAAACAACAGAAGAGCAAGGAATGAATCAGTACTTTCTTGTGGAGCATAAAATAACTAGTCTTCAGAGGCTGAGCTGGAAGTCAGAAGTTGTGCCCCAGACTCTGCTGCCTACTTGACGAATGGCTCAGCCTATGGTATGTCTTCCATTTCTGATGGAGCTTTGAAGTGCACTGTGTTGCTGGATGAAACACATGGCATTTATGTTTTGACAGCAAAACAAATACCATGTATTCATATGCTTGGACACTAATCTTTTGAAGGGAAAAACAAAACCCAAACTCAGCCATGATAAAATCTTGGCAGCAAAGTAGACCCAGATGAACTGCATTTTGTGTGCAGTACAAAACAGCTTCAGTTTCTTCTTCCCCTTCCCTGGGTGAGCAGCCTTAACGCTTTCCAGTGCACAGTCTGCAGTTGCTTCCAGGTCCTTTGGCTGACTGTAGTTGGCTTTGTGCTTATATTCCTTATTCTATCCGTGATAAAATTCCCCTGATGATTGTAAGGAGAGTCCATGCACGTGAGATGCTACAGGGCAGCTAAGCAATTTTTAAAAGAATCACTCTTGGCTACGATTCAAACTGTTTGCAGTGTGTCCTAAAACATGTCAGCACTGTATATGCTTCTACAGTGCCTTTCTCTAAAGGATATTGCTTCATGAGTGGTAATTTTAGGTGGGACTGCAATGGAAGTGGTTATACTACACAAAGTTATAGTTAGAGAAAAATATGCAAGATTGCCTTTTCTGTTTTGGCAAGAGTGTTTTTATTCAAGTAATACTATTTCAGTACTATTGAGCAAATTTGAAATACTCAAGGTCTACTGGGAGAAAAGGCAGACAGAGTGGGAAATGGCTCAAACCCACCATGTGTTCTTTCCTGTATCTTCCTGATACAGTCAAGGCTTTGAGCTGAGGTCTTGATTTCTAGAGGTGGGAGTTGTTCTAGAGGTCTTGTTCTATAGTGAACTTTTTAGATTGCTATAGAAAGCAGATTACATCCTCAGAAAAAACCCTGTATTGAAGGGAGGCATCAGCAGTACTTGTGCTTCCTTTAAAATCTGGGTTCAGTTTGCTTAACTCTTGGCTGTGCTTTAGACCCATTAATTTCCGTGGGATTTGAGTAGATCCTCAGTGTGACACAGGGCAGGCTCGCTGGCCTTTGAGCAAAGAAGCAGTTGAATGAATACCTTTTCTGGCAGTGTGCAGAGTACCCCGAGAGTCTGGATAGACAGGAGCAGTAAATGACTGGTAATTACTCCGGCTTCCTAACCCAGCAGAGAGCTGCACGCTGCACTAATCCCTGCCCGTGGAGTGCAGCAGAAAGGTGGCAGGCTGTGAAGGCTGCCACCGGCAAAGCTTGAAGAGAATCTCAGTCAGGAGATGATCATAACCAGCTGCTGCCTTTTGATCCAGAGAAACACAGGACTTAATGGACTCAATAGCAGGAAGTAGTTGCTCTCATTAGGTACCAAGTAGTGTTGTTTCTTCAGTGGATTTCCGTGGAAGTTCGCAGTGTGCACTGCACAGTACTGAGGGACTGGCTCAGGGGAGAGACAGGACTCCTGTATTTCCAGACAGCACTGGTCTAGGCTGCCACTCCAGAGAGATCGTTAAAAAGGAGCTGTTTATGGGGTGTGTCTTCTGGTGACAAAGTTCTGCAGAAGAGCACAGGAAGGGGTATTATATATTTGGTTTAGGACTGCTGACCAGCTTTCCAATGTTTCAGACTTCAGTGGTCAGGAAATCAAATGTCTGCTTTATGATTTAGCACAGTAGAAGTTGTATATAATTTTAGAATACACCATGTAATAGAGGAGTGGGAGGTTTTACCTGCAGGGTGTGCTATGCTTAAAATGAGGGCTTTAGTGAAATTTAGTACTTTGAAACATACCTGTGGATACTTTTTAAATCAGCAAGCTCCATGCTAACAGCCAGTTTTACTGTGCAGATCACTGGCTGGGGTTCCTGAGCTAACACAGGGTGGTTGGTTGGCATGTTCAGTGGGAAGTGCCTGGATCCTGTGGGGCCAGTGCTTTATTGCACAGCTCACACTGGGGCTGCTCTGGCTGCTGCAGGGGCGTGGCAGTGCTGCTGCTGTTGCAGTTGATAGGAAAAGTCCTGGAGCATGTTTTGGCCCACTGGAAAGTATTTGAAAATCTCATCCAAGAAGCAGAATAGTGCAGTCTGTTATTTTTGTGGAATGGTGGGTGGATTTACAATGCAGTTGAACAAAATAAGGTCATGCATAGGCTTCTGAGGCTCTGTAGTAATTCTGCTTCCTTGAGAGCTCAGCTTTTTAAACTATCTCAAACAGTACAGATTTAAACCTGTTTCTGCAACTGAAATTACCAATTTAGATCTGGGAAAAGCTGATCAGACAGTGAATTGCTGTCAGCCACAGCTGATGTGTTCAGACCAAAGGCTCTGACTTCTTGTTTGCCTGTGGAGACCTAGATAGACCACAGGGTAACCCCAAGAGCTGCAGAGCTGCATCAGTGATACATGGAAGCCATAACTCCCAAATGATTGCTTATTTAGGTAGTTGAACATATAAATAAAGAGACTGAACCTTCGAAAGCAGATCAGAGTGACTTTTTAGGCCATTTTTCAGTGCTGCTTACCAGGAAGGCTGGACAAGATTCTATGGAATATTGTGTGTGCCTTTGGGTGAAGATGACAAATAAAAACCTTGTGTTTTCATACTTCCTCCCCTCTCTCCCTACTCACTGGACTTGAAATCTGGAAAAGGGCTAAGTAAATCCTCTTTAACATCTCAAATGCTCTGAAACTTAGTGCCAGATCCTGTGCTGCAGTCCTGTGGAGTACCCACAGCATGCATTCTCCAGGGAGGATCTGCATCTCTGCACTTCATTCCTAAAAGGCTGTAAATCTGTTACTAAAACCCACAAAATACCCGATGGGCTTTCTTAGACACTAAATATCGATCACACACATCATTGAATATTCTCTCTTTGGAGTTTATACCTGAACCAGTATAGAACAGACAGCCTTAATTTAGCATCCAGGTATTGAAAAGCTGGCCTACATTTTGAAACTGCAGGCCTTACTTCCCTAGTATTTCCCACAAAATAAAGGAAGAATTGGGGGTTTAAAGCTCGTGTGGTACAAGCTGGGATCAGATGCAGTCTGCCCTCCTGCTTACTTACCCCAGCTGTCTCCTGTCGGGGACAGCACGGTGAGGATGCTGGTGGACCTGATTTCTCATTCCCAGCAAGTGTGCCTGCAAAGTACAAAACTTTCCACGTTTGGGGATCTGTACCAAGTCTCTTGCCAGCAATGTCTAAAAGTAAAGTTAGAAACTGGCAATGTAGTGAGTCTGACTGGCTGAAAGCTGAAGTTTGGTTCTCTGTTAATGATGCAGGCTACACTCAACATAAAATTAGCTGTTACCAAGTGTGCCACTTTGGAAGGAAATGCTTCTGGTAATTGATGCTGATCCTGATGCTCTGAAACATTGTTCTGCTTTTACCCCCTTAAAATACAGGAGTGAAAGGTGTGGAAAGGGAAGCAGTGGACACAATTCACAGGGTAGATGCTGGAAATGGAAGGAAACAAGAGGCCAACCCCTGAAAGCTCTTCAGGTGATTTTCATGGGTCCAGTAGGTGCAAGCAAATTGTTCTTCTGAGCACAGATGAGTAATAAAAACAGCTCTTACTACTTGACACCTGGGGTTTTTTTGGGGGGGGGAGGGTTCTTCCTTCCTCCTCCTGCTACAGGAAGAAACCCAACCCCTTATTGATGAAAGTTTAGCAAATAGGGAGCATTATTACCCCAGTTTTCTAGGAGGTGATTTGCTAATGAGCAAAACCCCCAAACTGGCTGGCTTGCAGATTTACGCAGATCCCAGGGTGCAGGTCAGTCCTCATTTTGATTTGTAAAGGAAAGCAGTCTCTTGTGGAGCAGTTTGGGAGACATCCTGCCTTGCTTGGGCTTTCATAAGAGTTGAGATGCATTTGAAATACAAAACAGATGCATTTGAAATACAAAACATTCTCTCTTCAAAGTATCTTTTCAACTATGGATAAAAGTCAGACCTGCTGGGGTGGATTAGCTTTATCTGGGGTGAGATTCACTCTTCAGCTTAAATGCTCCTGTTCTTCTCCTCTGGGTTTCCTGGGCTTGCAGCTGAACTCGGGAGGGTTTTGTATCAGTGCTGGTGATTTTAGTTCACCTCCTCTTTGGAGCCAAGTGTCACCCTGCACACTGAAGTGGATGGCAAGTGCCTGGTGAATTGACTGTAATGGCTGTTTTTCTGCTCTCTAATCTTTCCTCTATGCCTGTGCAAGGCAACTAGGCATGCAAGTGGTTCAGAACATAGAACTCCTAAATTGCATGGGGCAGCCAAGTAAATAGTTCCTAAATCTACCTAGTGATTTGTGTCCCTGCTTCAACTGAAATTCTCGCTGTTAAGCCTTTTAGCTGGAGGGTGATCAGAAACCCCTTTGTTTCCCTGCCAGGTTACAGTTTCAGTCTCATAAAACTAAGCATTTTCACCTCTAAGCTGCAGGTGCTATTCATATTGATTATATTTGAATTAATTACTTCCATTTGTCATATATTGTCTATATAAGTCAACTAAAAAAAAAGCTAAAAGGACCTGTGCAAAGTCTTTTGGGAGCTCATTTAATGTCTCACGTAAATACTGACTTACAGAAAGGCTTGTCTTTTATGTTAAAGGGTGAATATCAAATAACCAATAAACCATTTTCTAGATTTGTGATTCAGTGGCCATTTAAAAGAGCATAAGATTTTCATGGAGCTTGACGTGCTGCATCACAGGAGCTGAGGATCCCAGGGGTGGGTTACGTGGTGTCTCTGCTTGGATAGTGAGAGGGTAAAACAGTGAGACGATGTGAAAGAAATACCAGTAGCTCAGGAAAGTTTAAAAATGGGCTAAGCTTTTGAGGGCCTGGTTTTGACATTGTTGATCTAACACGTACAACGGGTGGGATTTGAAGATGTACAGAGCACTGCAGATACAATGCAAAGTCCTTTTGCACCCGCAGATCCCCATGATCAGAATCTGCCCCTCCCTGAAAGCGCTGGCCTAGAGGCTCCAGAGCAGTAGGGACACTGACACTGAGGATGCCAATACTTTAATATTTCAAGGTTCAGGATACAAGAGGAATGGAAGAAAGAATTTACCCCTTCTTTATAGGAGGAGTAAAAGTAGCTTAGTAAGCAAAGCGGCTGCCAAAACAAGATGGGTGATCGCCTCCTGCATGCTTGACTGCAGGTGAGAGGCAGCTCCGACAGGCTTTCAGAGAACAGTAAGATCTTTGGATATTTTTAGCTGCTATAAATGGTCTTCAAGTGTGGTAGAACTGAAGGGGAAGGAGCTGAACCGAAGGGCTGTTACAGACAATTCTGAGCAATGTGTAGATGGTTAGGACTGTGGGATAGACACTTAGAGGCTGTGAGAGCAAAGACTTTGTAGTGGCTTGAGCCCTTGAAAACCTAGGGGGAAAGAAGCAGCTGTGTCTGTGTGCTGTAATTGTTTATTAAGTAGAAACTGGCTGTTTGCAGTTAATAGTACCTCTCAATTGAACTCTGCTTCCCAAAGACCTAAGGGCCATTGGAGCTTGGAGCACATGTCATTCTGGGAGCTGGGAGCGTCAGAGAGCAGTTGGAATAGTTTTGTCTGGGAGCCAGGGCAGGAGGAGGTCAGACTGTGTTAGTTCCTCTCAGCTGCAATTGCTGTCTGGCTGCACTTTGTCAGTGGATCCCATCCCTGGGCTGGGTGGCCCAGGGTTGTGCACACGGTGCTTCTGCACTTGTGATTCCAGGAACAGCACTCTTTTGAAAGCTGAAGGCAGAGAAGAGTGAATCCTGTGCCAGATGGGAACTGACAAGTTTGAAAACATGTCAGCATGTGTATATTTTTAATTTCAAAGGCGTCACGCTAGCGTTAGAGAGTTACTTTAATTCTAGAAGCAGCTCTGTAGAACTAAACAATTCCTAAACATCTCTACCATAGCACAGGCATGTTGGCAAAAACACAAGCCTCTGTTGGCCACTTAATCTGTAATCAAGATAAAATATTCTTATTCTGGTCTTTTGGGCTGATCCACTACTTATTGAGGATGTTTCTCTTTGGATTTATCCTGACATTACACCAATTGCAGAAAACTAGGGAGGAAAAATCTGTAATGGATAGCTGTGTAATCCTGGCTCTTGGAGTTCAGTCCATAGAGTTTGGTAAGGTTGTAACTGAAGATTAATCTAAACAGATTCTATTAATAGTGATGCTGCTAGGAGACTGAGCCTGAATCCTCGCTACAGCAGCTGATGTGTGCTCTGAAATATGTTTGGTGTTGGTGCTTGAGATGTAGATTTGGAGGTGGGAAAGATTCTTAATGCAAAATTTCATCATGTGGGGATTATTTTATTTCCTGGCTGACAATAAAATGCCATTGGCCTCCAAGGCCATTGTTTGTCAGCAGGGATGCTCAAAGGGGGTGGAGTTTTAATAATGGGAGTCAAAATAGGGCACTATTTACAAGTGCTGATACAATAGACAGCAGCTCTGGAGGTCACATCTGTGCCTGCTCTGTTGGCAGGAAGGCAGTGAAAGGTGAGATTGAGTGCTCAGTGTCTGTGGGTATTTGAGACCTTTAGGAATGCCAAAATGTAGTTACAGTGAGGTACCAAAGAGACACCTGGGTTCAAACCTCCCTTCATGTCTACACCAGATTTGCTGAGTTGGAAGCTAAAGTGGAGCCTGGGTGCCTGATACGTTCCTTCACAACTTCTCTCCTGAGGGTGCCTCTTTGTGAAATAAAAAGCTGGAAATATTTGGTATTGTTAAATCCTAATTCATGGCAGAAAACAAGATTTTTTTATTTTTTTTTTTTTATTTTGCATTCATAGGGAAGTGACTTGTGTTGCTTCATCATGGGCTAAGAATGATGTTTGTTCCTGTGATATGGTTTGTCAGTGTATCTGTCTCGTGTGCCGTAAATCTTAGCACAACGACCTGTGATAGTGACTGTGCTGCACAAAATGTCTGTGGGCTTAATCAGTGGCTCCATCAGTCGCCTTCATCTCAGTGGAAAGAATAGAAGCAGCATCTGCTGAAGTGATAACCCGAGGTGCTGCAGCTGCCATTGCTTTGTGACTTCCTTGCACAGCTTCCTTCGTGAGGAGAGCCCTTTCCAGAGCACACTGTGCATTGTTTCAGGCATGGAGAGCCTGGAGGTGCTGGGTTAGGGGCCTCTACAACTTAACCCTGGAGGGCTCTGCCTGCTCTGCTGTGACCCTTTTGCTGCCTCCTGCCTGCGAATAAGGAGCTTTCAGTTCTGACCCTGAGTGAGATTAGACCTTAGATAAATGGCCTTTATATGAAATGCAATAGAATGGCAGAATTGCCTAATTATATCATGCAAAGCAGACTGTGTAATTGCATAAGAAGTGAAATAGTGAATACCTGGGCTCTTACTGTGTGCTGTTACTGTAGGAAGCCTAGTTTTGGTTTATACTTTTTCACGTGCTGTATCAGTAAGCCTCAGAAACCTGAAAAATGTTTCTTGAGCGAGTTCTAATCATCTGACTACAGAAAAGACTGAACCCAAATTTACCTTAATTGAAAATGTTACTGTATTAGGCGGGGTCTGAAATGGGTTCCTGAGAGAGGGCAGGCTGTGTCAGTTGGATACCCTCTGACACTGAGCTCTGACCTGCCACAGGTGAACACCACTGAATGTTATGGTTACAGCTTGGATGCTGCTCCAGTGATTGAGATGTTAGTATTTCCCAACTTCTCAGATATCTGCAAGTGTTAAATTCCTAGTTGCTGCTTTTAAAAAGACATTTCTATTGAGCAACTTCTTATCTCTCTTTACTATTTTGGGTATTCAAACCGAAGATGCCCAGATTGAGTCTGAATACTATATAAGGCTCTTGGCTCTTTTTAGACTGCTTCCTAAGGAAATGCCAGGCTTTTGCAACTGCCCTCTCAGCTGAATAACTTCTGAATTCCTTGGTCAGCTTTAACCACGTTTGAAAGGAGAGCTGGGAGCCTGCAAGGGTGACACAGATGAGCATCTCTGCTCAGGAGGAAGCACCATGTGGGCAGCATTCAGCTGCTGCCCATCACTGGACAGGAGCTGGCCAGTGCATTGGCCAGTGAGGACAGAGGGACAGTCCACACCCACACAGCTCCTGGCTGGTGCCATATGCTGTCCTCTGCCTGCTGGAATTGCTGTACAGATGTGGGGGGTTACTGGATGGAAGGAAGGAGGGGATGAATTGGTGAGAGGATAAAGGATGAAAATACTAAATTAAGCTCCTTTACTTCTGTGTCTGTGAATTAGTTTGTGGAGTTTGTTTTGTTTTCCCCATTACCTGAGTAATGGTGATGCATTTTCTGTGGTGTCTAATAGAGCATGGTCATGAAGTGAGGTTACTAACAGGACATATGGTATCTTTTCCCTTTAATGCTTGGCCTTTACTTAGATTTTTCTCTTTATATATGAGCTATATAAATGTATGCTTATAAAATAGTGTGTGGAAAGAGGTGTAAGAAATACTTGAGAATATCAAATGGGACTAAATAACAGAGAGAGGAGACTACCTCAAACCTGAAACAAATTTCCTCTGAAATATAGCTGTGATCCTCATGTTGTTTTTCTTTGGGGCTCATCTCACTGCTTGAAGTCAAAGAAAATGAAGTGCTGTGTGATTTGATATTATTGCAGGGAGGAACTTCATGGGTCATCAAATTCATCCTATGAAAAAAATGCATTCAACCAAAAGCACAGTTGATAGATGTACCTGCCCTTCATCTTGTATCTTGAACTGCTTCAAATTTCTGATAGCTCAGATGTCTTGCTTTGAATGTGAATGGGGGATCTTACTGTTGGTGCTAAATTATGAGCTTGCCAGCTCTGTCTGCCCTGAGTTTTGCCATCAGTGATTCAAGAATGCTGGGATAGATAAGGTGTGATGAATGAGTAGTTCTTGTGGGGTTGTTTCCTAAGCATCTGCTGTTGGCCACTGTCAGACGGGAGGCTGAGCCTGCTGAACGTGAGCTCTGGTATCATGCAAACGTTATTTACTTTGGCATTCTGAAAATCCTCTCTGCCTTCGAAGCAGAGGAGAGGAAGGAGAGGGGTCCTGCATGACTGCACTGCTGTGATGTGTCCTCGGTGGGCTGCAGTTTGTAAACAAAGCGTTGTGTTCCTCCCCTCACCGGAGGGCTGATGGCTGCAGCTGCTCTTGTCTCCCTCACACCACTGTCCCCTGCTCTTACTCAACCAGCTTTGGTGGGTGTTTTCTTCCTCCATCGAGCTCGTGTATCAGAGGATGTCCGTGGAAATGGGAGGCTGTTGGGTCACACTCATGTTTTGAACGAGGACTGGAAACTGTTCATAACACACCACCTTTGAAACAAAACATTTGTTCTTGTCTTTAACTTTGCAAAACTGTCTGCATCTTAGCCAGATCCTGGTTTTATTTAAAAGGCATGATGGATGTGAAAAAGACTGAATTGGGACTTACGTATACAAAATTTAAGACTGTAAATTATTAAATCTACCATTGCTGCAATATCTGATTTTCTAAGGGGATCTCTGGATTTCACTTGCACAACTGTGACCATTTTGAACATCTGAAATTGCAAATAAACAAGTTAAGTTTGGTGCTGCGAATAATAGTGTTTTCACCGTAAATAGTTTCTGAGTTTGCTGGTTTATTGTTTCACTGCCCTTCCTCCCCCCTGGATTAATTTGAATTTCTGAAATGTCCTGCCTTTAACATGTATGAATTTAAAAAGCTTGATCTTACAAACACAGGCACACATACAGGGTCACTGTAGCTTTTAACATTAAAGCTTTGTGAGCACTAAAAAAGTTGATGTAATCTTAGTGCATTTGTTTCTAACTGGCTGATGAGTCCACTTCTGATTTAATAAGGAAATAGAGGAAAGCAGTGTTTTGCATCTGAATATCCAGGGCAGATATGAGTGAAATAATCTCTCAATTAAACTTCTAATTTTTGTTTTCCTTTGTAAATGTTCCAATTTAGTAGGCTTGAGTCTTGAACTCTTCTGTTACTCCTTAGGGGGTCATGATGACCCCCTAAGGATGAGCCTTGCACAAGGAACGTGTGATGATCTCTAATATTGACAGGTCTTGAAAGCTCCTGAATAGAATAAATGTCTTTTGCCTTCTTAGACATGGCCTTTTTGCCCTTTTTAGAGTTTGGATCTAATCCAGGAAAAGGCTAGAAATGACCTCAGCCACAACCAAAACCTGACTGCTTTGTCCTGAATGGTGAATTGAAACTGCAGATAATGGAGATTGGAGGCCCAGTCACCTGAGCATCCGTGGCCTTGCTGGGTGTTGTTGCACGAGTGCAGGTAGCTTTGCTGGGTTTCTTTCTGCTTGGCTTTTGCTTCCCTTCCTGTTTCATTCTTACTTGTTTTAATACCTCATTGTAGGCATACAATGAGTAGAGCAAAAACATAATTGAGAGGCTGTGGTACAGGAAGCTTTCCAACTGGTGTAAAATTTGGAAAACACAGCTATTTAATTTCATGATTCAAGGTACAGTGGGGTAAGGGTTTAAGGGAATGGCTGCACTATTATTTAAATGTGTATATAATACCAAACTAGCTTTTATACCATTTTTTTTCCCTGTAATGTTCATGGGAGATTGTAATATTGACTCAGTATCCCCAAGAGCTAATTTTGGCTAGAAAATATCAATATTAATTTAGTTACTTAATGTTTCTGTCCATCTCATCGTCGTAGCCTCGATCCTTTCTTTTTTCTCCAGTCTCAAATTTAATATTGAAGTCACTCAAATCACCTCCAACCCTTAGATTGAGGCCTGCCTGCCCACAAGTGTACCTGGAAGGACTTGTAGGATCTGACACAGGTGTAGCACAGGTACAGCTGGAAGGATGGAGCAATCCTCTTGTTCCACCAACTGTAACCCACAGGCATTACCATTATCCTGGTTGATTAAAGTATGTTTTTCTGAAAAGCTGATAGTTTTGATCTGATGACACCAAGTGAAGGATTTGCTGAATCACTTCTTCAGTTTTATTCTAGTAACTAGTGGGCCTCCCCCAAAAGTTGGTACGATATTTCTAATTTATCTTGCTGGAACTGTGCAGCAGCCCCTGGGACTGAGCCCCATTGTGCCTACTAGTAAAGAGTCCTGTAGGTTCTCCACAGGATTACTTTTTGGTGTCTATAATTGTCTCTTCCCAGCAGATAGAGTGTTTAAGATCTCTCAGAGAAACCTTTTACTTGAACACTCAAAATTTTTTTCATGGTGGCTTCTTTTCTGCCACCTTAAACTTTCCAGTGCAAGTGTAAAAATGTGGATACCCAGATTTGAATTCAGTACATGGATGGTGCCCTGACTTTGTTTGAGGTTGCTGAGGGCTGTGTTAGTCATTTATCCATCGTGCTGTGGCACTGACAAAGCAAACTATCCCTAAATCACTTGCCAGGATGTGAAGTTCAGACTCATCCTCTCTCCTGTGTGTTGCTCTGTGTTAGCAGAGGTGTAGCTCTGTCTCCAGCTTTGCCTGTTTTAGCTGATGTCAACTGAATGTGTGCACACTTCTGCTCTTCTTTGTATTTTTGTTTTTGTATCGCTCTGCCAATCTGTGTGTTAGCAGAACATTTCCTCCAAGGAGTTTGTTATATCTGGATTTCAGCATTTTTATGTATCTGGATGAGCATCTGTCTAGTTCTGATTAATGCAAAACCAAACTAAAGCAATTTCATTCCCCAGTGACTTTATGCTGTCAGCTACGTTGAGATCTGACAGTTGGCCAACTCTTAATCCATTTAATATGTCCTTTATTGACATATGAGCCACATTTGTAGTCAGAATATCCTGTGGTGTAAGTCATGTTCCTTGAAAATCTCAACTGCTCAACCAACTGTACCAGCCAAGCAAGTGATTTCAAATTCTGAAATCGGGTTTGTTTGAATACCAGTATCAAAAATCCCCTGGAATTGTCATTAGGGTCACTCCTGTGCAGATGGTTCACTCTTGGGCCAGCCTTGCTCTTGGAGAAACAAGGCTGCAGTGCCAAGGCACGAAGGGAGCAGTCACTTCTGGGAACCATGGAGAACTGCATCCAGTGAGATTTACATTTACAAATGAGCTCATTACAGGCTGAGTGTCTGTTAATGCTGTTAAAAACTGCAAACAGACTGGAAAATAGGGAGCTGATACAACAAGTGTGGGGTGAGGAGTGGTTCAAATGGATCACAGGCTGTTGGCTTCCCTCAAGGTGTGGGTGACTCCTGTAATTGTGCTTCTGTGTTCCAGGTCCCAGCCAGAGGTCAGCACCGCTGGGAAAGCCTGTTCATGCTTGATGCCATTGTTTATACTTTGATTCACAGCTCTGGTTTCTTCTTGTGTTTTCTTCAGTGGAAGGAGATGTCAGTAAATGTTTCCAGATAGGAATGCTCATCCACAGCTTAGCTGAACATAACCTGTGCTTGTTAAATCTTTGAACTCCTGACAAGTGGAGAAACTGGCCTGGCCTTGTAGCCAAAAGTTGAAGTGGGGCTACTGCAGATTTCAGCTTGATCTCTTGCTTTAGATCCTCCAGTTCAGTGGCTGTTGCAGCAGCTTCCCAGGAGCCAGTATCCTGGGAAGGGGAGCTCACTGCTAACATCACACACCTTGAGGGTTTAGGAGAAGGAGCACAAGTGATTTGATGAGATGGCTTTTACTTCTTGGAAGGTAATATTGAAGAGACTCCAGAATATTCAAGGGTTTGCCTCTTTGCAAATTTATATCACTAAACTGTAATTTCGAAAGAATCTGTTACACTGAGGGAAGAGCAGCATGGAGTTTAAAATCAAGTCTATTTTAGTTTTGCATAAATCCATCCTTACTAATCTTAATCTGCCTTTACTAATCTTGCTGGCCTTCTGCAAAATGGGGAAAGGCTGGTTTGAAATCCAAGAAGTGCAAGTTCATGTCAGAAACCACCTCCTGGAGCCAGCTGGTGTGCAGTCAACACCCTTCACATGCTTCTGATGGAGCCTCTGATAACTCGAGTTATCCGTGACTGATGTCTTTGTCACGGTGGTCCTGCTGTAAGGTGAGGGCCAGCCATCTGCTCCCAGCAGGGTTAATCCAGCTGATGGCCCATGAGCACGCTGCTGCTTCGTGGTGTGCCTGTGTGAGGGACGGCACAGGCCACGGCTGTCGGATCACTGCAGAGACAGGCACGTGGCCCTCTGCTCTTGAAAGAATTCCCCCAGGATGCCCAATCTTTGATTTTCTACACCAGCAGCAAAAGAAACACTTGTTCTGGGTGTTTTCACCTGCTGGCTGTACTGCTAGAAATCAAGGATGGAACTAAAATCCATAGCAGGCTCAGTATTACTTTAAAACTGAGCCATGGATTAAATCTTATTTTGCTTGAGGAGTGTAATAAATATTTATTTTGGGGAAATGGGAATGTCAGCAGAAGACATAGATACAAAAAACAGTTTGAGATTTCTTTTTCTTCCTTTTAGTTCCTTTGAGCTTTTCCTTTAGGGTTTCATAATTAACAATGAAATAACAAACCTGCTCAAGGGCAGAATGTGCTCTGAGAATCCTAAGTGTGGTTATAAAAACAATTTTTTTTTCTCCATAGTACACCAGATAGCTTAAATTTTAACCCTGTAAAGCAGGATCTTTGAATTGGGCCATATGAATTTTTGCTGATAAGGTTTTGAATTAATCCTATTTCATACAGACCTGTGCTTGCAGAAGCTTAAGGAAATTCATCACAGTTGCAGATTGTTTTCCAAGTCATTTCCTCATGGACTATGAAGCCCATCATTTTATGGTAAATGTATAAAGGTTTTGTTGATCTCATTTTTGGGGCCCTGCATGTCTCCTGTCTGTTGCCTGGTTTCTCGGTGGCTCTGGCAGTCTGGCTGAGCTGCAGCGGTGCTGACACCGAGACTGCTCAGGAGCATGGCGGGAGGGATGTTAGAGGAGCCTCACTGTGCACAAAGCTTGGATTTTTCCTCCCCTTTGATACAGCTGAAACTCTTCCTTCCTGCACAGACAAGCAGTCAGTGTGATTTTTGAGTATTTGGGTAGAGGATAATACACAGCAAAGTAATTCAACTGTAATCCCAAAGGGTGGGATAACAAATAACAGCCCTGCTGTACAGGCAGCTGCAGTTACTCAGGAGGTGTAAAGGGGCTTTAATGTTGTGAGGAGCTGCCTCTGTAGGGTTCTGTTGAGTAGGCACATCTGTAACTGTGCACATGGAATCACTTGCAGGCACAGACGTGCTGCAGGGTGGTTTGCCCCGTGGAGGAGGAGGCTGAGCCTCTGCAGCCCTGGCAGGTGTGCTCAGCCCTCCGAGCCCACCAGGGAAACCAGCCTTTGCTTCCAGCAATCGGTACCCTGATATTACTGTCATTGCAGAGCAGTCACTGGTGATAAGATCACAGCATTAAGGTACTATGTTTATATCAGTGTGATTATTCTTTAATCTGGCTAGGTGAGGGGGGGACAACATCCAAACACTTTTTGTGTTACTTACCTTGTCTCTGAGGCTGTTTATATGCAGATGAAAGGCTTTCACTGAAAAAGACCAATTCCAGAACTTAAAACTCACCTATGTAGCTCCATCCAAGGTAATGTTTGTTAAAATGACTGTTAGTTGTAAAGGAGTGTGTTGGCCTGTTCCTTGTTGAGTAGTTTGATTTTCCAGCCTGTGATGTGGTGTTAAGCCGTGGCAGAAGGGGAGCTGTGGGAGCGTGGGAAGCACGTGCATGGGCAGGGTGTTGGCACAGAGATGAGCTCCATTTCCGATCCAGTCACAGTCAGATGGCCCAAACCCACCCCAATTTTATTCATATTTCTACAGGTTTCCATTTAATTCCTTACTTCCTGCTGTCATCTAAGTTATTGTGATCGCAGAATGGAGGCTGATATGACAAGTGGCAATGAAATGAAGTCATATGCAAGTGAGTGCTGATAATTTCAGTTATAATCAGTGAAAGGCTTTGAAGAAATTCAAAGGTTTGGGGTTCGTTTGTTTGTTGGGCTTTTTTTCCTAGGAAGGTATAAATGAAAAGTGTACCTCTTAAACAGATGGATGTGTGAATGTTGAGGAGGTAATCTGATCCATAAATATAAACAGAGTTTTGTCTACTTCTGGCTTCAAGCCAAAAAGCATTAGATTAAAAATAATTTTAAATTAAAGCCCCCTGCTGTAACTTGAAAATAGTTTTCCCTCTGAATGAAATATTTCATACTGAATGACCAGAGAGGCTCTTGATGAGAACTGCTTCTCAGCTGAGCATCTCTGTCCCGCAGATCTGAAAGTCACAGCATGCTCTGCCTTTACCTCGTTGCCAAAATTCTGCAGTCCAAATTGTTCCCAGTGTGACCCCTAAAAACTCCTGATCTGTGCTGATGTGTATTCCCTCTCACAGTGCTTTCTGGCAGCCACGGCTGCAGCTGTACTGGGTCCACGCAGCCCTCTGGCCTTGTCTTTGGCTGTAGCCAGTAGCAGTTGCCTGAAGAGCAGCGTGGGAACAAGCCAGAGGAGATGCTTGGCCCAGATATTCTCCCTGGTTCCTACAACTGCAGTCCAGAGTGCTCTTCAATCAGCAGTGGTGCCTTCTTTGCACAGTGTCAGACGGGGGTCGGGGAACGTGTTGCAGAGGGTGCCCCGGCAGCACGGCCGGGCTGGGTGTGCCAGCACGGGCTGCGGCTGCAGCCAGCGGGGCCAGCCCGTGGTCTCCGTGGAGGAGGGCTAGTCCTGGCAGGGACGGTGTGCTCAGGAGAGCGTGCGGCTCCTCCGCATCGCAGTCCACACCACAGCCACTCCGAGCACGCCTGGGAAGGGGATTTGCCTTTCTGAGCTCAAGCAGTAATATGTGTTGGGCATAACTGAAGAGTAATGGACTCTTAGTCTAAATAATTATCGTAATA
This sequence comes from Myiotriccus ornatus, assembly GCA_036023395.1. Taxonomy (NCBI): domain Eukaryota; kingdom Metazoa; phylum Chordata; class Aves; order Passeriformes; family Tyrannidae; genus Myiotriccus; species Myiotriccus ornatus. The sequence continues at coordinate 7,014,752 of JAYRBT010000037.1, forward strand.
AGGCTGAACAAGTTAACTCCATTTTCTGTAGCCAAAAAACTATTCAGCTGAAGTGGAGGGTTGAAATATGCAGAGGAGAAACCTCCTCCAGAAAAGCGAAGGGGCAGCAGATGTTATTAGGGTGTGTTTTGCTGACACTGGAGTGCTGATCCCCGCTCTCCGCTGCATTTTTGGGCTGTTACTTTTCCTCCTGAGGAGGGTGTGGGGGTCATATGAACTGTGCTTCCTGCTGACAGCCCCACTGTTGAAAACTTAAGAGAGCTTTTCAGTCTGCCAGCCTTGTGGTGAAAGCCTGTGATCTGCACTAGACAATGGAGGCTCAGTTCACGCTGGCTGTGGCGGCCAGGGGCGGGTGACTGTGGGCAGGCTGCAGTCCTGCCTCTGAGGAGGTTTTGTTCAGCGTGGGCCTCTGCTCGGCCGTCAGGCCCTTGTATTTAGCAAAATGTGAAGTGTTCAACTTTGCTCCAGTACATTATCTGACAGATCTTCTATTGTTTGGCTCTCTTCTGAGGAGCACTTTGTGTGTGGGGGCAGGAGCGGGGGCCAAGCTGTATCTGCAGTGCACACAAAGGTGCTCTGGGCTTGAGCTGGTGCCACCCACCCTGGGGTGGGGTAGCACTGCTGGAGTCAGGGGTGCTTTGGGCTTGTTCTTCTTGGCTTAAACTTGTGAATGAAAGCATGAGGCACCGTGGCTTTGTTCAGAGGGGACAAGCAGTGATAGGTACATAATGTTATTCTTGGAGCTGTCAGATGGAAGGGAGCTAATATGATAACCCATAATGCTTTGTCTTCTGTGATCTGGAGAGAGAGCTGTGCCTAAGCATCTCATTTCCAACGGAGAGGGTTGGAGGAAAGTAAAACAATCCCTGTTAAGGCTCCAGTCCAGTCTGGCCAAGCTGCAGAGTTGTCATCAAAAGCAGGAAACAGATGGATGGGCACAGCTGCAGGAGGTGCTGCAGCTTCCCTGGGAAAGCTCCCAGGCATGTGATGCAAGCTGCTCTTCTCCAAGGACCTCTGCCTGGGGCCACTGGATGGAGAGTCCACACAGCCCAGGTTGCTCAGGGAGATGCCGTTTTGGGGAGGAACCTGCCTGCCATTACTTCCAGCTCCCGTGGTGTAGCTTGCCTCTTTCCAGGATCTGCTCACTGCAGTAGAAGAAACATGCATGAAAGACTTACCAGGGTTTCTAAGTCTTAGCCCTCTGAAGGGTGCTGTGGGCCCTGTCCTGGGGAGCTTACCCTTCCATCCTTTCCGGGAGCACCTCACTGCTCTGTCTGCCTTCTGAATTCTCCCCTTCAGAGGGGACAGTTGAATGAGGAAGAGGTCTTGTAACTTGGTGGGCTCTCAGAGGCAGCCAGAGAAACCTCTGGGATGCCCTGGGGTGGGGTTTCTTATGTTCTTGAGACAGGAGAGGAGAGAGGGCCCAATGGCCAAGCTGCATCCTCGGTGTCTGCTCAGCCACTCCTGCAGAGCCATCATTGCTCCAGTGAAAAATGAGTCAGTGCACGGTGTTTATCTGCACCTACAGTCCTTGACTCCTCCTATTTACTTGAAAGGTGCAAATATTTAGATCTCTTCCAGAACAGATCTGTGTTATTGTTATTTAAGAGGTTTCTTTTCTAAAACAGTTTAGTAATTTTTCTTCTTTCTTGTAGTTTTTGCCAAAATTAAAGACTTTTCCAAGCAAGAAGCCCATGTAAGCACAACTGTGTAGTGGGGGGAACATTTCTCAGCTTGCTTTCCCTTTTCTAAAGACAAAAGAGCCTTATTGAAATATGCTTCCTTTCTGACTGCTAATGGGTTTTCCTTCCTTCCTCCTTGAAATGAGCTTAACATTCTCCCATCCTGTTGGGTATAAATTGCAGCCTGGACTGTTTCCCTGTTGAGGTGTTGAGTCACTGGCCTTGAATGGGAACCTGTGATGAGACAGGGAGAAGTGAGGGCTGGGGAAGGAAGAGGTTTTCCAGCAGTTTGGTGGTACATGGCATGGATTTTTAAAAACAAGGATAAGGTGCTATTCATTCTAGCCTGGTGCTGCTCATATACTCTTTTTGTGGTTTTATTTCTGGATGCTTTCTTAGGCTGGATCTGGATAAATTCCAGGACATTATACACAAAATACTTAGAGGAAGAGCTGGTTCCTGCTCAATAACAATGTTCCATTTTAAGGTGTCTCATGTTAAAGGGGGGGAAAATACAGTGCCATGTCACTGGAATTCATTTGTCTCTTGGAGGAAAGATGCTGAAATCTTGCTTCAAAGGCTTTGTGTGGAAATTAGATCCTGAAGCCTGGATATTCTCCAAGGCTTAATTGAGCGTATTCATAGAAACTCTAAACTTTATGAACTGGACAGCAGACCTCTAAATTTGGCTCTAACTGCAGAGAGGGTATTGTTTTTGCACGCTCTGATTGACAACACTGGGCACAGACATGCATTTTGGAATAGTTAGTAAAATGGACAGGAATTAAAGCAAGCTTTGCTCTGAAAACAACCCAGGTGAGCCAAACAGGTCATCTTCCTATCTGCATTTTTCTCTCTGAAGTAAGGATTCATTTTGTGTGGTGTTGGGTTGTGTCATGTGGGATGTATCTTAAGTGTGTAAAAAAGCTGAGCAGAAGGATCATTTGGACAAAGCAAGTTCCATGCTTTGCTTTTGTCACAGAAAAGTCAGTTTTGGGGCAAATTGGGAAACGTGTACTGTGCAGAGTTTTGTACACCCAGAATTGCACTGCAGATTAATTTTGAAACTTGCTGCTCAAGGGAATTTAACCAAAAATATCCTGTGTAAAACTTAAAATTTTTTTGGTAGTGTTAACACATAGAAATGTTGAGTGACTTATTTTTTTAATGGAAGTCATAACATTTAGACATGTAGGAATATAACTGCTTTTAAAGTGTAAAATATCTCCGTGAGACTACTTAGCTATCCATACATGACATCCTCTAGGCTGCTTAACTGCTGTTTGCTTTGCCAGTGAGATGAAACAGGGATTTGAGAATAAAGACAGTCATGGTTTGGGAGAGCAGTTGTTGTCAGGGAACTTTGTTTCTCGGAAAACCAGGACCTCAGAGCTGGTAACTCTTGCTTTGACCCACTGAAGCCCCTGTTTGAGGCACGTGAGCAGGGCCTGTTGATGATCAAGGGTCACCCTTGAAAGTGAGCACCTTCCTCCTGTCTGGGCTTCAGTAGTCAGGGAAGAAGCACAGGCTGGAAAGCAAACTAATGCAGACTGAAGAGGCAGCAGTCGGGATAGCTGAGGGTCTCCCCGCTGTGGAAGTGCCTACCCGAGCGTGGAGGCTGAGGACAGTGTCACTGCAGTATTCACAAGTGGTGTGGCTGCTGACCTGGTACTGCAAGGTTTCAATCTAACACAGAACAAGTACCATCATCTTTCATACCTGTGAAAGCAGCAATGTGCACTGTATCTCTTACGTTTGATCCTTGCAGGCAGTTTGAGTGCATACCTGCTGCCCTGTGTGCTGTGTTTGAGTTCGCCGTGCGTATCACGACACTTCGTCTGTCGGGGAAAGAGCCCCCTTTAGGATCAAGCCTTGTGAAAACCTCAGGGTTCCCCTCTATCTGAACTGCTTTAGAGATCAACCCAGCTGAATTCTAATTTACAGGAAACAGCTTCCCATGCTGCATTTGCACTGTACGCATTTAGGGAAGTTTGTAAGAGTTGATCTTGAAGTGTCATTTAGGCTCATTGTTCTGTTTTTAGGAAATTTTGCCTGTGAGAGCCCTTGAATACACACTAGTGAGGAAAGAGGTGAATAGAAGTAGACCACAGAATTCTGAATCCATGTTGTATCATGTATCAGGAGGCTTTGGAATTAAATATACTGAGCAGCTCTACCCAAGCCTCTTCACAGTTCGAATTTGAACCTCAGTAGTGTGGTGCCCATCTTGAATCGTGTTCATCAAAAAATTCAAGGTCAAGGTGTCCCAGAACTACCAATCACTTCCTTTTTGGTTGGGAATGCTTGTAGGATGGCTCTTATTTTTAGTGTCTGATGTTGGAGATTGGAAGTGGAGTGAGTGGAGGGATGGAGGTCCTTGCAAGAAGCATCAGGCCAAGCGACAGTGCTGTTCCATCCCTGAGGAAGGAGCAGTGGTGGACAGCTGCCACACAGCCCTGCAGAGCTGCCAGCTGAGTCAAGACCAATGCTGAGGTGTTCCCCTTTTTATTAAGCACAGTTCTGTGAACAGAAGTAATTTCAGCAAATCTGGGAGGATTTGGGAACGTTCCTCTTCCCTCCCTTTGGCTTAAGGCTGCAGTTAGCTGAAAACTGAAAATGCCATCATAAAATCCCCAAATCCCAACCGTCAGTGCCAGCTCACCTGCCTGTCTGTAAGGAGGGGGCCATGTGTGAGGGGGACACGTCTTGTGGTCTGGGCAGGCAGCGGGGAGGGGGCTGGGAGGTCTCATGGCCTGGTTGATGGCAGCTACTGAACTGTCAGGCTCATTAGGGACACGCTGCTAATTTGGTCGGGCAGGCGCTGCCAGGCTGCATTGTGTGGGGTTAAGCAGTGTGAATGGAGCCCGTAAGCAAAGCTGCTGGAATCTGCTTTGTGCTCCCTTTGGACGCCTGTCCTCCCGTTTTGGCTTCTTTTCCAGTTCCAAGTGGCCACGTGGAGTTTTGGCACTGTGAGTGCTGTCTGTAGATTAGTTATAGATTGCAGAAGAAATCCAACTTGTGCCGAGAGGAGTTACCCTGCTTCTCTTCTCAGCTCTATTTTTGCATACGTTTAGCCAGAGTGTCAATTCACTACTTCACGTGACTTAATTAGAAATGGATTAAGCCCTCACTCTTTAAAACCCAATTTGAGCTGCTATAGGTATTTTCCTTATCTTCCCTGCTCACATGTGCTGGGCACTAGCTATATAGCAATTTAAGTTTGCATTTCTTTTCTGCTGTCAATAGATAACCTTTCTCCCCTTCCCTCGGTCGCAGTCCTGCAGGTGGGTTTGGAGGTCTGACAGTGTGAGCCTCCCAAAGCCACTGCAGTGCCCAGGAGGGCTCGGGTGAGCTGGGAGGTTGTGGACTGACCCGTGGTGCAGAGAGGAGGGGGCTCAGGGCGGGTAAACCTGCCCCGAGCAGCCTGGCTGGCTGGGGCGTGCTGGCTCCGGGTGTGCCCAGATGGAGCAGTTCCTCCTGGGATTACTGTAAAAGCTTGAGCAAGGAGAAGAGCTTGTTTCCATCTCCTAAAGGGAACAACCAGATTGTCTCAATGCTGTCTGTCCCCAGCCTGCGTCAGAATATACTGTTAATTTGGGAGCTGGAACCAGGGGAGGATTTTCTGCTTCTCTACCATGTGTTTGCCTTTGTGACTCCAGTTTCTCTCTCATCCTTTGGGGATGTTTTTCCCTGAGTTCTTCAGTCTTACTAAAACTTACTTTTGTTTCTGCCAGAGAAAACGCTGAAATGAGTAATTTTCTGGTAACCATTTTCTATGTTTTCAGCTGATTGATCTGATTATGTTAAGCTGAGTCAAATACTCCATTAAGAGTTCCAAATGCTATCAGAACCGAAGCAGAAAGGTTTCCCAGGAGACTGACTGTGTGTGCTTGTGTGGAACAGAGCTGGTGGGGAATTGGCCTGCACAGGTACCTGGCAGCTCCAGCACTCCTGTCACCAAATCCCTGGCTCTCCTCCTGCTGGGTCAGGCTCTGCTCTCACACTGGGGGCTGCCTTCCCCTCCAGAAACCGGGGGAATTCATGCCTCTGCCTCTTCATCTGCACGGATATCTATTTAGTGCAGTGCCCCATTTTGGGAGGGAAAGTAGTATTTTTCCAAGGGTGGAAAAATGCTTGCTGTGTGGGAGGGAATCCTTCTTCCAAACAAGCACTGAATTTCCTCATCTTACTTTACTAGGGATGTCTGTTAGCATAAGGCTGGAGGGGAAGTTTGAAATGATTCTGGGAAGCTTTGACTCAGGAAAGGGAGAATGATTCACATTATTACTGTTATTTATTAAGGAGAACAGACCATTGAACCTGACCTTTTGCTTATCCTTCTCTTTGAAAACTTAAAGCCCTTATGCAGTGACCCCAAAAGAGTTTGTGGGTTTGAACCAAGGTCTTTCAGCATTCAAGCATAAATCCCAATGGTGGAAGCTAGCCTGCAACCATGTTAATAATATAAGGTAGTCAAAAGGTGTACATTAGAAAAAAAAAATTTCAGCTTAACATAATACTAAGAACTATGAAGTGACTTTCTTTTGGTTTTGTATTATGCTACGATGCAAAAAAAGGTTAGTGCAACCTAAACTATGTTTTCATTATAATTTGGCAAGAGAATTTAAATGAAGGAAAAATCAAAACTTGGCTCAGCGTGTGTCACAACTGTAATTTCATTCTTGTACTTCAGGAGGTGATACAACTCAGTTGTTTAGCTAATTCCTTGGCTCAGTTCTTTAAAGAATCAATCAAACAGGATTCTGTCCATTTTCTGAAGGTGGGAAGGCACTTGAGTGTGGCCACACACTCATCTTTTCCACCTGTAGTATCACACTGCACAGCCCTAACACTGCTGGGTGTACTGTGAGTGGCTGAGTCAGAACTTGGGAGAACGTTTTACCTTGTGAGTTTTAACTTAACTGGTGGAGCCTGGAACAAACATCTTCATTACCCTCCTGAAAAATCCTGTTAGCAAAGCACTTTCCTCATGTCTCAGCTACTGGCTTGAATTTTGCTCGCAGTGGCTGTTAAAGTACAGCAGCTTAATCTCAGCAGAGACTGAGGAGGCATTCAAAGACTTCTAGTGAGGAAAAATGTATAGAAAGGGTGAAGTCGATTGTCACAGCAAGCAGAAAGTTGAATTTAAATCTGTATTTTACTGCACTGGGGAAGGCAGAAGTCCTCAAGTTCCAGAACTACAAAACAAACATTTCGGACCAACTCAACACCTATCCCAGAAGGATTTCCTTGCAGGCTCAAGAAAACGGATTTATGTCAGTAGCTGGAATAAACACATTGTGCAAAGTTAACAAATCTCCAGGGCTTTGGATTATCAACAGAAATCTTAATTACCTTCAACCTCAGATAAGAATTTATCAGGAATTACAGACATTTAGTTGACATGTAAGCAGTCCTCTAAGGTCACCAAAATCATTTCTTGGTCCATACCTATTAATGCAGTTGAAAGTTTTCTTTGTTTAAAGGTCCAAAGTAATGTCAGCCACGTGGCAGTGGAAGAGATGTGATAAGGCATCAAAAATCCGTCAGTGGTTTCTTCACTGAGCTGCAAATTAAACTCACTGAACTCTCCTGTGGTCAGTTTATGTCTGGAATGAAGTTACCCTGTGTCCTGTCAGAGAATCTGAGTAGCTGTTGTGGTAGAAATGAGATGTGCTCTGTTAGGATGGGAAGTACTTTCCAGCGGTGAGCTGTGCTCTCAGCCACGGGGCTCTGTGGGCAGGATTACACGGGGGGGCTGTGCAGGGACACACATGTCACACATGGGCTGTAGCCCCTGCTCAGGGCTTGCACTTTGTAGCTCACTCAGTGCCCGAATCGAACACGATACAGTCTGTGGCTGTTGTGTCGTGTTTCTGAGTGCAGTGTATGATGTGCAGATCATACACTGCACCAAAATGTGGCAGCTGTAGTTACCCATCAAGTGGGCTGTGTCCTGTCCTTGGTTCGACCCCTGGTGTCCTCCTTGGCTGTCCTGAGCTCCTCCTCCAGATCAGCAATCTCTGGATAACGAAAACGAACATCAAGATCATTCGCAGCAAGACACATCCTCAAAACGAGACTAAAGGCTCCATTTCATGGGAAGATCTTGAGTCCACATGCTGAAATCCCCAGTCCAGGCAGTACATGCCAGAGATCAGTATTAAGGAGTGTGGTTAAAAACTATTTCCCTGGGAGTGATTTTGCTGCTCGGGCAAATCTCTCCCAGGTGCAGTCCATTAGGAAGGCCAGACCACTTCCTATAAACAAGCCAGCAAGAATGATCCACAGAGCAGCGATGTGTTGCCTTGCCAGCTGGGAAAGTCCGAGAGAAGGCTGCAGATTTTAGTGGAGGTAGAATTTGGGTGGAAAAAATCCACAGTCTATAAGGGGATTTTTATTCTGTACAAAACTGTCCAGTCAATAGAACTGGTAGTTTATTTAACAAGCAGAAGTACCCAAGAAAAAGCTCAAGCAGCCTAAGCTGGTTATTGAATTGAATGCTGCCCTCTTTTTGGATAGTACAGGTGGGACTGATAAAAGAGATTTAAGTCACCTGCTGTGCAACATGATTTGCTTTGCCATGGCTAATTTCAGCTGCAGCAACCAACACTGATTGTTCAACTTGGGTAACTCCAGCATTTGCAGTCTGAGATGCAGCTCCCTCTTTTCTTTTTTTTTTCTGTTTTTTTTTTTGGAGATGATCAAAAGAGTCCAAATTGCAGGGACCTTCCTCACCTGAGAGGCAGAGAGTTAGGTAAGTAGATCTTGCAAATTCTCTTCAGAACACCCTCCAGCTTCAGCCTGGCAATACAACACTGATATGTTCCTCTTCTCTCCTAGGAATGAGAATTCAAGATCCAGCAAGAAGGTAGGTTATATACTGAGTTATAACAAATCCATATCCATTCCAACAAGATTTTCTTCCTAGAAGTCCTTTGAATATGAAATTCAAATACTCATTGAAGTCAGTTGTCTTGGAAAATTTTCTGGTCCTTTTTTTATTTGTTTCCCCCAGTTCATGTAGAATGTGGTAATTTATTCTTTTGTTTCCTTGGCTAAGGGGAGTTCAGTGTGTATTTTTGCTTTACCCCACTACTTTGAGTGATTCATCTCGCCTCCCAGAATGATTACATGTCCATCAATCCAATTGCAAACCCTTTCTGCAAACTCCTTGCTGCTGTTATATCTAGTGAATAAATGGCAGCCAGACTATCTCAAATGTGTTGTTTCTGGGACACAATGAGATGATTGCAGGGATTATGGCTGTCTGTAGCCAGAACTGAGAGCTACTTCAGCACTGAGCAAATAAACCAAACCACCTTCCCATTCCCCACCCCTCTCCCTGAAATCACCGGCAAGTGTGTGTAACCAGTATTGCACCTTTCTCTGCAGCACCCAGAGGAGCCTGAGGAAGCACCCCCTGGAAGAGCCCCCTCCCCGTTTTGCACCTGCAGCCTCGGGTGCCTGGTCTGGGAACAGCTGCCTTTGGGCCTCCTGCTGCCCCCAGTCAGCCTGGGGGATGTTCCACGTGTCCCACCTGGCTTTGGCTCCTCCAGGATTCCTGCTGGACCCCGAAAGCGTGACCAGCTCCGGAGGGAAATGACCTGCCCGAAGCAGAACACAGCGTGAAGAGTCGTCCACGGGCCGTTGCTAAATCCTGGGAGCCTCCCTTCAGGAGTAGTGGTTGCTCAGATGCTTCCCTGGCCAGGGCTGGCAGTGCTCTGGTAGGCAGAGCAGCTCTCAGGTGGCCTCCTTGGCTTGGGTTTTGCCTCAGGTTCTTGTCCCTTCTCTTTCCTCAGAGCTGTCTCTCCTCCTCAGCTCCTCTTCTTCCTCCCTTACTTGGGGGTGTTGCTCTTCAAGTGCAAATACACATCATTTAAATCACGGTTTCTCTGGCTCCACCTTCCACTCCTTGAGTATTGCCTTTCACTTTATTTTTAATCAGACCTTATCACGTTTCTTTTTGGGGTCACAGAAGCACGGTTGACATGTTTAAGTTGCCACTCTGAGGTTCTTCTCCAAACAGAATTCAAAGCATTATGTTGCAATCTGTACCAGAGCCTTTCTAGCAGCTGTGTTTATACAGCTCCTAGTAAAATGGGTCCCTGATTAGGAGTTTTGAATAGCTCATTCACTGAAAAAATGGTGTTTTGAACCAGCTAAAGCTATTTAAAAAATTGGGATAATATATGATTAAAAGTTTTGGTTTGAAGAAATGTCAGTGGCAACACCCTGCCAAATTTTAGGCCCAAACATCATCACCATTAGTATCACAAAGATTAAGTTACTGGAAATGAACTGGGCAAGAAGTGGTTTTCTTTTGCTTGTTTAAAAGAATAGCTGAAAAATTCATTTGCCACAGATTGAAAATTATATACTCAGAGCAGTCACCCCAAATTGTTGAAGTTTGGTAAATTAGATGTAACTGAAGATGGATTCTTTATCTTGGAATGGTCAAGCAACAGTGATTTAAGGGCCCCTTGCTCCAGAACAGAAACTGAACATGAAGCAGTTCTGGGGTTGCTTCACAACTGTAAAGACAAGTTGTTCGGAAACCAAACCCCTCGTCAGCTGAGTGACCCTGACACAGCACGGGTGTGTTGGGCAGGTGGGTTGTGAGTAGCTGTTGTGTCCTGCCGTGCCAGGCAGCTCTTCAGGAGGTTGGAGGAGCTGGTGTGCCAGGAATCCCTGTGCTGGGCAGGGAACCCTACAGGCTTCTCCTCTCCGTGTGAAGGCTGGGGGTGAAGGTTCCTCCTCCTTCTGTTCCCCACTGTGGAGTGGCAGCTGCACTGCCAGGAGGCTGCAGGGCTGGGATGAGCTGTGGACACTGGCACTGCACAAAACCAGTAAGTGCACATTAAGGCAGGAAACACAAGTGCTGCTTCTGCTCCATTAAACTGGAACACATGATTAAAGGAGCAAAGCTACTTGGACTGACAGAGTCCATATTTAAATGTTTTCTAAGTCATAAACTGAGAGCAAAGATTGATAAGTTTGTGTCGTGACCTGTAAATCCAGATCTCCTCTTGTCCTCTGACTCTAGACAAATGGCTTGTAGAGGAATTTGTAGTGGTTTGGATAAATCTAGGTTTCAGCAGTCAGCCCTCTAAGTCAGACATGTAAGAAACATCTGTAATTGTTTGAGGAATTTGGCAGACGATCTTGTACTTAAATCACATTTTCCCCCTTGAAAGTTGGAAATGTCCATGTATAAATTAGACACACAAGCGATGTACTTCTGCACTTGTGGAATTAGACAAGGTATCAACCCTCTGCTACCTTTGCAAATCCTACTGCAGGGTAAGAGCAAGTCGATAACCTTGCTGTAGTAAAAGAGACCAGCTTAAGGTTCTCTGAAACTGTTTCCCTTTTTTGTGCCCCAGAATAAAATCTAATAGCTTCAAGGGGAGTTGCTGTTAAATGGCAGGCTACTTTAGTGTTCAGAATCTGCCACTTAGCCAAAAGACTAAGACTGAAATCAAAAGGTTCTTTGAGCAAAATTATACCAACCTTCCTTTGCAGGCAGAATTGCCCAGTTACGTGCAGAGTTGTCACATGCTGGGCCTCTGAGTACATTTAGCATGCAGTTGTGCAGAGTAGTCTGTCTAGAATCATCTCATCCTGTAATGAGATCATGTGAATTCAAAGCATATTAAACTTAATCCTAGTTCTCAGGATTATACCCTGCACATTTCAAATTGCAGTGTATAAGAAAGGCGTGATGTTCCTGACTGGAAATGATAAAAAATGAGGCCCAGCTCATTGTGAACCAGCTTTGGTTCTGCCACTGAAAGCGGAATTTGGTAAAGGGACTTCAGTGAGAGATTCAAGCTGATGTCTGGTGACCTTTGTCAGGCAGAACAAATGATTGCTATGTTTGCTGGAATTGTATTAGTGCTGGATGCTTCTGGTACAGGCTGAGCAAACGAAAAAGTCTGGCTGTCTATCAGCGAACTTTGCCTTTTGATTGAGTCTACAAATGCTGTAACATGGACCCTCCAGGCAGGAATTTGAGGCTCTGCTTTATTTGACGCCAGGTCCTTTAATACTTTCGGAAAGTGATTTTGCTTGTAATAGAAGAGCGTGATGAAAACAGAGATAATCCTGAATAATGTGTTAAAATCAATTGCTGTGTGCCTGATTCCTGCACAGCATGTCCTTTGGTGGGCCCAGGAATTGTCTGAGCAACCAAGGCAGAGGCTGTCACACAGATGCTGCTTGAAGGCTGGGCCTCTGTGCCTTCCAGCTCAGGAATGATGAAGCAGAGCTACCAGCTATTTAAGCTTAGCCCAGCTCATGGTGGAACAAAGAGCTAAAACTAGACAAGAAAACTCCCACAAAAAAAAGAAGAGCCAAAATTTGCAACTAGTCATTATCTTTTTGTGTTCATAGCCTCTAAGAGCTAAAGGCTACCTAATTCTGACCTTGACCCCTGAAATGCTGTAGATTTGCTGTGGAAGTGCCCTTGGTAGCTCTAAGCTTGAGGATGTACAAGGTTTCTTAGCAGCATTCAGTGACCTGTCTGGTGTGATGGCAGGCCTTTCCATGTTCAGCTCCCTGTTCTATCCTAAGGACAGGCATAGTTGGTTGTCAGTAGTCCTTCTGAGGGAGAGGCTTTTACTGTGCCTGGTTGAGCAGCATCCCACTGAAGGGAATGAAGGTGGAAGAACTGTGTCCTATGAAGCCATTTCTGGAACAAAAAATACCTGCCCTGGCTCCAGTACTGTTGCACTGTGGAAAACAGACTTAGTGTTGTCTTGCAACACTTTCTGCCACCTCTTTTACTCCTGCTTTCCTTTCTGACTTCTCTGCTTTTGCCTTGCTGCTCTCTTTTACATCCAGTATCTCTGTTTTCCCTTCCCGTTCCTTTACACACTTCATGCAAGGCAGTCAGTTCTAACTGGGGTTTTTTCCTTTACTCCCTGGGAAACATCTCCATCCTTTCTCTTCCCTTCCCAGGGCTTTTTTAGTGCCAGCACTGGCACGTCTCAGCCAGCTGCTGCTCTCCCTGCTCCTCCAGCCAGGGGAGAAGTTGATGGCAACAAGGCTGGGTGCCTGGCAGGTCCCAGCTGAGCATCTGCCCTTCGGGGGGTTCTGGTGGCTGCTGCCACGGTCACCACAGCACGGCCCAGTTTCTCTGCCCCTGGTGGGGGTGCCAGGGGGTGTTGGCACAGGAGGTGTACAGCGACCTGGCATCTTCCACAGCTGCAGTTTTTTACCCCTTGAAGAATACAGCTTTCCTTTTCAGGGAGAGCAGCCTGTTTGGAAGATATTTTTCACACCTAATTACCGTAGTTCTCTTGCAAGCCTATCTGAACCACTCAGGAAGCTGCAGTGAGTTGGAGCTGATTGGCAGGTGTCAGTCACATCACCAGTGTTTTTCTTGGGCTGAATTGCCTGACACAGCTCTCTGGAATGTAGCAGGAGGCAGTGCAGTATTTTCATTTAATTGCTCGTGGAGATAGCTGCAGGATTGTGGTGTCAGAAAATATTGCTAAATCTCTGAGGATTTCTTGGCATTTTGTTGCCACAATAGAGTCATAGTTGTCACAGTGGCTTAGTACAGCCACAGAATGTATGTGCACTTATTTATGCAGCCTGAAAATGTGGTGCAATAATAAAGTACTCTATTTACATTTCTGCGACTTGCATTCATTCGAGTCTTCTAATGCTACTTTTGTCCTTTGCTGTGTTGTTTAAATGCATATTTCGTATATTTGAAATTTATGTAGATGTTAAGAAGCACTGTATGCTGTCAGTCTAGTCACATTTTGCAACCAGTCTTAAACCTGATCCTACTAGAGGGTTTGTGTCTCTCTGCTGTCTTTATTACCAGGCATTTCAGTCTTGGAAATCCATATTTATAAGGAATTTGCTCCACAGTAGAACTGCCATGGCATTGTTAATACTGAGATGACAAGTAGCCTGAAAAGGAGGTGTTGAGCAGACACAAGCAGTTTCCACTCGAGTTTTTTTGGCTGTCCGGAAGCCCAGCGGGTCCAGGTCGTGGAGCATTTGCAAAGCAGGATTAATGCAGAACTGCTGCTGAGTTACAGGAAGGCAGTCACCTGAGACCAAAAATCGAAGTTCCTGTGTCTCCAGCTCTCCCCTAGCAGGTCAGAAGCTTGCTTGCTTTCAGGGTGTAAAGGTGTCTGCTTGGCTGTGTGTCCCAGCTGAAATCTCCTTGCTCAGGGGTTTGTTACTGTATGCAAAATATTATCCTGCTGAAGGGGTGGGGGTTTTTTGTAGAAATTATCTTAGTTGCACAAGTGTGAAAAATACTTCCTCTGGATTGTGTTTCTGAAGATCCTTTTCTCACCCATTGGTTGTGTCTGTTCTTTTGTCTCCAGTGAGATGTTTCAGTTAAAGCATTATGATTAAGGCAGGAGGGCATCCAGCCTGTAAGCAGCATGAGGAATGCTCCAGTTACCTCCTTACCTGTGTCTGTGGGATTAGACCGTGAACTCTTCAGCTGGGAACATCCCTGGCAGGTTGCTCACGTGCACAGTCGTTCTGGCCCAAGCAGATTCGCTTACAGAAGGAAAAATGTCAGTGCAATCTTGCAGTGCTACTTAACAAAGTCATAGGCACACTGACCATGGGGGAATGTTACTGGAAGAGCTTTCTTGATGCTTATCTGTGGTTTTACTCCTTCCATTTGTCATGACCTTGGTGCCTCTCACTTCTGGCTCTATTTTGTAGCAGGAGCTTTGTTTCTCTGTTATGATACATTTGTGAATTCGCTGCTTTTTCTCCCACAACTTAAGCTGGAGAGAGATTTTTAGTATGTCTTGCAGAACAGATCTGAAATCCAGGCTAATCAAACTAATCTGATAAAATAGGTTTTAGAATTAACCTAACACCAATCTGCTGCTCTGTAAAAAGCATACATAAGCAGTGTTTTTTATCTGTAGCCACAAGAGAGGAAAAAAAAAAAGCCCAGATGCATTCAGCTTCTGCAGCAGCAAGGAATTTCCTTAGAACACTGAACACAAGAATCACAGTCCGCTGTGTCAGCCTGAACTTGCCAGTGAAGGTGAGTGCACGGACCCAGCCGCTCTGAGGAAGGAAAGACTGAGCTGGAAATCATCCCTGGAAACCTGTCGGAGTTGTAAGGGAAACAGGGAGGAGATAAAATATGATTTCGGGGCTGTACTGAAAGATGGCTTTGGAGGGCATGTGCAAGGAGCCCGAGGGAGGAAGGTGAAGATAGAAAATGCTGCGGCTTTGAACACTGTGCTTAACGATCTGACAGCATCTTCTCACCAGCTGCAGCAACACTGGGGCTGTTCAGCACCTGTAGAGAGTCATAGCATTAGGCAGCACAACTTTTCTATCAACACATGGTTTTTCCTGCCTGGTGAGCTGAAGAAAAGGTTCTTACAGTTCCTTCAGCAGGGGCAGCACACAAACAGGCAGGTTGTACTCTGTGTCAGATTATGGGATTTATGTCTCAGAACTATTTTAGTCTGCCACAACCACTGGAAGCTTGGGACGTGGATTCCAGAAACTGAGATTTTTGCTGTTCATCATCAAAGGTTTGGTCAGAGGTTTCTTCTGATGAAATTGTTTTTGTCTTTGGAACCCTTTCAGTAAGATTTCCCCGTGTCCCCTTTGATGCAGTTCAGGAGTGGCTGAAGATAAAACAAAGAGAGGTTTTCATAGAGCATTTGTTTGGGGAAGCAGTGGTATCTTTGCCATTTATCATCAGGAAGCAACTGTGTCATCACATTTGTTGGGAGACAGCTGAGTACAAGTGCTGGATGGAAGTGATTTTTAGAAGCTGTTCTAGAAGAAGTGACACTCCTCACTGACCCACTGGGAGGCCTTGGTGCTGCCAAAATTAATGGATACACTGCAATATCAGCAACCATACTGAAATAAGAAATGAGAGGTATTGGAGCATTTGGGGTTTGGATTTGATTGCATTTAAAATGTTTTGTGTGAAGGTGGTGTTGATGGTTTTGGTGGTAGCGGTTACATGGGTCATTAAGATGATTTGACAGAGAAACAGAGACTCATGGGATCATTTAGCTTGGAAAGGATCTTTCAGATCACTGAGTCCAACCATTTACCCAGCACTGCCAAGTCACCACTAAACCATGTCCCCAAGTGCCACATCTACACTTCTAGAGACCTCCCTGGATCCTGACTGAGCCACTGGCCTGGGAGCCTCTTCCAGTGCTTGACAACTGTTTCACTGAAGACATTTTTTCTCATATCCAACCTAAACCTCCCCTGGTGCAACCTGAGGGCTTTTCCTCTTCCTGAGGAAAGCCTCCTTTTCTCCAAGTTGGACAACTCAAACTCTCTCACAGGACCTGACCCTTCACCAGCTTCACTGCCCCTCTTTGGATGAGCTTTTTGGACCAGGAAGGACTGTCCACTGCTTGTGCTGGTCAGCTTGAAGAAAACTCTTCAGTATAAAGTGATGAGATTTTATGGTCAACTGAAGAACATGTGGAGATGGGGAGAGCAGGACTGGAAGAGGGGGATGCCACTTTACAGATAACAGAGAGCAGCCCCTGCTGTTTTTGTGAGTTTCTGCCGTATTCCTCTAGCACAGTGATGGTGGGAAGCCATTCACAATTGGGTTCTGGTTTGACTGTCCTTAGGAGCTTTCTTGTTTTCACTGAGTGTATTTGCATGTCTGAATTTCCCCAAGAGAGACCTTCAAAGCAGTGTTTAATTTGAACTTTAGCATTTGGCAGAATAAAAATGAACATTGTATAACTGATCACAAAAACTGCAGCTTTTGCAAGTATCAGAGAGGACTTTGGCATAACTAACACAGTACCCTGTGCAAATATTCCTAGTTGAAAAGGAATTAATCCCTTTCCAGAGGGCCAGCACAAAGCTTTCAATGGCACATAAGCCTGCTTTTGAGGCAGCAGGTTCTTAGCAAGCCCTGAGGATTCAGATTGCCAAACTGTACACTGCATCGGCACATATGCAAATACCCTATTCTCTTACAAATATGCCATAAATTCTGTGGTTTGTGACTTTAGCTGTAAGTTATGTGGCATGCAGAAATTCTGTGAGAGCAGGATCATCTCAGCCTGCGAGTGGACAATATCAGCTTTAAGTGGGATAGAACAAAGCTGTAATTGAGGCTTGGCCAGGTCCCTTTGCCAAGCTACTCGTTTTCATCATTCATAGCAAGAGACCCTTATTTTGTAAAAATCGCTTTGTTGGTGGAGACAGCAGACAGGTTCTGTTCTGTCCTCGGAGAAGGTGGCTTGGTGCCAGCGTCAGCAGCCAGCAATCCAAAGTGTTGTGTTTAATCACCAGATTAATTTTTCCTTTTATTGGCTTTTCCTTTCAGTATCACCAAGCATGACATGTTGTAAAACAGAAACACTAGTTGCACAAGGGCTGGCGAGCATCTCTGAGCCCCCTGGCTGTGTTGATAGCAGAGTGAACACTTGGCTTGCTGTGCAGCCGGTGGAGACTCCCAGGAACCCGAAGTGGGAGCACACACTCGTGTCAGTGACTGGGCTGTGTGCGGGCTGAGGGGTGAGGGCAGGGGAAGCACGTGCACCTGGGAGGGTGTGGGGCTCTCCTCCCTTCCCTCCTCCAGCATTCACACAGCTGCACTTCCAGGAGCTGTCAGGTGCCTGAGCTTTCCTGCTGCACATCCAGTCCATGGATGGCCTGTGGTTTCGTTGGGGTGTATTTATTTTAGCCTTGGTGTGTCCATATGCAAGTTGTCTTCTAAAAGGAAACCATAGTAGACCCAGAGCAAGTTACAGATTTGTGCTCATCCCACTGAACACAAGAGATTGTGCTTTGCATTGAATAGAGGGGGAAAATTACTCCTATTTTTTTTCCTTTTTTCCCAGGAGGATGATGTTAGATTCAAAATTTCTTTATCCTCAGAGTTTGCAGCAGTGACTGCCTGACCATCCCTGGTGTTCTGTGCCATCGAGCAGAAATCTGGTCATGGGTGGGAATGCTTATGGTGGAGAGGTTTAGTCTGTCTGTCCTGTATCTGCCATTCATCTTCATTCAGGGAACTCTGGTGGCCTTGGAGTAGAAAGTTTAGCAGAGTTCGGTGTAAGCGCAAGAATGGATAACTCTCTGCTTGGCAAAGAGTTGTCAGCTTCCAGAACCCTGCATTTTGGTGGTTATTAAACATTTTAAAACTTAAATTACTGTACTCCTGTCTTTCCACAGTCTGTTTTGTAACCTGTGAATATTATGTTCCAAATGGTCTGTGCTGCTGGAGACAGATGATAGAACTTTATTGTGTATAGAGCAAGGTAAGTGTACCTTCAGCGTAATGTCCCTTTAAATTAAGATTTCTGAGTTTGGATTTGACTTGTTTCACTGATATCTTCAGTTTAAAGGCACAGATTTGCATGTACCTTTTCCAGCCAAAGTTGTGTTTATGAGCTTTCCACAATCAATAGGTAGGGCAAACAATAATGTTAATCTAGTGTAGGAGTGATACAGCTGCTAAAGATCAGGGACCACTTCATGGTACAGTCAGATGCTGGCTGTGGTTTGTCAAGGTTGGGTTCCCCTGAAAGCAGAGGTTAAAGAATGCAGCCCTGACTTGTGGTTGTTCCTTGTTCCCATGTTTTACAGGAGCAGCTCTTGTCAATTCTTTCTTCTGCTGCAGATCCTTTTTCAGTGAAACTGTTCTGTGATCAATAATCTTGTGAAGTGAAACTCCACAAATGTCACTGTTTCAAATAGACACCATGTGGCAGCTCTCAAGGAGGCAGCCTAACTTTTTGTTTCAAGGATTAAACTCCTAAGCCCCTATTTCCATCCCTGTACCTGCTCTCTCAAGGGGCTGAGACTTGAGGGTGGGGGATTATGGACGGTTACACATTTATGTAAATACGAAACATTGACTGGAAGTGGAAGGAGGGGACTGCAACCAAACAGCTGTCTTTGCAAACTTAGTATTTATTGCAGAGTTAAACAAAATGCCTTATTGTTTAGAGCACTTTTTGCCTTGGGCATTGGCTTAGACAGTCGTGTTGGCTGAAAAGAATTCCCTAACTCCCTTTTCCACACAAGAGAAGATTAAGTAGATAACAGCAACAATTGGCTGTTTGGATCTGGCCTTGACATATGTTCCAAGCATCTACTTCATGATCCAACTGCAGTATTTTTCTCTTTCATGGCTGCAGCACTTCAGTCCTATTTTACCATCGCTGCCACTTTTGTGCCATCAGGGGCTTCTTTCTGAGCCTTCCCTCTGGCCAAAAGTGAACAATTATAAAAGATTCTTGCTGCATAGTATGTAAATTCTTTATGCACAGAGAGTATTCCTGCCACATTATTAGTATGCAAAGTCTTTCAGAGTTGCAAAAAAGCTCCATTACAGGAAACAAGTTCAAAGCAAAAGCGAGAGGAATTGCATGAGGAATCTTTAGTATTCTTGGTAGTCAAAAGCCCAAAAGAGTTCGGATACTACATGGTGATGGTAATGGAAGTTGGAGACAATGAACTGCAGAATATTTCTGTGGAGAGCTTTCCCCTCAGATTTCACTGGCTGTTCTCATGCACTGTCCCACCTTCTGGTAGGATCAGCAGTGTAAGTGGGCCACATAAGTTTGCTGCACCTTGCCAGGCCCCCAGGCAGCTCTGATCAAACCTTTCTCGAAATGCTTCCTTGGTTTCTGAACAGAATTCATCAGCTGGCACGGAGCAGTGTTTAAGTGCTTCCTGCTTGATGCCCTGGGCTGTTGGAGGAAGAGCTGTAGAAGAGCTTTCCTTTCTGTCTGCTGCTCAGAGAAGGGGTCCTCTGGCACAGTGAGATGCTGGGGACAGTGTTGCTGGCCATCTTCTCTAGAAGGCAAAGATTTGAGGCTCCTGTCTGCCCTTTTGACCAGAGTCAAGGCTGGTGCTCGATGCTAGCTGTGCTGGTATTTGGTTCCTTGATTCCTGTGCTTGGTACTACTGTCCTGTTCCTGCCAGATCTTTGATCAGAAGGAAGGGATGCACTTATACACAGGAAAAGTGGTCTTCCTGTGTGTTAGGTAGAAGTGTTGGTCTGTTAGTCTGTTTTGTATTAACAATGAATTGCAAAACCCACGTTGTAATTGGCTTAAATGTAGATAGGGAACGGAGCTGGAGCCTGACACGGTGGAGTTGCAGCTGGTGGTTGCCAGAGGTTTTGGGGGCTGGAGTTCTCAGCCACCTTAAGGCAGAGCATAACTGGGAGTATGTGGAAGCTGACACGTGTCTTTCCTTGAACCACTTTCCTGTCACACAGCTGGAATGGTGGGGGTTGAGGGAGCACTAAAGATCATAATACCCACAGCACTGTGTTTCTTTGGGCTTATTTAGTTGCTGTGTGTGACTCTCAGCAATCTGCACACACTGCAGACACGACCACTGTCACTGTTTCAAACACCAGTTTCAACACACAGACCAGCCAGTGACCAAGAGTTAGGGTCAGTTATGCAGGATCTGCCACAGGGTGGAAGCTGCTGAGCACTGAACTGGTAGAGCTGCTTCAGTTCTCGCAATTAAAATACTGAAGTGAACTGACTAAATAGGCTTCTGCATCTGCATTGCAGATTTGCATTGACCTGGTAGATCGATGTTAGGCTTGGCTGTGCTGATACACATTTTCTACCCGACTGCAGTTAATTACCCAGTCCTGGCTGGCAGCCTCCACGTGTGAGGGTGCTCCTCCTGCACACAGAGGGGATGCTCCAGGAGCACACCCTGCAGGGTGACCCTCCCAGCCTGGCCTCCACTGTGGGTGGGGTGATCCAGGGAAGTTCACATGGCACTGGGGACAACTCAGCACCAGCTGATTGCCTGAGAAGTGACAGTGTGGGAACTGAAAACTGAGAGGCAGGTAAAGGAACCCAGCATTACAGAGTTGGCTTTCACTGAGTGTATAGAAAATGTTGTCATAAAAGACAAATGTAAAACACGCCTTCCTAGTCACTAGAAAAAAGAATTTGTGCCTACTGAAAAATCCAGACATTTCCCAAATTCAGAAGTTGGTAGAGAAATAATGAGCAAATCAATCTCTGTCCTTTCTGAAAACCTTTTTCAGTCCAGGGGATGCAGTTCTTATTTTGCATGTTTGTCTTCGTGAACTGTCTGTCCCACTGCAGTTAACCAAGTGTGAAGCCAAACACCACTGACTGTAATATTGTTTGCACTCGAAGCAAGGTGTGCTATCAGAAGTCATTTTCAACACAAAAGAAAATGACAAACAATAGATTTCAGTAGTGGAAAAAAAAAAAAGAGTTGGATTGTTCAGCCAACAACTTTACTAGTTAAAAAAAAAAAGCCTGAATAAAACGTGTACTTTCCAGTGGAGGTTATCCAACAAATCTTTCACAATTTTTATCAGCCTGCAAATCACTTTGACAGAGGCATTGGTTGCTAAAATTTGAGATCAGATGGTAACCACTGGACTCTGGGTTGGTTAGGACCCACCAGCACAGCCCCTGGACTGGCCCTTCCCCATCTGACATGGCCCTGAGGCAGCTGCAGGGCATTTGCTCTGCTCTGGAGGCACAGTGGGGAACCCTTAATCCAAAACGAATGCTGTAAATCGTCCCCTGTGGACCTGGCAAAGTCATCCGAGCTGGAGACAGATGGGAAATTACAACAATTTGCAAGAGAGATGTTCCAGAGAGGTTCTGCTCTTCGTGCTTTGTACTCCTGGCTCGGGGAGGGGGAGCTGGAGGTTTAACTCTCTTGCAGACAACTGGGGGCCTGTGTGAGAGTTCTGCTGGAGTGTCCCGAGCTCCGGGTGGTGGGCTGGTGGAAAGACAAATCACACGCTCTCCAGCCTGTCACCACGGGCTTTCTTCCTCTTGGAAGGGAGCTGAGCCCTGGAAGTTCCCCTCTTTGTCCCTGGTTGTGGTGTTGTAAATGAGCTACACGAGATCCTGTGTAATGTGAACACCCGTGTGTTTGGAAAGGCGGCTGTTAGGAATCGAGTCGAACACGTGGGAAACAAATCCTGGTGGAAAGGGAATCTGTTTCTCCTTGGCTGCCCAGGCAGCCCTTGTGCCAGAAGTGCTTTGCTGACAGGTTTAACTGCACGGCTGCCCCTCAGCCCACGGGAGGGGTGGGCCACAGCCTCCTGTGAGCACACTCTGCTTTTTCTGCACCTCTTAAAGGGTCTGAATTCACTTTAACCCCTGCCTTGTGTCGCTGGCACACACTGTGAATAATTGAAAACATTTCCAGTAGAAGGCAGGGTTCTGATGTCTTGGCATCTGTTACTGTTCAGAATGAAGATACTTGCATTTTCTTGCTGGCTGTGTTTACTGTATCTTTAGCATAACCATAGCATTATCTCCAGCCTTTTTCATTCCAACATTAACAAAAAGTCCCTGGGAAACTAAGCCATGGTTATGTGAATGCAAGAGAAGCAAGGAATACTGAAAGAGCTGCTGTGTGTTAGTTACTAAAGACACAAGGCAGATGTGTTTTCTGGTCTTGCACACTTCAGACAACTAACACGGAGCTTTTACTTTCCTTTTAATAACCTTTTGAAGGAGGGCTGTGTTCTCCATAGCCTTTGCAAGCATGGAGTTTTGCAATTCAGAAATACAAGTCTTAAATATTTATTAATTCAGCAGTGCTGGTTGCTTTTGTTGATGGCAGGAAGGGATGCTTTCAGACCACAACTTCCAGATGTCCCCGGGACTGTGGTTTGCCTTGAGCTGTCGTGGGGAAGGAGAATAGAGAAGGTGATACTTCAGAAAGTAAATACAGAGTTAAACTGCCTGTATTGGCAGTGCTCCATTTTGAGGGGAAAGGCAGGATCCAAACAATCTTTTGTTTAATTACAAAAAATCAAAGCCAAGCACCGTGAAAAGCAAACAGATTTGTTAACTTGTCAATGGTTTGATTGATTGTAGAAAAAATAAAACCTGCTGATATCTATGTTTAATGTTGAACAGCAGATGTTGAAGAGCTGATAAAATGAGTGTGTCACTCATGCCTGAGGAATAAGCAATGTCAGAGGCTCTTTTCCTCTCTGTAGTGTGTGGACACAGGCCTGGAAACTTGTCAGAAAATTCATATTGAGAGGCTTTGGGAGGGCTGCTGTGAAAGGAGGTGAGGAAGAGGATGGGCCCCACTCCTCATCTGCAGCTCTGTGTAAATACAGCAGTGTAAATCTCTGGATTAAGGCTTTGCTGCTCTGTTGCTGACAATCACTGATTTCAGCCGTTCTTCCAGTAAACCTGTGTCTGTCCATAGCTGGTGAACTTCTCTTGAGATGGACTGCAACACTCCAATTTATTGACACACCTCTGTGTATTGTTTTAAAAGGAAAACTTCCCAAAGCTGCTGAGGGAGGGCAGTTAATGTTGAAGGTGAGGTGTTCCCAGAGAAAAAATTTGCTGAATTGTGGAACATACAGGCAAACTGGTGAAAAAAATAACCCCCAACCAGGTCACTCTGCTTGAGTGTGCTCTTCAGGTAAACGAACAAGAGCCTTTCTTTAGTCCAATAGGTGAGTGAGAGAAGTGCTATTTGGAGAATTCAAATATGCATCTTGGAATTAAGAGATGAGAAAGGGACTCTTTTGGCTCTGAAAAAGAAATTGCTTTTCATCTTCACCAAAGGGTACTTGAGGGATTTAACTTCCCAGAGCAGGGTTCATTTATACCCTGGTACTGCCCTTTGGAATCAGGTACAGGGGGCTACATTTGGAGAAATTACAAGTGTTCTTCGAAGTTTGCATCAGAATATGAATTATAACTCCGTGCTTGGGTTTTCTGATTACTCTGATTTTGCCTTTTTTTGTTTTCTCCCCCCAGTCAAAGGAGGTGATAGCGCAGTTTTAACTCTGCCAGCCTTGCTGGTGTCCCTGTGGCTGTTCTGCTGTGGAGTGCAGCTCCACACTTCCCCTAAGCATTGTGGGAGACTTGTCTGCTGTTGAAGAGGAGTGTAAAAGAAAGTAGGGTATCCCAGAGTTTAAGAAGTTCCCTAGTATAAGCCAGAACTAGTTTGCTTGTGGCAAATGATTTTCGGGAAACATTTGAGGGGGAATGGTCAGGAGAGATAAGGGGTTCGCTCAGAAAAGCTGAACAGTAAATTATTTTCATTACACTGTTACAGCTGTTCAGCAAGAAGTAAATATTAATCTTTTTTCTGAATGATGGTCTCTACCCTTTAAATTAAATCAAGAGGGAAAAGCATGAGTTAGGAACTTCAACAAAGTTCAGGAGCAACTGGGTATTTAAAAAGGGCACACGCTAATGCTAGCTATTGCCAGTGGAAGCAATGGCAGAACTCCACAGACAAGGCATCCCACAGTTCAGATCTGTATCCAAACCTCTTGCTTGAAAATTTGGCCTGGAAATTTCTCAGCAGTTAAATCATCAGATGCTTGACTCTCCTCATTCTGGTCCCAGCTGGGAATCTGGAAAGTGTAATGTTTAAGCTGAATATTCCCTTTGATTCTTGGAAATGGGAACAAGTTTCATCAAGAAACTGTTTCTTCTTTTATTTGGCTTTTCCTTCCCTGAGCTGGGCTGCCTGTTGCATATCGTTAGCAGATGGTGACACATATGTCATTGCCATAGTCTTCTATTTTGGCACAGGAGCTGCTAATTGTCCCATTTTGGCTTGGGAGTATGGAGCTTTGTTGATGCCTCTCAGGTAACTGTAGCTGGCTTGTGTGCCTGGTTTATGGTCACAGTGAGATCTTTAGTCCACCAGGCCCAGTGCATAATTGTATTTTCTGGCTACTCTGTGGTTCTTCCAACGAATGAACCACACCCCAAAATGACAAAACCTTGAGGCTTTTAGGGAACAGTGAGGTGTTAGGAGGGAAAACAGCTACCCTGTGTCCACTGCAGTGTGTAACAAGCTGCTCTTCTGCCTTTAGAAGTTGTGGCTTTGGGGATAGAGTAAATAATACACAAGTAAAGCAGTGGAACTCCCCCACCCCCGTGGCTGCTGGCACATCTTTGCCTTGTGCACTTCACAGTGGAGTTGGCAAAAACCTGTATTCCAGGCTGAATCCCAGTTCCCTGTCTCTGTAATTAAGATGCTATCAGCTCTTAGGATGTTTTCTAAGCAAAGTAATTTTGTTTTCTGTCAACCTGAATTGAATACCTGTGCACTAGCACAAATATTTTGTCCAAGCTGACAGACCCAAGATGGTGATGCCGTTTTTCATCATTTAAATAAAAAAAAATCACTGTGAATGCGACGGTCACTGTGGGTTGGTTTAGGTTTTTATTGCTCCCCAAAAGCCTTTGGGCGTTTGCTGGGTTCTGTAAGAAGATTTTCCCTGCAGGAGAAGCTGTCTCCAGCAGCCTGCCCTGATCCCGTTAGATGAGAGCAGAGATGCTGCAGTCGTTGATGTGCAGGCAGGGCAGGCCTGGGACGTGGTTTGTGCTGATACAATTGGAAATGTTTCATCTAAGCCAAGGGGTCACAGTCATGTAATAGTTTGAGAAGGCTGTGACTGTGCCTCTCCCTCAGTGACCTTGTGGGCAGTTGTTGAGGGGTGCTTGGGGACAGCCCTGAGTCTCCTTTGCCCCTGAGCCTGGGACAGCTGCCTGCAGATGTGCCCATGGGCTTCCAGAGCCCTGCAGGCACCTGAGGGGGCCTTGGCCAAACGAAAGCAGCAGTTGCACGGTGCTCCTCTGCTGCATGAGGAGGGTATGATACTGCTCAGTCACTGAATTTAGCAACAGGACAGTGGCAGAGAGAGAAGAGGAAACAGCCTGCGAGACCCGAGGAAAGGACACTGCTTCCAGGACAGACTTCTGGTATGGATGTTCTGCCCCTGCAGCTGCCTGGGGGCGTCCCTTCCCCAGATTAGAAAGGGGAATGGAGATGATGTTGGTGCTGGGGAAGGGTGGAGATCATGAGAACAAGCTGGGTTTGATCCGTTTGCTCATGTGACGAAGGCAAACAGAGGGAAGGGTTCAGTTTTGTGACGTTTCCACCGGGCTGTGCCACTCTGGTTTTGCACCCTTGGTTTGGTTGGAACTGCATCTGTCCCTGCCTGCACTGTAATCCTGCACGTTGGTTTGCTGGCTTGTGTGTCCCAGTACCCTCTGCTGGAAGAAATGAGGATTTTGCAGCTTTGTGTTTGTGCCCCAGAACGGCCCCAGCCCTGCAGCAGGAACAGGCTGGGAGCCCGGCTGGGAGTTCCCCGTTGTGCCAGGCTGTTGCTGAGCATCCCTCCTGCACAGAAGAGACGTGGGGTGTAAAACAGTGCAGGGTTTGAGAGCAGTGCTGAGCTGGTACTCGTGTGGGATAGCAGGGGGCTGAACTGGGTGACGTGTCCTGTTCTCATTTGTCACCTTGGCCATAGTTGTTAGGACTGTTCCAGTGTGTGATTAAAGATGTTGCCAAAATAGGCTGAATCACTGATGACTGTCCTGTGATGTCCTGCCTTGGGAGGTGACTGGTACCAGCTGGTGGCTTGAGAAGGGGTAAAATGTCCCAAAGCAGGTGGCCACAGGAACATGTTCTTTCCAAATGCAAAGTTTGTTTTATATGTTAAAACATGAAGGTCTCTTATGTTTTTATTTTCTTAAATCAGCTAAAGTAATTTTTATTTTTTTATTCCCTGCTTAAAATGTTAGTATGTTAGCCCCTTTATGCCAGCTATGCAAATGTTGTTTTACAGTGTAGTGAGAAATAAGGTATATAAATGTCATGCTCCCAGTTCAGGTTTCTGTCAAACCCTGTCAGGAGGATGTTCCAGAGGGAAATTAAAGATGAGATTCTAAGAGAGGCTTTTGTTTTATTATTATATATTTGCTCCAGTACTTGATATGAGAGAATGTTTATCCTTTCTACAATATCTTCTGTATCTATTTGAAATAGAGGTACCTCTATCTTTGTTTCCTTCATCTCTTCTATAAAATATGAAGTCCCTAATCTTTTTGGTTCGCATGGGGAAACCTTACAATAACTGCAGTAATTTTGCTGCAACATGTGTCTAGAAATCTTCAAACAAGAGAGTTCAGATTGGAACTGGCTTCCTTTCCCTGTACAAGCGAGCTATTGCACAGATAAAAGAGCTCTGAAGCAGCTCTGAAGCGTGTTATTCAGGCCACAGGCAGGTATTGTTTCCAGTTTCAAAGGCAATACATGATCCAGCCAAGTCTGCAGGAACCTCTGGTCTCAATTAGTTGTAGTTTTCCTGAACAGCGCTCTGCAGTCGTGGCAGAAATGTCCCTGCTGTCCCCATCCTCCCAGGATGTTGCTTCCCCTCCTCTGGGCAGGTGTGTGTGTGCCCCAGCCCTGCAGGAGCAGGGGCAGCTTTGGCAGAGCCAGGGGGTGTGTGGGGGACCCTCCCCAGCAGCGGAGCTGTGCTGGCAGGGTCAGACCTCACCCGCACTGCGTGGTCCTTCTGTCCTTGCAGCGGCATGGCAGGGCTGGCTGCTCCCTGCCGGTGTGTGCAGCAAGGATGTGTGGTAGAGGGAGATCCTGTAAGGAGAGATTTCCACTGCTCCAGGCAGCCCTGCGGCCTTTTGCAGGGCAGAATTCTACCGAGGCAGCTTGGGCCCTGACACCAGGGCTGCCCAGGGCTGAGCCCAGCCTGCTGCGCTGTCTCTGCTGGTGTCCCCTGCTTTGCTTCTTTCTCCCTGCATCTCTGAAAGCACATCATGTCCCTCCATTCTCTGCTAACCCACCAAGGACATGATCCCGAAGTTCAGAGCTCATACTGAACATTTCTTATGCATATTGGCTCATTGGTAATTTAAGGGCACATAATTAATTCTAATAGATGCTGTCTTTAAGTTAGGTAATTACTTCAGGAGCCGTAAAGGGATGGTATCCTGTGAAATTTAATTTCTTTCTACTGAGCTCATGTGGAAAAGGAGTATCTAAAAAATCAAATTAACTTTACAACAAGGGTAATATAAACTGTATCTTTTCACTGATGGCACCACCCCCCTCCTTATCTCATAATATTTCTTTGCCTGTTTCACTCTCTCATCACCACATACTTAAAATGAGCTGCCTTGCTTCCACTGCACCACAATCTCATGAGTTCAAGCACTGGGTGAGTACTAGATGTGTTCTGCCAGCATGTGATTGGGGAATACAGCGAGCAAAGTGTACAGATCCTTCTGTGCCAGTAGCTGGGATCACCTCAAGTGTGTGTGAATTAGGCTGCTGATAACTTGACCTTGTTTTGAAAAGCAGCTCTGTAGGAGCAGCTCAGCTCACCTGCATTGCTGATTCATGTGTGCACTGGCAAGGATGGAGACAGCAGGGAGAGCAGAACAGCCCTGTCAGGGAGGAGCTAGCCTGTGCTTTTTTCCCATCTTGGAATCTGGCAAATGCAATTCCATCTGTCCAACAAAAGCTTGTGTTACAGATTGCTGAGAGGTCTGGAAGGTCACGAGGGTCAGTAGTGGTGACCAGATAAACTGTGTTCCTTGTTACTCAGATGGGACTCTGGTGGACTCCGGATGAGGGGCTGTCCCTTCCTAGCACTGCTGCAGCAGATGTGGCATTAATTTAATAGTTCTGCTGTTTATAAATTAGGAGCACGAGTTGGCATTCAACATGGTGTCTGTGAAAATGCTCAGAGAGCCTCAGCTGGGCAGTGTGTGTGTCCCTTTCAGACACTGTGAGGTGTCTCCCTGGGCACCAGGCTGGGCAGCTGGACTGTGGTTACTGCTGGAAGTGGTGCACACACAGACAGGGCAGTGCAGCCACAGGCACTGACAGCTCTGCTGTGTTAGGAATTACTGGTTCATACAGCATCTTTTGGAGGTGATTTGGCGAGGTTTCTGTGGCTTGAAAGTCATTCAGCTGTTGCAGCCCAGTGATGCTGGTGGCCAGCCATATGCAGACAGAGCTGCAAAGGAATTTCACTGGGCAGCAGTTCCTTCTTTTTCCAACCAAATGAATTTAAACCTTCTGGTGTGACAGGCCAACCAGTGTCTCTCCTGCTGTGGTTGTTTTGCAGTGACTCCTGCCTGCCCTGCTTTTCTGTTGTGACCCAGTGACTACCCCTCCACTCAGCTCTCCTCTTGGCTGCTGGAAGGAGGGGGGTTCATGGCAGCTGCTCAGCATGGCCCTGGTGGAAGGTTGGTGCCTGTCTGAGAAGCCCTGCATTACACCTGGCCTTGTCTCTCCCAGCTTGTGGGGCATTTTAGGCTTTGCAAAGGCCAGGGCTGAGAAAGGAAACCAAAGGGGTTTGTCTCTGGATCTTTGCACTCGCTCTGTGTACCTGCACTTGGAATCTGCTCTGATTCACCCTGCACTGGCATGTGGCTCCATTCCTGGGCACCAGAGCATTTACTGCTGCTCTGAGCGACGCTTCTCGTGCCCGTCAGACACTTGAAGTGCTGTAAAGACCTTCTGCCTCTGGTGTGAGCATCATCCTTCTCCTGATACAAACATGGTGGTGTGTTGTCTGAAATGCAGCCTGTCTATCCCTCAGTGTGCAATGAATGCCTTCCATGTGAGGTGTAAGTAGAGAGCTGGGCATTTTGATTGACGAATAATTGCACCTGAAAACTCAGGGTAGATGTTTTGGTAGCTCCCATTTATGGCCAGCATGAGCTGTTCTGTGCAGCACTCAGCTCTCACAATTTACTGCTTTTCAGTCATAAATTCTCCTGTGTTTACTTGTCCTTCCCCCATTTTTTGGTAGCGTTTGTGTTTGTTATCCTTCTCTTTGGTCTCACTTTCTATCAGTGGTGCTGTGCTCACAGTGACAGTGTAGTGCTATGGCAACGATATATTATCTGCAGTCCTGCCAGTGAGTAAGATATGCTGCAGAAATTAGTTCATTTATCAAAATCTGATGTGCAGAGCTGAGCAGAGGACTTGGCTATCCAGAACCTCCTGCTATTTTCACAAGACCTGCCGTTCTGTTTCCCATTGGTTATGGCACTCAGATAAATTCTCTCCTGACTGTTTCCAGTGATGCCTTGTTAAACCTACAGATGTCTCAGCACCTTGGAAAGTATTTTTGGATGTACAGTAATCTCCAAGCTATCTTTGGTAGTGACAAAAATTGGAAAAATGAGCAATTTTTTTTCCCCTTCTGTTACTATTCCAGAAAGGTACTTTTCTGTGATTTCAGGGTAGGAAAGAGCACATAAATGGAAAAATCTCACCCAGACTGGGAAATGCGAGAAATGTGTTAGATTTGCACTGCTAAAGACTGAAAGAGCTCTGCCCTTCTCTGCTCTGTGGTGCAGCCTGGCCATGGGGAGCCCTCAGGATCCTGTCTTGCACCTTCTCTGTCCCACATACACACGGGTGGAGTGGGCTTTAGGTACAGTGTTGACATCTAATTCCAAATTGTTCTCCAGTGTGGGTGTTCAGAACCAGTCAGTTGATGGCCCTTTCATTCAAGTCCAGCTGGTGCAGTGCTGGCTGAGGAGGACTCCCCGCTCTGTGTCCTGTCCCTCCTGAGCTGTTCCTGCCATCCTGACTGTTGTGCCTGACAGGGACACGTTTGAGCAGCCCAGGGCAGGTCCAGCTCCCAGGGCTGCTGGCTCTGGGGTTGAGATTAGGAATGGTAAAGCTTTGGTCAGCTGTCTAGAAATTGTTTACATGGATTTTACAGTACACACGTGTTCTTAACAGAGGAATCAAACCAGGACAGGCTGGTGCAGTCTTACGGACATTGTTTGGAAGTTTCCAGGGAAATTAGTCCTCGTGCTTAGTCAAATTATGTTTGCCTGTTGACCCCTCTTATCTAATTAGTCTGTACTTCACTGAGCTGCTTCTACTGGCATGCACTGGATCAGTTATTTGATGTTACTGTAACGGTAGAAGGAGTTGAATTAAGTCTGTATTATAACGCCATGCCTTGTGATTTGTGCAGAAATGAATTGGTTTGTAGCACATCTGTCATCTGTTTGAGGCTGAGGGCAGGATGTGTGGTAATCTCAGATCGAATGTTAGGTGAGCTGAGCAGCCAATTAGACAATCCTTGGGGTCTTCTTATTAGGTGTGGATAAGTATCCAAAGCTTGGATGCCCATCTGTACTCTAGAGGTTCCCACATCCTCTCTGTGCACTGCACGAGCAGCTTCAGGAAAGGCAAGGGACAGTAGTTTGGTCTCGTTTGCAGAGTGTGTGACTGGGCTGGCGGGGGAAGCAGATGGATTTCGGTTCCTTGGCAAGCCCATGTCAGAGCCAGGACTGAAACCTGCTTCTTGAAATCCCAGACTCCATCCTCAATGCCTACTGCCTCTCTAAGCATGTGTAAGGTTTTAATGGAAAACACCAATCTTAATTTAGAGCAAGATTCAAGAAAACTGTCCTATTCAGTTACTTAATTATAGATGAACTGTAATTATAAAGACAAACATGTCTTGCAACAAAGCACCAAGCAAAAAAGCGGAAAGGATTATTTGTTGTTTAATTTAGCAGGGCAAGGCAGCTGATCATGCTAAGTCTCTCTGACACCCAGCAAGTTGTGTGATCCTATTTGTTAATCTTTTTAACTTTCCGTTTTATTAGGATAGGGTTTCAGCAGCAAATAGGATAAATGAGATTAAATCTGTCACCCTGAATTACTCTCCTCTGAGTTATGAACAGGATCGCTCTATGTGAGAGAAGTGTAATTATGGGGGAAATGCTGCCTGTGTAATTGTGTGCTTCGGTGAGAAGAATTTGAGGTCCCTGATGCCCCCTGGGACTGCCTGTGCTGGCGCTGGGCTGCCACAGTAAACAAAGCCAAGGGCAGTTTGCTCAGCAGTTCTTGGTGTAGCAGGGCTTGTACCTGCAGCAATAGCAATGGGACCCTTCAGGTCTTCTCCTTCCAGTGAAGGATCCGAACTAACTTGGAACAGGAGACACATTTATATATATATGTATAAAATAATTATTTTCACATCTATCTTGAACTGATTGTGCAGTGAGGAATAAGTAATGGCCAGGGGAGCAGGGAGTATTTGGGCTGTAGATACACCAGGTGAGGATGTGTAGCTGCTTGTGCAAAAAGCAAGTCATAGCACAGCTGGTGCTGTTTCCATCACTTTTCAGTGGTCCAGGGATGTTGTCTTTGACCTCTGCAGTGACTGGGACTCTGCAGCTGCTCCAGCAAACACAGAACCTGCAGCTTTCTTGGACAAGACTGAGACTGTGATAGAAAAGCTCTGGGTTAGGAGTTGGTGGTTTTGCTCTGAGGTGTCAGTGCACATCAGAAATCTTGGTTATTTTTTTCTCTCACAAAAAACCTGGTGGTACTTCATTAGGGGGTTATCCACTGCTTTTGTTCTACTTAATTTATATGACCCTATAGCAGTTGTGGTACCGTTCCTGCCATATCATTCCTCTGTGAGATGAGTTGGAGGCACAAGACTGTAGCCTCTTGAAATGTTGGTTCACCAACCAAAGAAAGCTTTGACTCCTCTGTGTTGTTTGTCTGGATTCACAGCAAATTCTGTTAGGACATCAAATGAAAAGTTCAGCTGGATTTGTCCCCTAGAAAGGCATAATTGCTGCTGGAAGAACCCCTCCTGGAGAAGGGATTTGCACAAAGTAAAAAGAAACTCACTACAGGTCCTGCTCAAACATTTCTGCACATTCTTTCTTGAGGCAGAGGGGCAGAATCCAGATTTGCATGATGGATTAGTGATAAACAACCTGCCAGGCTTGGATTAGAGTTTCTGTTGTTTTGCCTAAAACTATGTGTGCGTTAGTGGAGAGGCACAGGCAGGATGCATCATTTTTGTGAATCCCAGTATCAATTTTATTTTCTTTTCAGACCTTTTTACAGTTACAAGGCAGGACTTGATCTCCACATCTGTTTTTATTGGCCAGTCTAGTTTACAAACGAGGCCCCTTCTGTTCCATCTAATTTTATGTCATCTGTGACGCTGCATAAAGATTCTGGGAAGAAAAATGGAAGGCTTGTGAGCTGACCTTGAGGCTAGTATGTACAGTGACTCACTCTATCCTTTATTTCAACTTCCATGAAGTCTTTTCAGATACACTATTCAGCCATTAAATGAGCTGCTCAGTTTAGCTTATGGCCAAAGTTTTTCCTAATATTTTGATATATTTGTTGGGAACACGACAAAGTAAATCACAAATGAGAATGTTAACAAATGCTTGCATTAATCATCTGAGACAGTCTCTCTCATTAAAGTCTCGTTCAGAGTAACTAGTTGTCTGTAAGAAAGGGTTTCCTGTCCTTTAGTTTGCCAACTTATGTGACTCTGCTGCCAAGGAAATCTCTCCTGCATGCTTGACAGGCAGTGGGGAACTTCATAATCTTTCTCTGTGTAGGCAGTTTCTTCAAGGGAAGAAATTAAGTCAGTCATGCCCATTACTGAATCTAATTTTACTATAATTTAGAGGGAAGAACCCTTCCCTCAGTAGAATGGATTCTGTAACTGCTTACTTAAGGATTTATTTTGCTTTCCTCCAAAGGATGTGGCAGAAACTGTTGTGACAGTGCTTGGCAAGGTCACTGCAGCACATTCCCTGCAAGTGAGGAACTTCTGCCTTGCTTTGGTTTGCAGTCACTGGCAGCTGCTCTGAGGCAAACTGAGCGTGGCAGCAGGTCAGCAGGACCTGTCTGCTTGTTGGAATTCCACCTCTGGGACATGGAAGGGTCTGAGGGTACCTCGTGGTGTCCAGCTGTCAGCAGCTGATTTGGTTTTGCCTTCTCCCCTGGTCAGCCTGGAGCTTTGGCCCTGTCTTACTCTTGGCTTTGCAGCCCATTCACCCTGGGCAGGACTTGTCCATCTCTTCCTCCCTCCAGCTCGGGCTGATTGAAGCACACACGAGGAAAGGTCCTTCTAAAAGCAGTTTGCAGCAGCTCGGTGTTAAAAGCCCGGCTATGGGGAGAAGGGGAGTGCAAAACAATCTTTTCCTGTCTGTTCACAAAGAAATGGGAGAAGAAAATGTGCTGCCCTTCTAGCAGTGGCCAAGGAGCACTTTAACAGTGTCCCCTCAAGGTCATTAACGCCATTCTCAGCTGGTCACAACAGCCCATCAGTAGCAGGCCCAGTGAGAATTAGAGCTGGAAGAAGGCTGCTTGTTTGTTGTTGTTGTTTCCTTCTTCCCGCAGTCCTCAGCCTGGCAGACAACCAGGTTCAGCTGTGGATGTACTTCAGGCAAAATACGATCCAGAATACGGGGGCCAGGGTAGGATTTATGCTAAAGGCAGATCTTCCTGAAAATTCTTCTTGGGGGGGATGCCATCCACTTTCATTTTGATATTGCATTTTTATATTCTGCTGACAGCTGCAAAGCCCCTGCTTGGTCTGACAAGGCTTTCCCCCAAGGAGAGGGTTTGAGGTGTTGGTTCTGAGTGTTGCAAACCAGTCATGGAAGCTTAGTGAGGAGCCAGTGTGATTCCCTCTGCCCCTGCTCTGGGGACCAGTGCTTTGAATCCTGTTCTGCTTTACCCCAGTGGAAATGGAAACACCAACTGCAACAAGGCTGGAGAGAAGGTAACAGCAGTGCAACAGTGGGATGAAGCTTTTCCACAGAGTAGCAAAACGCCAGGTTGCAAATAAGGCAATAGGGTGGGAAAGCCCCGTGAGCCCGGGAACAGTGGGTGCTCTCTGTGCTCTGAGCAAAGCAGCTTTGCAGAGGGTGCTGCAGTGATCACTGCAAGTGGCTCTGTGCAAGTTTCTGGTCCACTGCAAATTCAGCCTTGCTGTGGGGAGGGCCCAGAGGAGTTCTCTGTGCGGGGATGGGGAATGGCACAACTGCTGTACAGCTGGAACAGCCCTTACCCGAAACTTTTCTTCTCCGCAGGTGCCCCTGGTTGACAAAAGCCATCTCCCCAGCCATCCCAGTGTACAATGGGCTCGTGTTCTTGTTTGTACTGGCGAACTTCAGCATGGCAACCTTCATGGACCCTGGAGTATTCCCACGAGGTAACAGAGAATGGCACTGGTGTGTGTGTGTGAGGGGGTGGGTTTGAAAATCCAAGCCAGAGGAGGTGCCAGGTATCCAAACGCACTAGTTGCTCACTAATCCCCCTTTGTTTTTCTTATACTCTTTCTCATAGAGTTTATCTGTTATCTCAGCTGGCAGCAGAGGTGGGATGGCAGGGCAGTGCTGGGTACCCTCCAACTCTTCTGAGCTCAGAGGTGTCAGCTGTCCTTGCACTTGCTCAGACTGGCAGTCGGGGCACAGGGTTGCATCGGATGGTTGTCCTTGAGTAGCTAGCTCCCCTGAGTGATGTGATTTTGATTGCTATCCCCTGTGTCACGCTGGCACAGTGGATTTAAGTCACTGTCTTCTCAATAGGTAGCAGAGCATGGCAGAGGGGAGAGGCTGAACTTCCATCAGAGCAGACTTTCCAGAATACCCTAAAAGAAATGCAGAAACATTGAGCACTAAAAAAGATAATGATTAAGGCTTGCCTTAGAGTGTCTAAAAATGCATACATTTAGAAATATATTCCTGCTTGAATTAGTACTGATTCACAGCTGATTAAATAGGATAAAGATCGCTTGGCTTTTGTAGTGGGAGCCTCAGTGCAGCTATCTCTTTTAACACATCCTAATGAGAGAATTATCACCTCATTTTATCTGTCCTCCAATAATTATTCACATGCAGTTTGCAGCAGAGACTGCTCTAGGCGGTCTTTCTAAACCAGTGGGTCTGTGCTGTCTGTAAGCTGTGCTTTTTCACCTCTATTCACTGAATTCAATATCTGTTTTGAATTGCTACCTGACAAGAGCAAGGTACTTGTCCTGCTGGCTTCCCTGAATAGCCAGTGCCAGGTTTCACCAGGTAGCAGGGTCTGATGATAAGCATCTGTCTGCCATTCCTTTCAGCTGAAGCTTCAGAACCCCTGATTAAGTGTTGCAGTACTCCAGTTAAGCAAATAATTGCATGTAAGGGCAAACTCAGGCAAAGGCAAGATTCAGTCACTTGTGCAAGATCGACTTATTCAGTGTATAGGTGCTTAATGATACAATGCTAGTGAATTTGAAAGGAACTCGAGCACACAGAGCTTTTAAGGAGTTTCCTGGACTTTTTAGTTTCTTTATCTCAGCAGAGATAGCAGGTGTTAATTAAACCTGTGTGAGATGTGAGGTTATTAAAGGCATCGGTGCTCTTTGCCTTTGGTAGGAGGAAAGATTAAATAAAGATGTTCAGTTCTGAAAATCTCAGTCTGAGAATCTCTGTGCAGGGCAGTTCCCTCAGAGCAGAGCCTGCAGCCAGCCATCCCCCTGCCCTGGGAGCGATCAGTGCTGAGTGTGTTGTCCCTTCCTACCTTCCTTTGCACTTTTCCAACTCCCTTTTGCAAACAAGTTCTTCGTTTTGGACCTTGTGTTCAAAGCAGAAACACGCGGGGAAATCAAATGGAAACTCCCTCATCACCTTCCCTCCCTGCCACCTCCCTCTACGCAAGGGAGTCACGAGCAGAGCAGGAGGAGAAGGAACTGCTGCAGCTCACCACTCTCCTGGCTCCCACTCTTCAGCTGAGGCCTTTTGTCTCTGCTGTGGATGGGAGATGCTGGAACCAGGGGAGTGGGGAAAGGGTGAGGAAAGGGGTGAGTTTGTCCTGGAAGAAAGTGATGGAGTAGGAGTTCAGATGTGTGAAGGAAGCAAGCTGATGAGGAAAAAGATGGAAAAGACTATAAATACTAGTGCTGGGAAGAAAGAGGAGATGTTATTTCAGATCACAAGTGTGCATGTGAAAAAAGCTTCTCACCACCCCCCACCGCCCGCAGGGCTGCCAGTGCAAGGAGGTCAGGAGTTGTAGGAGTCATTTAAAATGAATATACAACCGGTCTGGTTGCTTTCTGGTTTTGAAATTAGGTTCAGTCTTCTTGGTTTTCGAACTTCTTAGCACATTTCTAATAGTTAGGAATTTGCTCCAAAACCGAAACGACAAACAAGCAATACAAAAGCTGAGATTCTAATGAAATCACAGGATTCCTTTAGGGAAGCCACCAAAAATCCTAAGATATGTTATAAAAACATGAGATATGTCTGCTCTGTGTCAGTGGATCCGAGTATGAGAACCTGTGTGGGAAGATGGATTCCTCTGTCAGTGTATTCTTCTGCTCAGGTCACTGAAAACTGGAAATAAGCCCATTTCTGCTATATCATATCAGCTTGCAGGTTCTCTGCAGGTACAGCTTGGCCTAAGGGGGAAATGATAGAACTGGGGCTGTGGAGACTCAGCTTGCTGAAGAGGCCTCAACCAAACTCCCAGAGCCATTACTCATCTTTGAATGGTTTTTCAATTTGGTGGCTCTCTGAGTGTCTCTGGTATGAATCAGGACTGGCTCTGAGTGAGTGAATTGCTGGTAACACACCCAAATGAACGAGAAGGAAGGGAAGTGTGAAGTGACTGGAATTGGGGCTGCACTGAGAAATCTGATTTGCAGTCTAGGTTGAGACTGGCAATGTTCAGTGCTGGCTAATTATACCAACTACAGAGTGGCTTTCAGTATTTTTGATGTGTTTTATACAAACTCTTGCAGTGTGTGTGGATTCTGCAAGAGCAACGTGTTTGAGTGCACGTAGCTATATATAATGTACAGGCTTTTTGTCTGCATACTCAGGTTTCTTACAAGAGCTTAAATGGTTTGACTGTTCCAATGTCTTGTTTTCATCTGCCCACATGTATTACACAGCATGGGTAGGTTTATAATGGTATTGAAGAACCTACAGACTGTATTTATAGAAGTGCCTCAGGGATTTAGAGTCTAGCTCTCTCCGAGTCCCACTGCCTAGTTATGAAGGAAAATTATAGGGAATGGTGCCAGTGCTGCACTCTGCTTCCACACACAAACCTTAATCCAGAGAATACTCCTGCAAGATAAATACTGCAGCTGAGCCAGGTCCCAGGCTCGTCTAAGGGGAGAAATTCCCTCTGAAGTCAGTGGAAATTGGATCATGATAACACATCTAGAGAAGATTTAATATAGAACTGAGTGACAGTAATTGATGCCCCGCTGGGACAATATTATCAAATTCCACCTAATTTGGAGCCAGTCAACCAATGCCAGCTGCACTATAATGTTTAACCAGGTGTTAAATAGAAGTGAGCTTCTTAGATTTTCTCTGTCAAGAGGAAACAAATAAAGATCACAGGAATCTAAAATAAAAAGTGAACTTTCATGAACACCATTCTCATATTTTTTCTCTTCTTCCCAATATTTGTCTATTACAGACTAACTTTTATTTTGTGCATTTCTTTTTAAATAGACTCTTTTCTTAAGCAGGGCAGTGCTTAGCTGAGATGATAAACCACGTGCCCTCTGCGTTGTCCCTCATGAGGTGACTGTCATAGTGTCATCCTCATCTTACTGACGGCAAAGAGAGGCTAAATGAGTAGCTCAGGGCCACAGGGGAGAACATCAGAATACAGGACTTGTGAGTGCCAGTGCTCAGGTCAGTAAACTGTGCTGCCTTGGGGAGAGGTGGGGTCTCCCCAGCTGCTGTTCCTAAAGCAAGAGTGTTCAGTGTGCAGGGTAGAGCTGAGCACAGGCCGTGCTGTGCAGGAGGAAACGCTCATGCAAGGACTTTCCGTGGGCACGTGGCTATCCCACAGTGCCCTCAGACTCCCTGGAACAGCAGGTCTTTGGGATGACTGAGGGTCATCTGGGTTGATTTTGAGGGTTTGAGCCAGCACAACATTCTTCTAATATTTGCCTCTGTAATTTATTTCACATTATGTGCTGATGAGCTGGCGTGTAGACTGGCATTGAATTAATCCCAAATGGATGCAGCAGAACTTCTCACAACCAGGGCTGGGGTGATTTCTGCCCCCTCCTTGACTCTATGCTGCAGCTCATCTTACTCATTCAGGTTGTAAATGCTGGCTAAGACAGGACTCAGACACCTTTCTCTGTCCAGAGT
The DNA here is from genome assembly GCA_036023395.1 of Myiotriccus ornatus. Classification (NCBI taxonomy): domain Eukaryota; kingdom Metazoa; phylum Chordata; class Aves; order Passeriformes; family Tyrannidae; genus Myiotriccus; species Myiotriccus ornatus. The sequence continues at coordinate 7,053,180 of JAYRBT010000037.1, forward strand.
CTGGTGGTCAGGCTGCCCAGCACCCCCTGGGAGGTGAGTCCTGATCACTGGAGTGTTCTGACAGCCCGTCACTCCAGCGCTCTGGTATTTCTCTGACGAGCCAAAGAGCACGTGCAGTGCCCCTGCATCCAAGGTACCGACAGGATTGGCTCTTTGCTCTTTGCTCTCTTTTATTGCCACTAACTCTCAGTTTTGCATTGAGCAGCAGATGAAGATGAAGACAAGGATGACGACTTCCGAGCTCCGCTCTACAAGAACGTGGAGATCAAAGGAATCCAAGTACGGATGAAGTGGTGCGCGACCTGCCACTTCTACCGCCCGCCTCGCTGCTCCCACTGCAGCGTCTGTGACAACTGTGTGGAGGTAACGCTGTCACCCTGGGCTGGCCTTGCACGTGCTGTTGGAGACGTGCAGCTGGGGGCTGCCCCAGCAGGGGCTCAGTTCTTGGATGGCCCCAGCTGTGCCCTGTTGCTGGACTCCTCCTGGGAGTGCCCTTTGGAACACAGCCCTCAGTTATGCTGCACTCACAGCTCGATGGCAGCTCTGTCACCAGGGGTAATCAGAACAGAAATTTCTAGTGCTGGCTCTGTCCTCCTGGGGATTGTGAATGTAAACAAGGGGTGAATGGGAGAGTCAGTGCAGAGGCAGAGTTCAGGGGAGCAGGAAGGTCAGGGTGAGCCACTGTAACTTGGTGTGTGTGAGCTTAGGGCTCATCATTTCATTGGAGCAAACTGGTGACTACATTAGTGGACCAAGACAAGCAAGAGTGGTGTGTGAGCTTTAGGAAAACCAAACCTGGGATTCAGGGAGTGGTTCTCCAGTCCCTGGAAGGAGCCCATTGTTTCAACACCCCAGCTCAGAGTATGAACTCGTTCATGTTTCTCATGTTGGTTGCTCTGAATTATGGGGCTTCCATGATTCTTGATACCCTTAAGGTCTTGGTGAGTCACAGGGATTTCTGAAAAACAACCCCTGAACAGTAAATGTGCTTTTGGGCTACAGAGATCTCCCAAATGTGTAAGTACAGAGCACTGTACTCGCTGCAGTGCATTGCCAGGGGACACTTTTTATTGCTGAGCTAAAAATTTCGCTTCTTAAGGATCATTTCTGCTGCAAGCTCTATTTTTTTTTTCAATAGAAAGATGAAATCTTTAATATGTCTAAAATATATTCAGCTGTGCTGTTAAAATGAAAGGAATTAGTAATCAGAGAAGGAAAAAATACCCGAGTCAGCTGGAATGCTGTATACCTTTGTCCTAATCCTCTTTGCCATGAGCAAGGGAATAGCCCCAAAGAAAGCAGCACAGTTACATGTGAGAGAAAGGCTGCCTGGATTTATCTTGTGTCAGTCATTTTCTCCTTCAGGGCAATATATATCTAAGTTATAATTATCTGGAAGCAGTGCTGTGCCTGGTAACCATCGATAAATAGGACAGGGCTGTCCTGGTTTGGAAGGCTTTGGAAGGATGTGGGATTCCAGAAGCCTGAGAGTAAGGGCTGCCAAGGTCCCTGGGTAGGGGGGAATAGCCACAGCTATTCATAAATGGTGACACACAATTTGTTTAGACTGCTGTGAATTGTTGAATTGGATTTTTTGTAGAAAACTTGAATCATATATTCCTGGTTTTAAAACAGAAATGTTCTCAGTAATTCTAGATCCTGAGGACTGTTTAGATGGTGGTAAATTCTCAGTTGTCCCATGGAATTTCTTCCCTCTGCCTTCCCCAGTGGCTCAGCATAAAAATTCGTTTTCAACAAATTCATTTTCTGAGGGAAAGATTGCTCAAAACTCAGTGGTAAAAACACTAAAGTTTCCTGCTGCCATAAAGCCTCCATGGAGTCAGTTCTGCAGCAGCAGTGAACGTGGGAGAGAATCCAAAGGGAACCTGCAGAAAATAGCAGAAGGCAAGGTGACTCTGGGTAGCTCTCCAGAAGTTCTATTGATAGGCAGGTCAGTTGAACATTCCCTGCTATTCTGGGGCACGAGTAAGAAGCTCTGCTTGTAATTAAATTATGACTTGCTGGGGAGGGATATAGGCAAAAAGCATTAATGACTTCAGAATCAATAAATCATGGTCTTAAACAGCATGTTTTATTGATTCTTGTGGTGCTTCTTTCCCACTCACCTGTCTATTTTAGGCCAGCATTGAGACAGTAATAGGAGCCTCTCTGCTGATGTTCCTGTGGAACCCACTCAGGGTTGTAATTCTCATGGTTTCACTTTCAGCCTAGAATGTACAATAAAAATTCTTTTCCCAAATATAAAACTTTTGAACCATCTTGATAAAAATGCATAAACAACAAAAGCAGACATTTGCAGGAATAAAACCAGTTAGATCCATTTTTGGGCCCCTCTGGTACCAGCAGGCTTTAGGCTTTGTGATGAAAGTAGTCAGATTTTTTGTTTTCTGTACTGAAATGTGTGCAGTGGGTACTTACAGTTTCATAATCCATAGGTATTTTGGGCTGCATACAAACAGATTTGCATAATAGACTGAAGTGATGTCAGCATTTCAGATACAGCCTGAAATGATCTTTATTAAATTGCCCCTGTCGTTTTTTAATGTGCTTTGAGAAAGCTCTAATCCATTTTCTTGTATTTTGTAAATTTTTGGTAAATACACTGAGCAAAACTTAGAACTATCAAACTGTCACTGAGTGTTTAAAAATAGCACTGCCACAAAGCACAGAATAAACAGTTCTTGGTGGTGCACCAAGTGGGGAATATCAGAGGTAAGAAGGGTTTATTTGCTGCTCCTGATCTTGTCCTCACGTCGAGAATAATCCCATTGAAGACAGTGGATTTACATGCTTACAAAACTCTGTAAAGGCCCCTGAAAGGTGTCTCTGGCTTGCCCTAATTATTAAATCTCCTGTTAAAAGGCATCTGACTTTGGTCTTTTGACTGAGACAAATAGTCAGGTTTGGGTTCATAATTGTCAGTGAACCTGTGCAGAACTTTGCCTGTGTCTGACACAGCTGTTGCTTTTCTTTGTGGATCTGCTTGGTAAAAAGGTGTATGTGGTGTTGGCCGTTATTTAGAGTGGATTAATTCAGTGGTGCATAAATACTGAACAGTGGGGCAGGGAATTCTGCAGCAGTATTGCATCTTCAGACCATTCTGGGTTGTAGTAACTTCACTGTAATTTACTCATGCTGAGGATGATAAAAAATTACGGTTTCTGCTGCTAGTGAATAAATAGACTGTCCTTTTTTTAATATATCCTCTCTTCAAACCCTGTAAACACTCAAGTACCTCTCCATTCATAGACAGAGAAACAGCTTGGTCCTAAAAAGTCTTACGATAGTCAAGCATTTTGTAAAGCTGCAGAACTAGTCTGATGTAATTTTACATGACAGTGGTTTAGATTGATCTCTAAGACAATGTATTTTCTTTCACTGTTTGGATCTTTTTGCCTGTGTCTCCCTTTCTTTACAAGGACTTTGACCATCACTGCCCATGGGTCAACAACTGCATAGGACGGAGGAACTACCGCTATTTTTTCCTCTTCTTGCTGTCGCTGAGTACACACATGGTTGGAGTGTTCACCTTTGGGCTCATCTTCGTGCTGAACCACATGGAAAAGCTGGGAGCAGCCCACACCACCATTACGTATCCTTCTTTTTGGTCTTTCAAGACTCACAGCGACCGAGGAAAATGGGAAAGAAAGAATCTGAGGATTTGTCCTCCTGGAGCTGCTGGGGCCTCTCCTGATCCCCCACTGCTCCTCTCCTGTAAATGCCCAGTGCAGGTTTGCCTCTGGACCCATTGTACTCTGTACATATTCCTTACCCCAAAAACTGTGGCTGACCTTTTGTCTGTCTCAATCTTTGTCATGGCAACCCAGCAGAAGGGTTTGCTGCCTCCCGGGATTTTACTCACAGTCAGGTGTGACTCAGAGCTGCTGGGTGCCATTTGGTGTGTTTGAAACGCTGTCACTGTGTTGTAGAGCAGAGTTTGTGGGAGCAGCCCCTGCATGCTGCTGTAGTGCAGGGAACGCTGGCTCTGAGCGCTGTCACTGCTCTTGGAGCAGTGCAGAGCGTTCTCCGCAAGATGGTTGGAGCCAGAGGCAATGAATTCACAAGACTTTTTACCAGCTCAAGGGTAAGGACCCAGACTAGGAGCATATGGACTTAACCTTGAGACAAAGTTTAGTTAGCCTTGCTGAAGGTGAGGGACACTGCACTGCACTCGTGAGACCCCTCCTGGAGTGCAGCATCCAACTCTGGAGACACCAGGGTAAGAAGGACGTGGACCTGCTGGAGGAGCCCTCTGAGATGCTCAGAGGGCTGGAGCACCTCTGCTGTAAGGGCAGGCTGAGAGAGTTGGTGTTGTCCAGCCTGGAGAAGAGAAGGCCCTGGGGAAACCTGAGAGACTCTTTCAGTGCTTAAAGGGGCTACAGGAGAGCTGGGGAGGGACTTGGGGCAAGGGCCTGGAGTGACAGGACAAGGGGCTTTAAACTGAAGGAGAACAGGCACAGATCAGATATGAGGAAGGAATTCTTCACCATGAGGGTGGGCAGGCCCTGGCACAGGTTGCCAAGAGAAGCTGTGGCTGCCCCATCCCTGGGAGTGTCCAAGGCCAGGTTGGACGGGGCTTGGAGCACCCTGGGCTGGTGGGAGGTGTCCCTGCCCGGGGCAGGGGGTGGAGCGAGATGATCTTCAAGGTCCTTTCCAACCCCCACCATTCTGTGACTCTGACACTCCCTATTTCCGAGATTGTTTTCCCCCTTTTCCTCTCTCTGTCTTTGCCAGCCTCTCCTCCCCTCAGTCGTGTGGTTTCTTTAACTCCTGGGTGCAGGATGGCTGTCATGTGTGTGGCTGGGTTGTTCTTTATTCCAGTCATTGGCCTCACTGGCTTCCACATAGTTCTGGTGGCCCGAGGGCGCACGACGAACGAGCAGGTAAGAAGCGACCCTTTCTCTGTGCTTGAGGCTGAGGTGTGGAGCTGGGGAGGAGAGTCAGCAAGTCAGCTTGGGTAAAGCAGAAAAAATGACCCAAATCTTAGCAGTAACACTCTTACTGGAGCTTTTGTGAAGATCTAGGAAGATTGCCAATTTTTTTTATTTTCAGATTTCTTTTTTTAATGCACTACAGGCGAAGATTTCCCCTTTCTAGCCACAGAGAATCATCCCAGGCTTATTTATCATTTAAAATCTACTCATGGCCTTGAAATAGGTTTTATATGGTGAATACCATCAACCCCAGAAGTTCAAACTTTATGAGTCAGACTGAACAATCCATGAGACTGAGTGAAAGAAAGAAAGGAAAAGATTAAATCATGCCTTTGCCCTGTCTCCTGATATTTTGAACTCCCCCAGCAAGCCCACACTGCACATAATGAGGTCTGAGTTAGCTCTTTGTCTCTCTTGTTGCACACTCACACACTCACACACAGTGTGATGTCACCCAGCTTGTTTTGCCTCTCCAAACCAAGTGCCCACTCGGTGTCTCGTGCCAAGAGCTGTAAACCTTGAGTGCCCCCGCAGTCACTCCAGTGTCCACAGTGCCCAGCCCCTGCGTGGTGACCCAGAGCACATCCACGTGCGCGTGGACAGCACGGTGTGGGTGACAGAGACGCAGTCGTGGCATCGGTGGCACGTCCCTGCCTTGCTGAGGGCAGGGAGCAGCCCTGGCGGCGGGGCAGGCACTGCCTGCCAACTGCACACAGCACTTCAGCCACGCTCCCCAGGCTGGTTAACTGTGCACTCGGGTGCCTCAGCCTCTCACAGCTCCAGCTCCACAGCACCCCTCCCATCTGGGCTTTTTTCACCTCTTTTGCCCCTCACTTCTTTTCCCTTGTGGTTCGTTTCTTTTCCAGATGTGTTTTTGCTGCCCTTGCACCCATGGGTGCTCTGCAGCTCACCCTGAGCTGTTCTGGCAGCCCTGGGGGCCGCTGGCTTCCTGCCTGTGGAGCTGTAGGGCTGCCACTGAAGACATCTGTCTGAGCCAGGCCTTCCTAAACTGAGCTGGCATTGTCTCCTGTCCCACGAGAGACAATAAAACCCTTATCCACAGTAGTGTGGGAGGTTTACATCAGCAAGGAGTCTGAAGTCATCCTGAACGGTTGCCTAACATGGCCTTTGAACAAAGCAGGCTTCCATAGCTGTCATCTTCAAATGCTTCTCCCTGTCCTGCTCAGAATCATCTGCTCTTCATTTTCAAATTCATTTTGGCCAAGTATTAGGCTTGATAGTGCTTACAATAGTAGCATGAAACTCAGGCCGGTTTGGTCTCATGGCCCAAACCATAGTGTGCCTTAGGCTTGTCTTTGTGCAGAGATGAAAATTTTAGGCTGAGGAAGAAAGAAAAATTTAAAAGAAGTAAAATTTAACTTCTTGTCTTTGTGGCTGCACTAAACATTTAGGAAGGTTGAGAATTTCTCATTTAACTCGATTGAAATAACTGCTGGAAAATGTATCCTGGCTTGGATTGGTTTCCTGAGCTACCAAACCACTCAAGATTTAATTTATCTTCCTGTGCCTTTCTGAAAATTAAATATAATCTGGTCTGAATTTCTGTTTAGTCATATGTAGTGGCAGTCTGTAACTGGGAGATGGATGTTCCCAGCCTTCAGGTCCCTTTCAAAGGAAGTCTATCTGAGTAATTAGAGCACCAGACCAGGAGTGAGAGATCTGCTCCTGGATTTGCTGTTCTGAAACATTCACTTTTTTCCTACAGTCAGTGTTGATTCTCTTTTCTTGCACTGATAGTTATTTGTTGTCAGCTTTCCAGTTGCAATATGCTCCGTTTCACTTGTCCTCTTTTCCCAGTACATTTTATAGGCCAGTGGTACAGACATCTTTGGGTTTTTGCTGCAAATTTTTGGTGTTTGTTCATTCCCTAGTTTGTTCTGAGCACTCATAGTAGCAGACTGTGATTTCAGAGTGCATAGTGGCTGAGTTGAGATGTTTGTGAGCTTTCTGAATGCCTCTGAAATTCCTTTATGGAATCAAAATAACCCATAGCCCAACATCTGCTTATATCCTGGTATTTTTAGTTTCTGAATAGAGTAAATAAATATCCTTCCTTCTGAGACCACTTTCTATCAGTGGGTTTCAAACTACTTTAGAAACCAAATTGATATAATTAGTACTGTAATCTGTGAGTTAGAGACATTTTATTTTCATATTGTGTTTGAGAAAATGGGCACAGAGATATGAAATGCTTTGCCAGCATCTGGCACGATTCAGCTCAAGCCCAGGATTGAATGCAGATGTGCCAAACAGCCCAGGCCCGTGTTTTAGTCATCGGGTTACTCTTCCAAGTCTCAGAACTTCCAGCGTCTCTCTCTTGGCCTTTTAAAGAGTTTTATGTGATATCAACAATGCCAGCATAATATATTGCAAAGTCATTTAATTGTTGTTATTTTATGTGAAAGTAATTAAAGTATTTCTGGTACTCTGTGAACTTGTTGCTGCATCAGAACTTCGAGCTGATTAAAATGCCTTGCTTGTGAACAGCAACAATAATGCTTTTAGAGGCAACCACTGTTAATCTCCCTGGCTTTATTGGTATTTATCCCCAGATGGTTACTTTCAAGTATCAGTCTGTGGAGTCCAAACTCTTTATAATGCTTATGAAGCCTTGAATGAGTCTAATGAGGTTTGGCTTTTATTAAACCTGCTCGTTTCCAAGCAAACATGGTAATCACCAGGGAGTTCCTGGCACCCTCCTGCATAAAGGGGTGGTTTGTACTGATTGCTGCTAGGGGTGGGATCTGATGGGGAGGAAACATTGCTCTCATCCAGCACTACAAGCTGGATTTGACATTCCTGGTGGTTTGGAGAGGACTTGCCAAGGCAGAGGAGAGGAAGTGACGGGAATGAAAGGACCCGAAACAGGATGTCTGGCTGAGAGCAGGCACCAATCCGGCACAGGGGCAGCGTGGAGAGCTGAACGTGTGCACTCTGAAGCCCAGTCCCCCGGAGCACACTGTCCTTTGGGGAGGGGTCTTGAGTTGAGTGCCTCCTGGCTGGGATTAGCTGAGGTGATGTGTTGGAGCTGGAGAGAGGAAGCGCAGCATTCAAAGTAACACGATCCGTTTGGGAAGGACAGAAGGGTCAGAGCAAGGCAGACTTGTTCTTGGCTTTCTGAGGGTGGGATGATGACTGTTATATGACCAGAGGATTGAGCACTGTCCATGACTGTTACATGACCAGAGGATTGAGCACTGTCCATGACTGTTACATGACCAGAGGATTGAGCACTGTCCTGACTGTGCTTCCAGGTGACCGGTAAATTCCGCGGGGGAGTGAATCCTTTCACGCGGGGATGCTGTGGGAACGTGGAACACGTGCTCTGCAGCCCCCTGGCTCCCAGGTGAGAGGAACACTGGCAGCTGGGACTGAGGGAGGTGGAGGAGCTGCTGGGACAGAGGAAGAAAATGTGCTTGGTTGGGCTCATAAGCCAAAGATCATTGATGAAATGAGGAAAGTAAAGCAAAAGACTCCCGAAGGGGAGCTCTGTGGTAGCTCTTCCCTCTTGCACGGCTGTGACCTGTCCAAGCTTTCTTCATGTAACTCACAACCCTTATCCCAGAAATACTTACTTGGAATGAGCATGTCAAGACTGATAGCCTTGTCTTCAACAACTTGTTTATCCAGTGGGTATCAGTAACAAGGTAGGTTTCCATATGTTATATTCCCCACATGACTTCTTACACTGTGCAGTCCAAGTCCAGCCTGCTGGAGAAAAGGAAGGAAGCTAAAACAAGCCTTTCTCCTTAAGACTTACATCTAATTTAAGTCTGCTGTGGTTTTCAGTCTCGCTGGCACTTTCACTATCATCAAGCAGATTATTGATGAGGTCTACATCATGGAACTTGGGATTTTATTTATGGCTTTCTATTTTGGGGGAAATGGATTTATCGTTTCACATTTTGAAACCAGTATCTTAATGCAGTAGATCAGATGGACTATAAATATCCTAGGTGCTGAGCTGTCCAGCCTGCAAACATGTTAATAATCTTAATACTGCAAGACTGATTTGAGCCTTTCTAGGGTATTGAGCAGTTCCAGACCTTGACACTGTTATCTGCCTTTTTTTCCCCCTTTTTTATGCAACAGGTAAGTCCTAAAGGATTGTTGTATGTGTTAATGTAAAGACATTGGAGTAGCTGCTTCTCAGACTTATCAAAACATGAAAATCAGGTTAAGATACATTAGAAGAGCCAGATATTAGAAGCTGTGAGACACTCCTATTAGGAGAGGGGTGTAAGTACCACCATCGTGGCTATTCACAGAACTGTAGCAAGCAGAACTCGAGTGTTTGGTGAAGACACGTTCACACTGTCATGCATACTGAAATCACTGAGCCATCACTACTCGAATGTGCTGCTCACTACAAAAACCAGAGAAGGCTGATGTGTGTATTGACTTTTGGGCATTGTCCAGCCACTGGCCAATTTCACTTAAAGGATTCTGTTGCACTGGAAAAAATTAGGTATCTAAAGTCAGCCATTTCCCTTCAGATTTGTTGCTTCCTCCAGACCTGTCTGCCTCTTTTACCTCCATTTATTTGAACTCTAAACGTCTCAGAAACCAGTCACCCTGTGGTAAGTTAGAACTGGCAGCACATCATCTTCTCCGTGGTAACTCCCCACGTGCTGGGTTTATTTCCCCAGTCACACACTCCCACCCCAGGGCAGATGTTTTGTGTTAAGTGGTAAGATCTGGTCATTCACTTCTGTTGGTGATAGGCCTCTCTTGCTCTCTTCATGCTCTTGTCCACCAGTGCTTTAAAAACTGCTTTTTTACTGCATCCTCTCCTTTTGCTCACTGACAAACCCCAGTGGATCTTCTTACTGCTGTTCAGTTATTACATCTGTTGAAATAAGTGGAGGTTGCTCACCTAGACTCTGGCCCATTCTTCCATCATAACCTGGAAGCAGGAAGATTTGCTTGTCTCTAAGCCTCGTTCTTGGGTTATTGTTTGTTTTAACGATGACTGTTGCACAATTAATCAGGTATGTGGTCGAGCCCAAGAAAAAGCAAGCTGTGAGTGTGAAGCCTCCTTTCCTCAGACCTGATTTATCTGAGCGACAGATCACAGTGAAGATCAGTGACAATGGGATCCAAGCCAACCTCAACCGGAGCAAGGTAAGGCCGTCAGGAGCTGCTTCTGAAGGGCAGGGACTGAGCATTGTCAAGCCTGGGAATGAGGCTGTCATTGACAAATCTCTTTGAGATGGTGATGCATTTCTTGGAGAAGGTGATAGAGGTGGAGTCCTTGGCATGTACTTGATCCTCTGAAAGTAACCCAGGTTCAGCAGCAGCAGCTCTGGATCCAGGAGCTGTCGGCAACAGGCAGCTCTAGAATGGAAAGCCTCTGGGCCTCTTTTGGCAGAGGTGGTTGTTCTTTGCAGTAGTTATTTTCTGTCCCAGGAGTTGTCACCTCTTGATGTTCAAATTAGTTTTAATGAACCCCTGTACCACCAGGTCAGCTTTTCTACTTCAAAGAATGTTCCGAGCTTCCAGGCTGCAGGAACACTTGTGGTCCAGTGAAAGGAATATTGATTCAGAACTGAGTTCTCTTATCTCCTCTTCTCTCTCGAGTTTCTTCTGGCATGAAGTAGAGAAGGATTTGTTTAGTCCTATAGAGAGCAGTGGATTCAAAAGAAGCCAGCTTGCAAGATTATTGTGGATAGTTGCTTCTTACAGTCTTTGGAGAGCTGCTTGCTGAGAGCTACCTGGAAAGTGGCTGAAAAGTGCTAGAAAACACCTTTGTCTTGTACCACATATGAACTAGTGAGATGATAATGATACTGAGCATGCCAAGAAGACCAGGAGAGTGCAGTTAACATTATACTGGCTTGTTATGACAGTGCTGATTTGGCATGTGACCATCCTCATCTGCAGTGGATGCTAAATCCTGCTTGTCGTTATAGGTGTAGTTCTTCTGTGATACATAACATACTTGCTGTTATTTAACCAAGTTTCATGCCATGACTGATTTTTTTTTAAATCATTTTCAGTCTAAAATTAGCCTGGAAGGTCTGGAGGATAAAAGTATGGAGGGCCAACCACCTCTCCCACCCAAAGGAGATCCAAGCAAGTACTCGGAGCTGAAAGGGCAGCTGGGTGCCAGTGAAGGTATAGTTGTGTGATCAGTGTTTTATTTTTATTAATAAGAAAATATTTCAGCCTCTTTGAAAGGCTTGTGGTATTCTTTCAAAACGTTAATGGGACCTGGATGAAGGTTTTTTTCTATTTATAGGAGTTCCAAGCTAGGGGAATTAACAGCAGGAAAGGGAGAGAAAAGTCAGCTTAAAGTGGTTAATTCAAGCGTAGGTTGGATATTTCTATCAGTTTTGCAGAGTTTATAAACTCTTTTAAGCCCCTTCTTAAATTTTTGGTAACTTTTAAATGAAAAATGTAATTTTGAGCTAAGGAATCAGAAATATTAACTTGAAATGCTTAGGCATTACAAACTGAATTATTTAATTTATGAAAATGTGAACTAAACACTTTGATGCTTTGAGAAAAACCTTTTTTTTTTTTTTTCAGACAAATCTAGTAGCTGATTTCAGCCCAAAGAGCTCGTATTTCAAATTAGGCAGAATTATTACTCACCAAAATATGTTGCCCCACTTAATATACTATTTCTTCTTCTCATTGCCTTGCTGATCTGGCAGCAGTGTGCTGTTACTTCCACAGGGGCCTCGTTGATTTTTGTGGAATTCTGCATGAAAGTACTGCAAGTTTTGTTCTTTCCAGAGCAGATTGTTTGTGGAGGACCACGGATAGGAAGGAATCATGGATGGCAGCTTTCTGTCCACACCCATTCTAATGGAAAACCCTTTTTTTTTTTTTCTTTTGCAGAAGGTGGCCTTTCACCCAAACTTATCAGCCCCCCTACTCCTGCCATGTACAAGTATCGACCGGCTTTCAGCAACAATCCCAAAGTTCACTACCACGCTACGGCCGAGCAGGTGAGCGAGCCTGGGAGTATCTGTTCCCAGACAGGCCACGTGGAGCTGAGGGTGAATTCCCTGCAGGGCCCCAGTGAATGTCAGATGTCAGAGCTGCTAAGGACAGCTGGCACTGTAGTGTGACACTGCATCCTTTCCCTGTGCTCCCCACGCGAACACGGCTGAGTTCTCGGCTTTCCTGCGCTGAGCTGTGTCTGTCCTGCTGCCGGGCGTGTGCTGCTGCTGGGCCAGGGTCCCGGCCTGAGCCTGAGATGCTGACAAGTGTCACCTCCCATTGGCTTCTTCCTGACACAGGTGCCACCTCACATTCCCTTCAGAGGAGCTGGGCATGCTGAGCGCTTGTCTGGATCAGACCCTGCAGCCAACAGTCACCGTGCTCACTGATTCCTTAAGATGTCAGCTTGCAGAACAGAAAGAACTTTTAAAGCAACCCCAGAGATATTTTAGTTAAAATTTGTGGAAGATTCCTCATGTTTGACCTTCCTTAGCACCTTTCCAACACAGTTGGGTTATATGGAAAAAACCCACCTTCCTAACATTTGGCATCATTTTCTCCTACCAAGAAAACTGAGGTCCAAAGAATTAGAGAGATATGCTCTGGATTTTTGGCAGTTTTCTCTCTTTTTTAGGAGTTTAGAAGCTTATTGCTCATGGATTTCTTGAAAATATTCCTTGGCCCTCAGGACCCGAGAACAGGAGTTTGAAAATCACTGGTCTAACTTGTATATTTGCACTACATATCCAAGTGTTAACCCACCAGTGGAGATGCCCTTAAAACACACCTACCACACACGCTGCAGTTTAAATTAATTTCATCAGCCCCTCCAGTGTCACGCCTGGAATGGCAAGAAGGGGGTGATAGGAAGGAGTAACTGTGAATGAAGTAAGGAGAGGAAGATATGGTAGAAAAATACAATTGTCTGCAGCAACACTGTTAGGAGAATGTTCCTTAAATGGTGAGGAAAACTTTTTGTGAATGCTTCCCATTTTGAAAAGAAAGATGGTGATAGATGGTGGAATTCCAGCTACCACCAAGTTCAAGTTTTAGTCTTATTGCAGGAATGGTAAATCTTGTTCTCTAGAGTTGTCCATTTAGTGAAGAAAAGATTGTCTTGTGAAAGGGAACACAAGAACAACAGTGTGTTTCTGTATCCTAAGTTTCATATCCTATCATTTTCACTTTATTACATGAAAAATGGCTTGACATCCAATTCCAAATATTCTATTTACAGGCATCATCTAGCAGTTTTGAGCTGTGTAAGCCACGGCATTCTGGGTCATAATGCCAAAAGTCAGAGAGCCAAGGCAGGCTTGTTTTATTCATTGAGTCCAGAGCCAGGGACGCAAATAGATCCAGGAGAGGTTCTCACTGGGCCAGGCAGTGCTGGGCAGTGATAACAGGGTCCAGCACCTTCCCTCTGAGGCTGCTGTTCAGCTGTAACCTCCAGCAGTGTTGTTGCTGTGGGCTGACTGGTGTGAACACACCCAGCTCTGGGCACTTGTTCACTTCTACAGCAGTCACAGCTGTCAGGCAGTCAAGTGGGAATATCCTGAACTGGAGTTCCCTTGGCAAGCCGATAGGAGGGCGTGGGCTCGTCTGCCAAGCCTGACGGTGCCGGGGAGGGGGGCTGGCCTGGCTGAGGAGTGCCCTGGTGTCTGCTGGGGTTCAGTGCTACAGCCTGTCCGTGTAATTCTGCCTGTGAGCAGGGAAAGCTGGGAGGGAAGAGTGCTCGGGACACGAGGATCAGTAGCCCAGAGAAGTCACGTCACTGCTCTCTCATCCTCCTCTACATCCTCCTTTTGCCAGAGAAGGCCAAATTTAGCACCATGCTCTGGAAGAGAATGAGCTGGTTTGCATATTTCTTATCTTCTAACTCAGAGAAAAAAACCTTAAAAAACTTCACAACAAAATAGATTTTTATAATTCAGCTTTTTCTTTATAGTTTTCCTATGAAAGAAACTAGATAAAGAACAACCTGTGTTGACTGCATTTGTAATTAAATGTGAAGGATAATAATTCTTGTTTGCAGAGTTGGTGTAGCAAATTTATTGTGCATTAAGGCAAACTCTTCTTTAAAAATAACAGCAAAAATTATTTGCTTAGCACAGAATGGCACTTTAAGTGAACAGAACTGTAAGCAATTTTCATAGAGTAAACCAAAGTGAAGTCCTATCTGTTTTCATTGCATAAATAAATTATGGCCTCTGTTTCCTTCTCCGATATGGCCACTTTCTCCTGCACAGGCAATAAAAGAGAAAATTGCTTCATTTTGTTGCCTAAATGGTGAGAAGGAGCCTCTCTGCTTTAATTAAGCTCATGTGCTTAATTTTGAAGACCTATGACCAGAAGTTCAGAATTACTGAATATTCATAGCATGGAGTAAAGTGGATAAGAGTGTTCTGGTCCCCAGTGCGTTGAAATGAAGCAGAAAGTATTTCTGTCTCAGCACACAAAACCAGACATCCCTCAACTCAAGAGCTATTTGTAGAAAGCTCTAAGTGCAGTGGTTTTTCCAAGGGCAGTAATATCAGATTACAATCTGATTTACCTTGACTGAGACTTGAGTCTCAGTTTCGGTCTCTCATTCAGTGTTTTCAGTGTCCATGTATTAACTTATCTATTACTGTCAATATTATTTAGCACTTACTGAGAATAGCTCCTCCTTGCTTCTAAGGTGCTAATCCACATGTTGGACAGGACTGAGGAGGTTCCTTGTCATCAACCTGTGTCGTAGCTGGGATCTGAGAGACCTCCAGCTCTTTTCTTCCCCTGCACCCCCGTGCAGAGTGAGCCTGTACTGACATGACATTGGCTTCTGTTTCTCATATTCGCCTCTGTTTTAGATCACCCTGCAGGAGGGACACAGCCAAGGGGCTTTGATAGAAGAGGATGGCAGGAGCCTTGATTACCAGTCCGAACCCAGCTTGGACATCCCCAGCTACCGGAAGAGCTCCCTGCACAAGACCTATCAGTCTTCCCCACTGCAGATAGATTCCTTTGCCATCAATTCACGATCCCTGAGCCTGAAATCTGCTGGCAGGAGAGGGACAGACAAAGTGCCCCTTCATCCCATAAAGTCCGAAGGGGCGGCTTCCACCCCTTACAAAAGCATCTTTTCTCCCAATTCCCTGTCCAACAGAAACGGGAGCCTTTCCTATGACAGTTTGCTGAACCCCATGTCGCCCTCGGGGAGGAAGTGCATGGCCCACTCTGCAGTGAGCTCTGTGGGGTACCACTCCCCGTACTTATCAGCCAAAATGTGCCACCTGCGGGGCAGCGAGCTGCAGCGCCAGCCCCAGAGCTTCAGCCCCGTGCTGGGGGCGCCGGCCCCGCACCAGCGGGACCCCTCCCCGGTGCGCTACGATAACCTTTCCAAGACCATTATGGCCTCCATCCAGGAAAGGAAAGAGATGGAAGAGAGGGAGAAGCTCCTCCACTCGCACCCCGACTCGGTGTTTGCAGACTCGGGTGTCTATGACACCCCCAGCTCGTACAGCCTGCAGCAGGTCAGCACGCTCTCCGAGGACCCGCGCAGCATGGCCATGAGATACGGATCCAGGGACAATCTGATGGCTGCCACCAGCTTTAGCACAAGGAACCCTATACTGCAGTCCTCAGTGTCTTCACTCTCAAGTGCAATGACAAGAGCACCAAGGACTTCCACAACTTCTCTGCAAGCTGATTTAGCCAATAATAACGTGCAGTCCCATCAGGCACTACAGGGCAGGGTGAGCAATGGCTCCTACAAATCCCCGGGCCACCAGGTCCCGTCGTCCCCCACAGGGGTGCCCAGGTCACCCTCCTACGGAGGCCCGAAGGCTGTCTCGTTTGTAAACACTGTGGAAATCACAGAGGTGCAAGCAGTGGGAGCACAGAGGTACGTACTGCCTTAGGGCTGCCTGGCAGGGGCAATCTGCCTGTGAGCAAGCGCAGAGCCCTGCGCTGGAGGCACCACCCAGAGGACATGTTTGCTGTAGGCCATGAGGGTGGGAGGTTTGTGGGTGCTCTTCGGTTCTGTGATACCCCCGCAGCAACATCATCGCAACAAAATGTTTGCACATTTGCTGTAGGTTGAGCTGCAGGTGGTCAAGTCAGTTGTAAAAGTCGCAGTGAATTGTAGTTGTAAAGATTTGGAAAGATCGTTTGGAAGATCTGACTTTCAGGGGGTAGAGAGCCATTTTGTCCTCTTCATGTGTGTTTGAAAAATGAGTTTGTTCCGGTGAAAGACCTGTGGACTTTCCTTTGCCCCTCTGCCCTCTGTTTGAGACCCAGCTGTGTCAGCTGCTGCTCTAGGAAGGATGATGATATGAAGAGCTGTTTACTTTTTCTTAGTCTCTGGTTCTTGGTTCTTTTGCTCCTTTCACACTGTGCTTGTTTAAAAGGTAGAGCCTGTAAATTCAGTTCAGCTCTTTGAGGTTATGAAGAATACAATGTCTGGCAAAATAGCTACAGGTCCCATCAGGTGTTAAAGAAGGTGGCAGACATGTGAGGACATTGCAGAGGATCTTTTTTACTCAAGTTCCTAAAGTCAAGTACCTAGATCAATAAATAAATAGCTTAATAAACTAGTGAAGTAAACCTCCCACAAACATTCTGTGCTTTGTAAACCTGGCACATTTTCTCTGGCAGTAACACTACAAATGACTTTCCCTTCTCCCCTTTCCTCTAAGATTCCCCAGCTCCTTTGTGCCTCGTTTCAGGAGGCAGACTGTGTTCTTCAGGAGAATTTCAGCACTAAATTAGGGCTTTGATAATACTCTAGTGAGGCAAATTTAGCATTTGGTCCCTACCTATTTCAGCTGTGTGGGGGTACAGCAGTGTTTTAGGAAATCAGCCCATGTGTTTCATGTGTCTCTGTGTGTTTTGCTGGTTCAGATCCCCACAGCTCAAGCACGTCACGACAGCCGGGCTGGTGGGAGCGGATGGACCTGCTGCTCCAGCTCCAGGGTGCAGCTGTCACACCAGATTGCCACAGAAAAGTGGCAAAAAACCCCAAACCCTCTGGCCCCCAGAAAAGGTCAGGGTGGTCTGAAATAGCTCAGCCTGCCTCTGTCTGCAGGCAGACAGGGAGCGTTCCGTTCTGGAAGGTACGTCAGCCCCTGGGCTCTGCTCTTGGCAGGAGCTGGTCTTGAACTTGAAACCGAGGCCAAGCCCAGCAGACATCATCCCTCCTGGGTGCAGGAGGACACAGCAGCCCCAGCCGTGCTGATACTTCCAGAGCATACACAAGTTCTTTTGTAGGTTTGTATCTAATTACTTCAAGAATCCTGGGGAAGAGACACGTTATGCCTTAGTGTGTGGTAGCCCAGATTTAGAAGCTCTTTTGAGGAGAGCCTGTTGTCCATGCTCCCTGGCACAGAAAAAAGGAAATTATTTTAGAGAGTCCATCTGGATTATGGTCTTTAGTCACAGCATCCTAGAGTACTTCCTGACTTGATTCAGTTTATCTCTTCTATCATAAAGGAGTCTTACATGTTTCAGAGATGAGCAACATAATTTTGTTTAACTCAATATTTAGCTAGGAAATGTTTTTTTCTGTTTTCTTTCTCATTGTGAGACACAGTTTGGCTTAAGGTCAGTAGTGGTGACAGCTAAACCCTCCTGCATCCTACAGATGTTAATGCAATTAATTTAGATCAACGAAGCATTTAAGCAAGTAGTTAAATGAACAAATATTACTGGGGTCTGATCCACTAACCTAATGGCCAAATAAATTCTCTCATTTCAGTGGCTTTTCATCAAGTGCATTGGCTTCAAGCAGCTTGCTCCCAGGCTTGAATATTTTGCAGTGCTGGGACTCAGGGTAACAGGGGTGATTGTTTATCCTGAGTGAAGCCATTCTCCTATCACACTTTGTCACTAACATTGCATCTTTTGCTATTTCCTTTGACGCAGGGATGACGTGCAGTTGAAGACACCTCACAGTAAAATAAATGGACAACCAAAAGGAATAGTCAGGTTGGGCTCAACATCAAGTTCCCAGGGGACGCCTGTCAGCCCTGCTAGACACTCAAATGTTAAGAAGGTGTCTGGAGTTGGTGGAACAACCTATGAAATTTCAGTGTAAAATAAAATTAGTTAAAAATAAAGAGCCATCCACTCAGCCAGCCATGAAGCTCGGAGCACTGTGAAGACTCAAATAACAACAAAGAAGGAGCAGCAGCGGCCGGCCACTCTCCTTTTCTTGTTCTGGGTTTGTTCTGTTTCCATCTTTCTCTTTTGGCCAAAAACCAGCTGCAGCCTTATTCTTGAGGGAATAAAATTGTACAGTCTATCAGACTCTTCGTGAAGAGGGAAGGGAACTGGCTCCGGCCTCGCACCAGAGCCCCCGGGGGTTTGTGCCGCGCAGGAGGGCGCCGAAGCCACGCGCGCGTCTGTCCGGCGAGTCTGTCGTGTGCCAGTTGTGCTGTGACGGTCAGTCCAGGGTCATTCAGCTTGTCCCGTGCCTGTTCCCAGTTCTTCTGGCCGGCGATGTGTCTGCGGGAGCCAGGGCACCAGCTGCCGTTTTCCTGCTGCCGTGGAAAGCAGGTTTGCTGCGCGAGAACTGCCCCGCGTGCCCCCGGCACTGCCGCTCGGGCTCCTTCTCCTGGGCAAGGGCACTTGGGCTGCAAACACCACGTCATCTTCAACAGCCTCCCTGGTCCTGGATGGGAGCAGGAGAAAGGATATCATCGGCTTCTCACTGTCTGCCGTTCGCCTGCCCGTCGTGACGCTGTGTGTGCGCGTTTGTCTCTGTGCGAAAGGACCGCGAGGCCGGCAAGGATCTTCCGCTCTGACCTCTCGCTCCTCTGGGCTTTAAAGGCTTCTCTGACTCGGAAGCAAAACCAAGCAGATAAGAAAGGAAATGTTTGGATGGGAACATACTTCAAACAGCTGTCAGCTGCTTTCCCTGCACCCTCCTCGTTACCTGTTGGATTTAGGCAATAACCCGGTTTGCTGCCTCGCCTGGTGCCGTCTGTGTCATCCTACAGCAAGGTTGTCATGAGCTGTTGAATTTACAGTGTGTGTAACTGAGCCAAGTGTACATCTAAAGGATATAAATTCTCTGTCTGCCTAATTACTAGCACATTCCCTCTGGTCTTCAATACTGTTAGACAAAGGATTTTCCATTTGGGTTTTATTCCCCTGGGGAACAACTTTTTAAAATAGTATCAGTCAAATCTATTTAACATTCTGAGGTTTCCTTTTCCTGTCTCCAGAAAAGTACATTTACTCTGTTGGATTTAAAGACAACTTTGCTCTAAAAAACAAGAAAGGGATGCATTACTTTTATGACAAATGTGAGGACTCTGGCAAAGCTAATTTTGGGACAAAAGGATTTTTATTTCTCTGTTCCTTATCTCCTTCTCCTTCCCATTCAGTTACCACCTCAGAAGTCAAAAGTACTGAGATCTGGACCAATGCTAACTAACCAGATCATGTGTGCAATTAAGAATATCCTGAGCAACTGTTGCCAAAGTCACTAAAAATTGTTATTTATCACTGAGCCTGTCAGCATCCGAAACCTCGACTTCCCACCTGGTTCTCCTGGTGAATGGTTTTGACTAGAGAGCCAAATCCATCATTTTTCAGGATATTTGTTTCAAGGGGTTAAATCTTTTTCAATCCTTGGCTATAATGAAGAGCTCTCCAGGTAGCAATTCAGAATGTGTTGGTAACATCTTCTTTGTTTTCATGTAGGTTGAGATTAATTGTTCCGGAAGGCAAATATTGACCTTAGTTTTGCCTGGTTAAAATTTATATTTTGATTTGATGAATCTTGACATCTGCTGCAATACATGGTTATTATGTCCCTTGTATATCACATTAGTTTTTGGAGACAAAGGTTGAAGAGAACATAAGAAAGTTAGTCATCTCTCTGTGTAATGCTCTGTGTTGCCTGAGGGGAGAAACCTGGAAAGCATCTGCAATAGGCCAGAGTTCTGAGAGAGGGAGGTAGAAATCAGTGTGCATTTTATTGCCGTGGTGATGTTTTGAATGCCTACTGGAGGGCCATTGCAGAGCAGAGAAGCAATAGAAGAATCTTCCTGTGCAGGTTTGCTCACTGGCATGTAGAATCCTTGGCTTGGAGGCACCGTGGGACCAGGGAGATGCTGGCACAGTGGACCAGCTACAGAGGGAGCAACAGGTGTGAAAGGACTGGAGGGCTGGCTAATGAGAGGATTTAAAGGGCTAAAACGTGCCACTGGCCAGGCAGTGAAGGGGAAATCGAGTATAATTTTACAAATGTGTTACTTAAAAGTTGCAAACCCAAAGGTAAATCCAGGGGTTGTCACTGGTAACCAGTGGTCTACGTTTAGAAATGGGCAGAAAGGATGGAGGGGAAGGGGCAGTGGAATAGTCTTCCAAGGCAGAGTTTTGGAGCCAAACTATTTAGGACAGTCAAACTATATTTGGACAAGTCATTAAAAGAATTTCTGTAAGAGGTGAGCCTGTGGGGACAAGAGGCTAGACCAGATGGCCTTAGAGATTTCTTCCATCTTTAACTGTTACTAGTCTGCAATCTACCCTGATGGTAACTCCTCAGGAAGATGCAGTACTTCCTTAAGGACTGGAATTCACTCTGGTGCATAGAATATCACAAGAACTACTTGTTTTTAAAGGATCATGTATTGCCACAGGTAAGCTCTGAAAAGAGGGGATATGAGACACGGGGAGTTTGGGCTGGGGAGCAAGACAGGGGCACATCTGATCATGTATCTTTGAATATGTACATGAAATTCATGCAAGCAAGGCTGAAAATTTGCACCAGTTGTAACATTTGAGATTTGCATCCCAGTGATGCTCCACTTTGATCGCTCTTTCTCTTGCATTTATAAATGAAAAAGCTACTGAGGAACTTGAAGGGCCAAAGAGCCTTTGAAGTTAACTACATTAGTTCATGAGAGAATTTCTCAGTAAGACTAAACACAGTATTGTGTGTATAAAGCACTAATATCCAGGGTTATTTTGACATAGTTCACAGGGGGTGAGGGAGGGAAAAATGAATGCACTGTGTCAGTACAGGTTCAGAAGTAAGGATTATGTATTTTGTGAGTGGTTTTGCCCACAGTTGAGAGACATTCAACTTCTTCATAGGTTTACAATGGTACCAAAGTCTTTTTTTTCTTTTTTTTTTTTTCCGTTTGAGGTTTGCATTTAGTTCAGTGCACATAGCCTGGAGTAAATGATTCAAATTTTCTCAAAGAATAATCTAAGCAGAACTGGTAACAGGAGATTGCACGCAGCAAATCCAGCCTCATTTTCATCCAAGGCACTGAACCTGCAGTTATTTTTCATAAATCTAAGTGTCTGTTTCCATAGTTCCTGTTGTGGGACTGGGGACCTATTTATTAAATCTCATTTTTGAGCAGAATCCAGCCCATGTTAAAAGTGTAGTTCTTCAAGCAGTTTACAGATTAGCAGCAAGGTTGTTCTGCCCAGATAGCCTGTTTTTACAGACACTGCAGGCCAAATCTTTAGCTGGTATAAATTGGTGTGGCTCCATCAAAGCTCATTTAATTGATGCTAATTTATAGTGGGTGGGGATCAGCCATGAAAATCCAGCACGAGATAACACGTCCTGTAAAGTAGCTTCTTTATTTTTGTCATGCTTATTTCATGTTTCAGAAGTCTTAAATATTGTCAACATGTTTTTATTTGTAGCTGCGGATTGTATTACTTATTTAAAAGACAGCAGTAGTTTTTGTTTAGTTTATGCATCAGTTTTCATTGCATATTGCATTTCATTAGCAGTTGGTTCCCTGTTCATACGCTCCCATTTAGCCTCCAGGTTTTCATCGTAGTACAACCTGCCTTGAAAAGTTGGATCTCTGTATCTTTAATTGTGTAATATATTATTATGAAATTAAATGTACCTTACTACATGGGTGGGAGAGAGAGGAAGTATTTTTACTTGAAGCCTTAATATTTTCTTTTTTTACTACTTTGTTTGTTGACCTCATAGGAAAGTCTGACTAGCAAAGACTTTGAAACTCCGGGCCAAATACTGCACTGACAGACAACCAGCATTTGGCCCCCGTGGCAAAACTGGATGCAGACATAACCTGAACAAGGGAAAAAGCCTCAGGGTGGCAAATCTTCCTGAAGATCATTAATAGAGTCTCAAAATATGTCTGTAAGCAAATGCATTCAAGAATTCTTCAAGTCTTGAATTTTTAAGGAAGGTGATAGCAGGAACTGCCCGAATATCTTACGTTTGCTTTTTATTTTTATTTTTTTTTTTAATTAAGCAAAACAAATGTATTTACTTAGTTTGGTTCAAGCCAGCTCTAAGGGTTGCAGAGAGCTGTGTGTCAGTAGCCACGTGCAGCCAATGAGCTGTGGAGCGTCGCTGTTCCAGTTGCTAACCAGGCATGGTGTTGTGGCAGCTTGGCCCGAGATAATCCCCTCGTGGGCGTCGCCGTGGACGTTCCTCAGATGATGCCCACTCTCCGACAAGTCTAATGTGGAAATTGCAATGTGGTTTTCTTTGGACTGTATCTGTGGGCCAGACTAGAGATATATAGAGAGATATATATATAGTCAATATTTTTGTGTGTGTGTGGGGAGATGGGGTCAAGCTTGCTGTCTCTGACAGTCCGGAAGGTTAATGTCGAACCGTTCCTGTGGTCTGTATTTCACCTGTTCTGCCACCTTGAATTGTTGGAATGTATCTGTGCAGGCTTTGTGGAGCTCTGTCTGTAACCTTTTTTGTGGCTCTCGTAATACATATATATTTTTTAAACCTCTTGAGTCACTTCAGTATTTTCGAGTGTCCATTTCTGCCTCAGCGCATTCGTCTGCCGGGCTGGTCCATGGGGCTCTGCCCTTCCTCGCTTCCACCTGTGCAAAACCTGGACTGAAAGAGTAGAACTGGAAAGGCCAGTTCTGCTGCAAAGTCTGCACGTGACAAAACATTGAAAGAAGTGACTGCAGGTTAAATCTCATTGTCCAGATGCTTATGGTAGAGTAGGAAATATGCTCTGTCTTTAAAAGTGTCTCCTGGTTGTGACCAGTGAACCGTGTTTGTGAGGTCGCAGCAAGTGCTCCATGAAACAACACTAAATGAAGTTTTCTGTACTGGTTTTTATTCTAGTTGTGGGGTTAATAGGGATCCTGTGGTCCAGAACAATTGCACATCGTTGCTACAGAGCCACTGGAAAAAAATGTATTAATGGTATTTGTTGAAATGTTCTGTCCAGATCATCTGGGTTTATAAATCCCAAAGATGTACAGTTCTTAATCTGTCTTCATCTGCCTCTTTCTGGTCTTTGAAAATACGTCCATTTGATCTGTCAGGCTGGCTTACAACACGCACAGTTGCCAGGCCCTGCAGCTGCTGCAGGATTTCTGATGCCATAATTTGCATATGTAGGCTAATTGCATTAAGCAAGGATCCATTGAAGCATGTTCTTCATAAATGCCAGTCATATTTGTGTGCTGTTGTGTCCTCACATGGCTGAGATTACCTTTTATATGAAATGGCCGAACCCGTAACCACCAGGCTCCATTGATGTTGGAGGCATCAAAGAGGATTATATAAGCTCATGATCTGTTTTAATACATTTTATTTAATCGTATCTTGGCCTAGAGCAATCTTGGCTTTCCCGTCTCTCAGTAATGGATAAATTATCCAAGTTTGTATTCATTTATTCATTATTGTTATTTTTTATTCTGCAGGACAAGTTTAAGTTCGCATTTTGGAACATAATAAGGAGAGACAAAGGAAACTGTTTATACAGGTGAATATATCTTTTAAGAGAGAAGCAGCTTTATAATAAATAGATTAGAATTACTACTAGAATAGGTTTTGTTCATCTTGTCACAATAACTTGAAATTTAAAGTAAGGCTTATTTCACAGCTGGTATCTCTAGCCCTGAAACGTTTTTAAAATGTCTTGGTTAGACATTTCAAATTATGTGAAGATATATGATCTACTTTTAAAGATTAAAACAGTCCTAGAGAAGTGATGGTACATTTTCCAGTGCCTTATATATATGTGTATATATTTATATGTATATATATAATGCCTATATGTATATAATGTATATGTAATTGTGTACATATATTCAAGTAAAACTAGTTACAGGTGTCCTAATCTGATGTATTTTAAATGGAACTGATCTGTGTTGATAAAAAAAAAAAGGTCATGTCAGCAGCAAAATACAAAAGCGAACTCACTAAAATGTAAGCAAATAAACTAGACTGGAAACTGTGTTTCTGCCAGTGGTTGTGTTCCAGGCCGTGGAAGGCACCATGTCAAGGACTGCTCAGAGAGAGGGCAAACAGGGCTGGAAGCTTGGAGGGAGTGGAGAGCGAGGGATGGCTGAGAGCCCCTCAGTGCTCAGACCTGTGCAGGGAGGGGATGGGCAGTGTTTGAGGGAAGCTGAGACCTCAGAGGAACCACCAGGACCTGCCTCGAACAAGCGGCCGGGAGAGATGCGGCTCTTGGCCGTGCCGAGGATGCTTCAGCCCCGCAGGCACGGGTGGTACTTCACCCCTTCTTCCGAAGGGACAGATTGATTCCTTTCCCCCAGGGGGTTGGTTTTTTCTGCCCACAGGGCTGCAGTACTGGGGACTCTGTCTAGATACAGAACAGGGATTTTTCCAAAGCTTCAGAGCATGGATCTGACCTAGAGAGAGAAAAGTGGCTGTGGAAAAGAGTCGTCTCCTGAGTGTAAGGGAGATGATTCATGTTTCTTTGCCTTACAAGTTGTGTTGCCATCCTATTCACCTTTTACACATGCATCCCTTGTGTGGATATTTCAGACAGTAATTTTGCCCTTTATTTGCCAGGAATGTAAAGCTCTGACATAGCCTATCCATGACTTAGGCAGCAGATTCTGCCACATCATGAGCTTTTCTAGGGGTTTAGTTGGATTTTTGAATAAAGAGGTAAGTCTGGTATTTTAAAAATACCCCCTTTCTTAAATTAAACAATTTTAGAAACATAAGTAATTCAAAGCCCTTTCTTTCAGCAGACTTTATGGAGCACGTGCCTGTAAAAGCCAAAAGGGCCATATACTACCTTCTGAGGTTGATTTTGCACCTTTTAACTCCAGCCTGCACTGAGGCTTGGACTGTCCATCTGTTGCTTCAATATGGGGTAAGAGCAGGATTTTCAAGGATTTATTTGAGCATTGTATTTATGTGTGAAACCTTCCCATTGAGCTCAGTGATAACTGAAAGAAATGATGGGAAGGAAGTGTCTGGTTAGCAATGCCTGAAGCTCTTTAAGGGAAAAGTAGCCTTCCATACAAGTGAAGGCTAAGGCTTTGCTTAGCACAGTTGGTTTGGAACTAAAGCAACTAAGGAACTAAAGGAACTAAACCAAACTCTGTGAGTTTGGCTTCAGTAAATCATATCACTGCACAGTCAGCAGTGGGGACTCAGTGTAGGGCTCTCAACACCAAAATCACAAGCTTTGAATAGCTCGGGTGAACACCTAGAATGACAATCCCTGTTTTCAGAATGGCACAGAAGCTCCTGAGTGCTGTGCCTCGCTCACACTGAAATCTTGGTTCCCCTGAAATCAGGGCTAGTTTTTCCTTTAATATTCCTGGTGCCTCATTATACTTGACGTGCCTTTGGAAGTGGCTGTGGAAGCTCATCAAATTGCATTATAATCTGGTTCTAGTGCTGGACGCAGGTGGATTAGCAGAATACAGCTCTGCTGTCAGCTTTTTCTCTTGTGCAGTCATTGGAACAGATGGTGAAAGGGTTTTTTGTTGTTGGTTGGTTTTTTTTAAAATACAAACCAATGCTACTTTTTCTTAGGAAAAGCTCATCTTGTAGAAACTGCAGTGTCTGAGTAAATTCAGTGAGTAACAGCATGATCCAGTTTTTGCAGCCTGAGTATTTTGAATCCATCTGGCCTTGGGATCAGCCCTTGCTGTCTCATTGACAGTTATCTAAAATAACAGCCTTAAAAACGAGAAGTAAGTAGTTATAAATAGGTGGTACTTGGTTATGACTAATTTCTCAGGCACACTGTGACATAATGGAGACAAACTGCTCTGTTGCTGGCCACGGTCTCCTACATCCCAAAGCAGGTGCTTTGCGCTGCTGTCGGCGGCAGCTCCGCAGCACTGAGCTGGGATTCCCGGTCACTCGGGGACCCTGGACATCCTGCTGGAAACACGAGCTGCACTTCAGCCACAGGAATGGGCTCCAGGCATCCTGGCACTGGGGCCTGACTCCATTGCAGATTCCTGCTGACTCCTGTTCCATCAGTGCTCTTCGCTCCGTGTCGGGTGGGGATGTGACTTCCCGACCTCACAAATGTGTTGTGTTTGGGAGAGGCTCCAGCCCTGACGTTCTGTGACAAGCTGAGTAGCTGGAGCCAAGCAGATTCCTCCCATAGGAGCAATAGGGCAGATTTGGGGCGTATTTAACCTCATCTGAAAGCATAACTAAGGTCATGTGCTCGGGGAGGAAGTTGTTGTGTGTTTGTGATGGGTGTTGCTGACAATAATCTCGGTCTTTCACACTGACTTAGGAAAGATGTTTTAGTAAATACATAAGAGACATTTCTGCCTTGACCCCCAGCCTGTTTCCCTATAATCCAAACCTGCTGCACAACCCCCACACTGCTCAGTCTTCATTCCAAGAGACCATATGCTTCATTGCCTGAAGCACTTCTGCTCTTCCCTGCTTGCTTATTGGAATAGTTGTTCGTATAGATATAATAATAACTCATATGACTGAGCAGAAATACACTGAAAGAAATGGCTGTAGGTTGGGAGTGACCTCAAAAAGGGGGACCCTGCAATGTGCTGCTGAGGCACAGAACACATTGACATGTCATGGGCAGTGAGGAAATCCAGCCTTTTACATCTTGTCTTGAGACCAAGGACTGAGCTGCTGTGTTGCCATGAGAAAACTGCTAATAATTCCTGTCTTTTTTTGTGTCTGTTTTAGTGTTGTGCAGAAGTACATATCTGTTTATCTACAGCTCCTTATTCACAGCACATGAAGCTTGTCAAAGAAGGAGTAACGTTGTCTGCTGGTGCACAAATTCTAGAGATATCTCTGCAGCTTCCCTTCATGTATCCCTAAAGCCTGGGATGCTGCAGGATTGCATTTCAGTCCCATGTCACAAATCATGGAGAGTCTTTTTGGGTACAAGAGACTTGGGGTGTCCTCTCTGGTTTTGGTCCACTTATATATATGTAAAAATATATCTACACTCTGCTGGTGTTACCAGCAGTGCCCTGTGTGGGCTGTGACAGCCATGCTCTTCTTTAGCCTGTGTTGACATGACTTGATTTTTGAAACCTCGTTCCTTGGATGCTCCATGACTGCCTGATACTGTGCTTAAGGGTAAATTCATCACTTGAATCCTACAACTGGTGACTTGAATAAATTAAAACTAGCTCAGTGCAGTGGGCTGATTTTCACCTGAAGGTCCTTAAAATTCCCCTAGGAGATGCATGAATACATTGGCAGAAATTCGACTGAATGAGCTCAGTGAGATCAGTTGGAAAAGAGAAAAAGCCATGATGCCATTTTGCCTGATCTATATGTAGAGCAATTTCCAAATTGCTACACACACATATATATACACATACATTTACATATATATGTATGTGCAAAGATATTTATAAAACCAGCCACAGCCTTTCAATTGTGTGTGCTGTGATTCATCAGCAGCAATAGTTTTTGGCAGGGACATAATTTCAAATCTTCTGCTGAGGATGCCTGCCAAAACATTGTTGGATGGAGATAGGACGAGAAAAGTTATTTATAAATGGGGGTAATTAGGTCCTATGCTTATTAGTGTTGGGAATGAGACAGAGAGACATGTGCAGTAATGAGTATTGTAAGATGAGGAGATGCTCTCCATCATTTTCTATTTGATGATTGAAAAAATAAATAAGATCTCTCAGGTGAAATAACATGTGGTGCTCTCAGCTGGGAGATTCACTGTGGGACTGTGTGTGTTGCACTGTAGGACAGGTCTGGCTAATGGAAGCTTGGAATCCTTCCACAGGATCCAGGTGCTGACTGTCATAACTGAGGTTGGACTCTGTTTCCTCAGTGCTGGACTTTGCATTTTGTGTTCAGGTGAAAATAAGCCCTGATCAGCCATAGGAACTGTACTAATTCCTCTTATCTGGGAGCAGTGCTCACAGCCACACTGCCGGGGGGAGCAGTGCTGGGAGTGGTGCTCATCATCTCTGCCAGCAGAGGCAGGGCTGTGTCTGCATTCCATCACTCATGCAGGTATATGTTCCACCCCTTTGCTCTTCAGAAATGCTGTCACTGGGACAAGTTCATCTTTGCCCTGCCCTTCTCCCTAGAGGTATAAACCCAGCGAGCACAGTGTGCCGTCCATCCCCGCAGGGTGTGAGAGCAGTGCTCACACGGACTCTGCACAGCACCCAGGACAGTGCTCACGGGACATTTACTGCAGAAGAGTTGGGCACACGGTGAGTCCAGAGAATGGCAATTAACAGTAAAGAATTCTTAGCTCCTGGCTTTATCCCAAGCTTACTAGATAGTGTGACTAATGTGCAGCAGACATTTAAGCACACCTCTGTGTTTGAACAGTTGAATATCCCATTAACTTTTCTTACTTCCAAGCTATTTGGACTGATCTCACAATGCTCGGGATTTTTAAGGCCCCCAGCTCCTCAAGTGTCAAGTAAATGCTTGCTTATGGGGGTGTGTTTCTGAGTTTTTCACTAGAGGTGGGGGGAAAAGACATCTTCAGCATTGCAGAGAAGCTGGAAATACAGAAATGGTGTCTGTGCAAAGGTCGTTACTCCCCTGCGAGGTGCGGGGGTTTAATCGCTGGCACAGCGCTGAGAGGCCCCTGCCCTGGGGAAGGTGACTCCGTGCCCAGGGGTCGGTGCAGGGTGGCCCGTGCTGGGCGCGGGGTGGCCCCGGGTCTCGCAGGCGGGGCCGGGGCTGGGACAGCCCGTCCGGCTGAGCCGCAGCTGCTGTTCTGAATGTCACGGGTGGGGCTGAACATCTCTCAGCTTCTCCAGGCCCGGAGTGGCGTCACTTCCCACCAGACTCTTCCATCCCAGGGTTGTGCCCACACATCCTCAGTGCAGCTTGTGTGTGAAAACGCTGCATTTAAATGCTGTTTCCAGGAAAAGAAACAGCCCGTGCCAAGCTCATCCCTAGGGTGGGGTTTTTTTTTTGAAGTTGCAAAGCAGGGAATATCTGAAGCAGCTACTGAGAGGAAAGGATATTTTGGGGGAGCTAGAATTTTCCCTTTGTGCTTCTTGTAAAGCATTACATGGGTCCTTAAAACGAGAAATCTCCTGAAGTGTGTAATTATGTACGTCACGGTACTCAGATGGTTCTGCAAGCAGAGCACTCTTTCCTGCTGAGTGAATTTGGCAGCCCAGGTCTTTTAGTGGTTTGCAAGTGCACCTAAAAGCAGTGCTGGCTTTATAGGCCATAGACTGCAGTGCCTAAATATTAAGTGCTCAGTAATGACTGCAACAGAATCCAACGCTGTCAAGACCATAACAACTACAAGTTTATTTTTCTCTTCCTGAAACAGAAAAAAAAAAAAAGAAAATGGTGCAAAGAGAGATCAGTTGAACTTTGCCAAGGCAGCAAATGCTGTTGCAAAAGCAAATTCTCACTTGCTAATCAGGATTAGGAGAAATGCCTGAGTTCTGTTCTGTTATTGGGCACTATCAGCAGCACCTGTGCTTCCTTAGCAAAATCAAAGTTTACTGTTATCTAAGACAAAAACACTGGGGGGAGGGTGCTCCTTGAGCCGGTAATATCAAATCCCCTTTTGTTTCCTGGAGAATGATTACAGTGAAATACTTTGCTTATGTTTCCATTCCTTAGACCATCTGTTTCAAATTAAACCCTTCTGGCGTGATACATCATTATTTATTAGAGCATTACATTAGATAATGCAGTGTTAGTATTGCTGTTATAAACCCTTAGTTTCATAAGTGTGACTCCAGGGGCAGAACTGGATGTGTTTACTTAATGAAAGGGCCAGAGAATGTTAATAAAACTAATTTTCCAGTTCAGAAATTAGTTTGTTTTTTTTTTAGGTCTTTCACATCTACATTTTTGGTGTGTCTTTCAGTTTGCAACTCTGACTGTGTTTGGTAGAGTGAAAACTTCTGGTTTTAGGTGACTGAGGGTTAAAGTAGTGAGGACTTGTTAGTGATAAACTGTGAGACACAATTTAAGAAGTACAAGACCTTGCAAGGAGAGTTTTTGTTTTAATTCTCAGTCCCAGTGTGCTACAGAGGCTCACCCATCCTTACTAAGGGAGGAAGGAAGGAGATTCAGCCACAGCAAAGCAAGTCACAGCTCTATTTGAGATACTTCAGTTTACCAGTGATGCCCAGTGTTATTAAAAATACTTCTTTCAATCTACTTCAGTTAGAAAGATGGTGACTGTGAGAAATGGATTAATCATTCATGATAGACTGTGTATGCTTTAGATAAGGCAAAGCCTACTTTTAAATGTGCTTGCAGAGAGTATGTCTGGGGAAGAGGACAAGGCTTTCATCTTAAATGAGCTTCTCTTTTTCTGGTCAAGGGAGATCTGAAGAACCCTCTAGTGGGTGATTCACAACACCTAGATTAAATTCAAGGTCTGAATCACTGCTAAAATATATAAATGTAGGCTTTCTTTCATGGCAGAATCTCCCCAAATGTTGTGCTGCATTTAACCGACACAGAACTTGTGTAGTTCTGCTCCCCCTTCTCAAAGCAGTCAGACACAGTCAGGATCCCCTGCAAAATATTTTTTCTTTTTTTTTTATTGGTCAAATCATACCAACCAAAGTTGCTTAAAAGCAGTATTCTCTCTTGCTCTATAAAAAAATGTAACAAGTGTGCTTAAGTAGCGTAATTTTATAACCCAGAAGTTTAAACTAGTGTATCATTTAAGTTTTGCAGGGTCTGAAGCAGGCCAGGATGACATCAATATTTCCTTTAAGAAGGCCAGCAGTAAATCCTCAGTGTGTGTCTGAATCCATGTGGATCAAATGACATAATGTTAACTTTTTCTCTCTCTCTGTTTCTCTTTTGAGAATAAACTTGCAATTTTTTTTGTTTTTACAAGGGGAAGGTGATATGTGGTGAGTAAATACTTTAAGGGTCACAGAAGAGGCTTTTCAAAACCACATTTTCCTGCGTTCAAATGTCCTTTTATTAGTCTGTTTTGTCTCAAAAAAATGCCTGAAAGTTCATAAATGTTGCTTGCCAGTTGTAGGCTGGAGTGCTCTGCCTGTAGCTCGTGGTAGAACACCCAGCACTGACTCATCCCTGCAGCCATCCCGGTCCAGCTCCCATCCCGAGCTGAGCTGTTGGGGTTCCTGGGGCAGTTCCCCCAGGGCTGCTGGACCTGCTGCTGCCACGGGGCTTTCCTGCCCGCCAGGGGCATCAGCACCGGTTGTCAGGCCCCTTTTGTGCTGACCTTTCTGCCAACCCTGCTGGCGTTCTGCCTTCTCTTTGTTGTGCTCACAGCACAGTGAAGAGGCCACCTGGACCTTGGGCATCCTACTTGAAGGTGCCTCTGCATCCAACCCCAGAAATGGGATAATCCCCTGGGAGTCATGCCTGAGTACTGGACCTATGGCATCAGTAGCACAAGCATTTACTGGTTTAGCTAACAGAGTAATTCCATTAGTGGGTACCATCAGTAGGTTGTTATCCTCTTAGGTGGATTTTCTGCTCACAGATGAAGCACAACACAATAAAACTGGATTACAATAGCAGCAATATAAATATATGTATAAAGAACAAAGAGCTAGAGGTTAAGTAGTTCTTGATGAAATGGAGGACTGTATATTCAAGCTAGTGGGAACTTTCAGCAAATTATTTTTAGAGGGTTTTTTTTAACCGTATTGAATTCCAAGTTTTACAAAATTGTAAACATAATCTAATTAAAAATAACATTTTTGGACTTATTGAGTAACATCTGAGGTAATCTCAAAAGACTTTTGCACAGGAAGTGTGTGAGTGTGTTAGTACCCTATCCAAGCAAAAGCAAGCTGCAGAATGTGAGCGTAGGCACAGGAGATTCCTGGTGGTGAAGTGTCAGCACAGAAGAATGACATCCAAATGCAGCACTGAGGCAAACAATCAATATTATCCATTTTCAGTTTTCAGTGCAATGAGATTACCCAGATGTTCAGCAATACTTCTCGCTGAGGAAGCAGTTTTGACTATTGCTTAACAACAGTCTCCAACTTTTCCAGGGGTGAGCAGAGCTCGGCCCTGGTAGAAGTTGGTGACACTGTCATGAAGACACTGGGAGACTGAGACCTGGGGAAAAGGGACTGTGCTATTTACGAGGAACTGTATGTGAGGTTTTGAAACTAAACGTTTTCCTTCTGGGCTCTTGGTAAGCCCAGCACTGTATCAATACATACACCTGCCTCTAAGATAAGGGCTAACACTTCCAAGATAAATCTAAAGAAAAATAATAACAATTTAAAGCTATATAAGAATAAACAGAAAGCTGAGTACCTTAAATACAGAGAATGAGCGGGCAAGAAGGATGAGGGGGAGAAAAATCATCTCCTCTGTAGCAAATTTTCATCAAGGTCTGATTTACCTGAGTGGCCCCTGGCAGCCACTGTTGGTCCGTGAAATGCCCAAGAGCCAAAGGACCTGTGCTAGAGTCAGGTCACACACCGTATGTGTGTGAGACAGAGACACAGAGTGGTGGACAGGGGAAAGACACTCCACTGGGAAAGTGGCTTAACTTCAGCAGGACCGTTTCTTTGGGCAGGCACAGCACCCTTGTGGCCCTGCTGTCAGTCCCGCAGGAGCCGGGGCCTGGAGCCCCAGTGCTCTGGGGAACACACCGGTGTGCGGGGGGCAGTGGGCTTTGGATGGCATTAGTGGAGTAACAGGAATAGTGTCGTAGAATTTGTAGCGTGGGGAATGTGGTGATGGATGGAGTCGAAGCTTGAACAGGTGGACAGGAATGGTAAGAATGCATCATTAAATATGCAAAGGCTGGCTAATGGAGTCTGTGAAATCTGCTGGCATCCCGAGGTCCACATTCAGCAGCATTTCTGTTACCGTTTGCGAACTCCTGAATCGAACAGGTAGAAACTGTTGAATTGGGGATGGCAGCTCAGAAAAAGGTGGCTCTGTTCTGCTTCTCTTTCCCCAGGGCCTCTGTTGTGAGGTTATTAATTGCACCATTGTCCATATACAGGTAATTAATGTTGCAGTTCAACCACAGAATTTGTTCTGCACAAGGCAGTGCCAGGGAGCTGTAGTGAGCTCTGGATTCTGAAGGAAGTTCAGGCCACGGGCACAAGAGGTGGGATGGGAATGCCAGAGCAGATGACACAGGAACGTGTCAAGGTGGGTTTGGAATGTCTCCAGAGAGGGAGACTCCATGACCTCCCTGGATACCCTGTTCCAGTGCTCTGCCACCCTCAGCGTAAAGTTCTTCCTCATGTTGAGGTGAGACTTCTTGTACTTTATGGCCACTGCTCCTTGTCCCGTCACTGGTCACCACTGAATAGAGTCTGGCACCGTCCTCTTGGCACCCACTTTTGAGATATTTGTATGTATTGATGAGATCCCCTCTCAGTTTTCTCCAGCCTAAACAGGCCCAGCTCCCACCATCGCTCCTGGTAAGAGAGAAGCTCCGGTCTCCTCTGTGGGGCTCCGCTGGCCCCTCTCGAGCAGCTCCTTGCCTCTCCTGTGCTCAGGAGCCCGGGGCTGCACACAGTGGAGTGGCCAGGGATTATGACTAAAACAGACCTGGCAGTGCTGGGTTAGTGGCTGGACTCGATGACCTTACAGGTCTCTTCCAACCTGAAGGACTCTCTGGCACTCGCTTTGCCCACGAAACCCGCACCCCGAGCGCTCG
The DNA here is from genome assembly GCA_036023395.1 of Myiotriccus ornatus. Taxonomy (NCBI): domain Eukaryota; kingdom Metazoa; phylum Chordata; class Aves; order Passeriformes; family Tyrannidae; genus Myiotriccus; species Myiotriccus ornatus. Next base: position 7,086,928 of record JAYRBT010000037.1, read on the forward strand.
CAGCGGCACCGCGACCGGCCCCAGCGGGCTCCCGTGCCCCGGGAAATGGTTTTGAACCGGCCAGGCAGGAGCAGTCCCTTCTCCCTCCCTTGAGCCCCCACAGCCTCGTCCTGAGGCGGGCGCAGGTCCGCGGGCACCGCGGCCGAGGGGAGAGGGCACCGGGCCGGGGCCGTGGGGGTCTGTGGGGTCTGTAGGGTCCCTGAGGGTCTATAGGGGTCCCTGAGGGTCTGTAGGGGTCCCTGAGGGTCTGTAGGGGTCTCTGAGGGTCTGTAGGGGTCCCTGAGGGTCTGTAGGGGTCCGTGGGGTCTGTAGGGTCCCTGAGGGTCTATAGGGGTCCGTGGGGTCTGTAGGGTCCCTGAGGGTCTATAGGGGTCCCTGAAGGTCTCCAGGGGTCCCTGAGGGTCTCCAGGGGTCCGTGGGGGTCTATAGGGGTCCCTGAGGGTCTGTAGGGGTCCCTGAGGTTCCATAGGGGTCCGTGGGGTCTGTAGGGGTCCCTGAGGGTCTCCAAGGGTCCCTGAGGTTCCATAGGGGTCCGT
>JAYRBT010000037.1:7087474-7114409 GCA_036023395.1 Myiotriccus ornatus
GGGGTCCCTGAGGGTCCGTAGGGGTCCCTGAGGGTCTGTAGGGGTCCCTGAGGGTCCGTAGGGGTCCCTGAGGGTCTCCAGAGGTCCCTGAGGGTCTGTAGGGGCCCTGAGGGTCTATAGAGGTCCCTGAGGGTCTCCAGCGGTCCCTGAGGGTCCGTAGAGGTCCCTGAGGGTTCGTAGGGGTCCCTGAAGGTCTCCAAGGGTCCCTGAGGGTCCGTAGGGGTCCCTGAGGGTCCGTGCCGCCCCGCGCTCCCCGCTCGGGAGGAATCTTGCCCCGCGCCGCGCTCCGTCCGGGGCGTGGCGGGCGGCGCGGGGCGGGCCGGGCGCTGAGGGCTCGCCGCCGCCCCGCCATGTCTCTGCGCCGCGCCCTGGCGCTCGCCGCCTGCGGGCTGGCGGGCGGCTCCGCGCTGCTCTCCGCCGTCGCCGTGGGCAAGCAGCCGGCCCGCGGGGGCGAGGGCGAGCCGCGCCCGCCGGGCTCCGCCGTGCCCGCCGCCGCGCCGCCCGGCTTGCTGCTGCTGCCGCCCGCCGCCTCCTGCCCGCCGGCCGCCGGCTGGATCGAGAGACCCGCCGGCAGCGGCGGCTACTGGGACAGCAACTGGGACAGGTGGGCGCGGCGGGGCCGCCTCCCGGCTGTGGGGGCCCTGAAACGCCGGAGTGCTCTGGGGGACGTGTTTCAGACAGCTCGGGGACTTTCCCCTGGGCAGGTGGAGCCCTTTATCCCGATGCTGCTCAGCGTGGGGTTTGTGGTGCTGTGAGCGCTGGGGAGAAGACGTGCGGGGTTTTCTCTGGTTTTTTTATTTTTTTAGTCGTATCTGCAGCGAGGTTTCCCAGGTCGGTCCCAGTGCCCGTGTGGGTGCCAAGCGCTCTCAGGTGCTGGGCGTGCTCTGGGCCTGCTGCTCACGAACCTCCAGTTACTGCTTTTAAATCCCGCCGAAGGTAATGGCGCTTTGAACCCGACTCAGTCGCGTCTTCAGTGCAGAAACTCATTCACACAAGGGTTAACTGCATTTCTTTACCTTTCTTTAATTAGAACGTGCAGATATCTGTACTGAGCTTTGGCTCGTTTAGCTTCTGTCTGGTAGAATTATCTCCCTGGGGAGACTTATGTCAGGCTCCAGTTTAATCATGGTAAATCCACACTTAAGCACTAACAGATTTTTATTTTATAATGCATCCAGTTTTGGGTTTTGAGAGGCTACAGGATCAAATGGTCGTGTAAGTAGGGCTATGTACACCGCAGCGATAAAAATAAAACCTTTATTAAATAAGATTATATCTGGTTACACAGTTACATTGAGGGAGGTACTAAAGCTGCTTGTTTAACTGCGACTTCAGGCCTTCCTGCTTTTGCTAAAAGGTTGGTTTTCTTCAGGGATTCTCAAGTACTTTCAGATTCATGTATTATTTTTTTTAACCAAACCAGGAAGCAGAAGTTGTGCTGTAAGCAATGGAGCTGTTGCAATTGCCTGAACAAGTACAGCAGATGATACTGCGTAGCAGTCAGTGATAGTGCACAGTGTCACCATTGCCATGGCGTGCAAACGGTGCAAGTGTTAATGCATTACCGCTGATCAATTTTAGTTTCTTCTGCTTGGTGTCTACCAGTTGGTGTGCTGTGGCTTTGGCTGTCCCTGCTTGTAATCTCAGTTTTGATTTTTGGATGTTGTTGGCAGAAGCACTTAATGTGAAAAGTTGTTGAATGGCTTATAAATGCACAGGGCATCTGACCGCTCCCCCTGGGGGCAGGGAATGTTCACCAAGTCAAGTCGTGAGCAGATAACCAGGTATTGCACTGTTCTTAGCAACTGATGGCTTTTCAAGTGTGAAACAGAAGAGTGCAGGTATTTTGCATGCCAGACTTGCTGTTGGTGTGGATGCCACACCTGGGGTGTTGTGCTGGTCTGTGCCCTTTGCACAGGAATTGTACAGCTCAGTTCGTGGAGAAGACTAGGTACAGGTTTCATTCATGTGAAAAACTTTATTTCAGCCATCAGATGAGTTATTCCCTTTGCTGCTTTAACTTTATTTCAGCCATCAGATGAGTTATTCCCTTTGCCGCTTTACAAATGTGCTTGAATTTATTTGAAACCTTTTTTTTGTTTTCCTAATGTATCTTTCCAGCAGTATAGTTTCCACTGAATCAAAAGAAGTATCCTGTGAAATAGGAATGGAATGTCTTGTTATTGGACTATTGTTTCATTTTTAATGCCTTGCTGAACTTTAACAGCTTAAGAAATGTGTTGAGCCTCACTGTTTAATGGAAATCATGTGTTCACTACAGGAAAATGGAGGCAGCAGGGCTTTTCAAAGCCAGTCTTGCTGAGAGCTGTACAAATAGGCACGGGAAGCTGCGATTTTCTATGACTAAATTACTTTGTCTCAAACTGAATGAAAGTTGCATTTTTGATTTAAAAAAAATCTGTCAACAAATCAACAAGTTAAAAGGAAGAAGTGAAGTCTGGTGTGAATTAAACGAACTAACTGGTTTCTAGGTATGAGATCAAGGGAAAGACTTACGCTCTGAGGTGGAGAACGTAGCAAAAGGATCTGTACTGGTGTGTAAAGGATCAGTGCAGGGAGGGGCCCAGGCCAATCTGAGGAAGATTTGGACAGGGCTGGTGGTGATCGTGCAGTGTGGGTGTCAGTGTCACTAATCTGAGACACCAGGGGAGAGAGGGGAAGATCCTCCGTGTCCTCAGGAGGAGCCAGGTCAGCTGTCTGGGGGATGTGCAGAAAGGGCTGCTGGTGTGCACTGTGACAAGGGGAAGAAAGATGAAGGTGGCATGAGGGGAAAGAGCAATGAAAAAGATGAAAGGATAAGTACACACTCCAGGCTGACAGCTAAAGTTACTGGAGAGACCTGACATGACCTAGTTTAAGGCAGAAGATAATTCTTAATGTGCACTGCAGAAGGTTGGAGTCTTTCTAGGATATTGTTGGGGGGATGGTTTTTTTAGTCATTTGGTGTAAATGTGATTGATAAAGTGCAAATTTTCGGAGTGTTATCACAGGGCCTTTTAGATATGGAGCACTTCCTTTCCTTTATGATCAGTTAACACCTTTTCCTCTTTTCCTGGGTATCTGTCCTGGTTAGATTTTCTTGTCACAAACTCTGCTGTTACACCTGTGACTGAAAATCTCAAGAACAACTACTGAATCATCAGGAATTGAGATATAAAGTCTCTGCTAGTGTTTATAATCTTCTTGCCCAGACAGACTGTGGCTGTCATATATTTTAGTGTACACCATTTCCTTGCATTGGGATTTAACTTCTTCTGTCGTGTTTTTCCTCTTATTTCCCAAGAATTAATTCAAAGGTGGCTTTTACTAAACAGCAAATTTATCTAAGTCAAGTTACACCTTTTAACCTATGACATTAATTTTTTTTTTTAACACAGGCTTTTATTTATACCTCTCATATAAAGGTTTGTAACACAAATGGCTAAATTGTCAATGTTAGTGCTTCAGTTATATGTGGAAATAAGGCAAGGATATCTGCCTGTAAAATTCCTCTGTCTTTTAGTCTCCCCTACCTGAAAATGTTGTTTTAAATGTGTTTGTTTAGACGTGAACCACTGGCTCTTATCAACCTCAAAAAGAAAAATGAAGAAACTGGGGAAGAAGAACTTTCCTCTCGCTTGGATCACTGCAAAGCAAAAGCCACCAGGCACATTTTCCTCATCCGTCATTCCCAGTATAATGTGGATGGCCGGGCTGACAAAGACAGAACTCTGACCCCACTCGGTAGGTGTCACTCACAGCGTCAGACTTGGGAGGGTTTTATGATCAAACACATTTCACCTTTGCTGCTGTCACTGTTTCTGGGAGTGCTGCTAATCAGTTAGTTGACAGGAGGATAACCTCTGTCTGTGTTAATTCACTGATCCTGTCAGTAGGTCTCAAATGCTAATTGGTATTACTTTTAGTAGTGTACTTTAAAAGCAGTGGATGCTTTTTTGATTATATATATGCCAACACTGGTCTGAGAGGGCGAAGAATTGTTTCTGTGGTGTTTTTTTCCTCCCAAACCTTAATTACCAGTGTGCAAACAGGAGTGAAACACTAATGTGAGGCCTCAGGTGCCATCTTAAACTGGTAACAAAGTCTAATCTTAATCCTGTCTCATCCTGTGCCTTAAGTAAATGACTTAACCTGTCTGTTGTCTTTTCACCTGGGGATGGATGGAGCCTTTCCCGAGGCTGAGGTGCCGTGACCTCTGGGGCTGGTGCTGATGAGCAGTCACTGTCAGGCCTGAGAGGGTCTGTTTGTCACTCTGTGCTCCCCAGGAGGTGGCTTGGCTCAGCACTGCCTTTTATTGGAAGTGACTTCCTTGGGATGGGGCTGGCAGGCATATTGAAGATTTCAGTGAAAGTTGTTCAATAAGTTTTGATTTTTTTTTCCTAAGTAGAAAAAGCAAACAATTTTTTTGTGCCAGTGGAAATACAACTTGAAATCCAACCAATAAGCTTGGTCTGAGTAAGCAGTGACTCTGGTAAAAATTCTTTCCAGTTGCTTTTTGAAAGGAAGAACCCTGACATCAGTGGAGACCTTCCATGTCTGCTGGACACCTTTTTTATGGTTTGTGTGAGACACGAGAGTGTCACCAATTTATGTAACGAATATCCTTTTTAAGGTCGAGAGCAGGCCGAGCTGACTGGACACAGGCTGGCAAGCTTGGGATTAAAATTTGATCAGATTATCCACTCCTCCATGACTAGAGCAACTGAAACAACTGAAATTATAAGCAAACATCTCCCAGGTAAGACACTTCCCTTAATTTCTCATTGCCTTCTGATCCTTAAAACTGCTTCCAGTAGAATTCTAAGCTTGTCCTTAAGGTTGAGATGTTATTTAACCATTTTCCAGCCCTGTGTGAATATGTCTGTAATAAAGAAACCTACAACTGTAATTCTGCTTGTTTCCAGTATCTCTTTAAAAGTGCCAGTACGTGTTTTCAGAGGGCAGCAGTCTGGGAAGACTCAGCTTGCTGTGCCAAGCTGGTCTGGCTGTTCTCAGATGAAATAAACTTTGTCTTGCTGATGGCAAAATAGTTGTGTTGGAGAGATGGACTAAACTGGACTTTAGGATGGAGAGGAAGCCTGCCTGGAAGAAAGACTATGAAAAATGCATTGACTGTAGAGTTGTGGGGCTGTTTGTAGTAGCATGTAAAGTAACAGCTCCTTTCTCAATGTGTATTTGATATTTCAGGAGTCAAAAAAATTAGTACTGATCTGCTGAGAGAGGGAGCCCCTATAGAACCAGACCCTCCAGTCTCCCACTGGAAACCAGAAGCTGTGGTAACTGTTTCTTTGGAGTTTGTTGTTGTTGTTTATGATTTTTTTCAGTATACTCTGTATGGACAGTAGCAATAACTTGCAGTGTCTGAGCTGATGTTTTTTATCACAGACTAGATAATTGCATGCTCTTCTGCTGCCCAGTAAGTGCAGAGAAGAGTTAAAGTGCCTCCAGTCCCCGAGTGTCGGTTCAGGTGGTGTGCCCGTAAGGGAGAGCTCTGGAGAGGGGGAGGCCCTCGTGGCAGTGCAGCGGTGCCCTGAGCTGTGTGTGACTCTGCCCTCGCTGCCTTTAGCAGTATTACGAAGATGGAGCTCGGATTGAGGCTGCTTTCCGCAACTTCATTCATAGAGCGGATGCCAAGCAGGAGGAGGACAGCTACGAGATCTTCGTGTGCCACGCCAACGTCATCCGCTACATCGTGTGCAGGTAGGAGCTGGGGGTGGCAGGGCCAGCTCTGCCTCACAGGGGTGGCTTTATTCAAGTGCTGGTGGGTTATGGCACCGCTGAGATAGGAGATTGTTGGTTTGGCTTGTGCGAAGGGGTTGCAGATCGGTGCCTGCATTGTGAGCAGCTGCTTCTGCAACTTCATTGAGGATCCATTTGCAGATACAAGATACACTTGAAATTAGAACAATTTCATTCTAATTCTAAAGCAGAAATGGCTAAATTGGTGAGATTTAATTTTTTGGTACATCTGAACAGTTACTGTAATACCTTGTGCTTCTGCTTCCATAAACCTGAGGACTGTGCCCGTGTGGACTGTTGGAAAAGACAACAAATAGAGCATCTGACTGGATGTGTCTCCTTGAGGTGACATGAATTTGATCTTACATAATGAAAGATTGATTTAGTTTGGGGAATTCTTTACTAATGGAGATTTTTGAGTTATGTTCAAGTTGCATTAGTGTGTTTTTGCAGTAACATCCAGTATTGGATTAAGGGGAGAGTGGAGCTTTCCGATAACATCAGGGTTGTTCATGAAGGAGAAAACAGTCCTGGATCCTTGCCTGTCTCTGTGTCCAGCCAGCTGAGTCTGTTTTATTCCTCTTCACTCTCAACAAAGCAGTGTCTGTAAGATAATTTGTTGCGAGCAGGACAGATGTGATTAAACTTTAATCTGATCAATACCTACAACAATTTCAGTTAGCTTTATTTAGCTGAGCTAGTTAAGTGCTAGCCTGTCTGCTCCCTGGGCTGCTTTAGAGCTCTTCAAAATTGCTGTACTTAAAATTATTGATCAGGAAAACAGAATATTCTTTCCTGTGCCAAAAAATATCATGTTGCTCTTACCGAGGCTTTTTCTGAAATACTTACGTATCTTTTCTCTTTACTGTTCCTTCCCTCTTCATTTTAACTCTTCTGTGCCTCCTACTCCAGGCTGTCTGATAGCACAGTTGAGCATGATCCATGTTCCATTCCCTTGGAATCTAGCTTGGCTCTAGCTGGTGTTTAGTTTCTTGGGCTTTCTAAGAGACTGTCGTAAGAGCCCAAACCAAGTTACTGCTCAGTACCTGAGGCAAAAGGTGTTTGAGGCAGCATGGTGTTCCTTCCGGCAGTTCAGTGCAATGGATGGAGCTCCTGAGGCTGAGTTAGGACTTTCAGAACAGCTGGGGTTTAGCTGTCACGCTGTGATCCTGTAGAAGGCACAAGGTACTGTTTCTGGCCCCTTACAGGGAATGATGCAGCTGATGGAAAGGAGTTTGGTGAACTTGTTCCACAGACTGGTGGAGGCCCCTGGAGTGGCCCTGTGTGTGTGCTGTGGTTGTGTCACACCTGCCCGTGTCGGTGACACGGTGTGTGACAAGCGCTGGCTGCTGAGGACGTTGCCACCCACGCCCGGGCTCTGTGCAGGCGGCCCTCGGGGTGCTGAGCCAGCTGCTCCACCCGCCCCAAGCTGCACAGGAGCGGTGGTGCTGCAGCTGCCCCGGGGACAGCCTGGACTGTGCTCGGCACTGCCCTGTGTGTGCTGAGGTCGCTCGGAGCGCTCCCGGCAACCTTCCTCCATTTGAGCTCCTGCCTTCTGTCTGCCCGAATTAATCCTGTCAGCAGTAATCACACCCATCTGCTGGACTCTGCTTATCCGAGGGCACTGTTGGCCCCAGTCCAGGTACCAATGCTGTGGTTTTTATCAGTTCCACAAGAAGAGGACTCTTTTGAGGCTGGCTGGGAGCATTGGCATGGAAACTGCAGAATGCCCAACCATTTGTTTTTCTTCCCCCCTGCTTGTGGGGCCGAAGGTGATGCTGTGAAGGCATGTTTGTGTAATATATCTGTGTGTTCTTCCCCAGGGCACTGCAGTTCCCCCCAGAAGGCTGGCTGCGCTTGTCTCTCAACAACGGCAGCATCACTCACTTGGTGATCCGCCCCAACGGGAGGGTGGCCCTGCGAACACTGGGTGACACAGGCTTCATGCCCCCGGACAAAATCACTCGCACCTGAAGGAGCAGAAAGGATGGCTGTCCAGGAGCTGCCTCAGCCTCTTTGCACTAGCACGTTCTGCCACAGTACCACTAGTTTTTGTTACCTTGGGGTGTGATGCTGTCTTAAAATGTCCTTTAGCCCCTTGCCTCCTTCATATTCATATCTGCCTTTCAGTCCAGAAAAGAAGAAACCTTTGTAAGCCTGAAGCTGTCCAGTCCTTAAGTATTCCCAGAACTCAAAGCTGGGCTGTGGAATACTGAGATTGAATGTCTGCTCAGCAGTTGCGAGAGCACTGACTTTTTCCCCGCCCTGCCGTGAATTCCTCTAACCAAAGCTTGCTCCTGTGGATATTTTTCTTGTGCAGGAAAGTGATTGGTGTGGGAACAGCCTCGTGTCTCACTGCAGCTAAAACAAAAGATGAGCCAGCTTGTCACAGCTCCTGCAGAAGTGACAAACAGGGTATTCTGCTGTTCAAAGGACAAAGGGATAAAGCTTCAGTTTTGTAAGCTGTTAAGTGTGTATATTTATGTTGTGTCATTGTTTTCTGCCCCCAAAAAGCCCATGTAAACTGTGCCTGGAGGTTATGAGCATAAAGTAGAGGGTTAAAAACCCCATTTGCCTCAGAGCTGTGGTGCTAGATTTAACTGCTGCTTATATTAAGTGTTCTGCCATCCTCAGGATGTCCTTGAAGGTATTCTGAACAACATTTTTCAGTTTTGTAAAGCCTTTAACTTATACCATGGTCTGGAAAAGTCTGTAGAGATGAGTCTGTAGCAGTAAGATGGAAGGAAAGCAGCAACCTTCTGCAGGTGCTTTCAGTTGCTAACTGAGTGCTCTCCCCATTGCTTGGTGTTGATACTTTGACAGTAGTGGCACCCCTGAGCTGCAGGAGTGGGGCTGCAGGTCCGAGGGGCTGCAGGGAGCTGCTCTTGCTGCAGGGGTGCACAGGGGTCTCTGGGATGGCATCTGGGCCCATGTGTGGGACAGGCCGGGGGCAGAAAGTGCCTCCTTCCCCCAGCTCTGACACTGCTGAGGGGAGGGCTCAGCACCGTTCCAGCTTAAGGCTGTTTGCTGGGCACCTGAACCCCGGGGTAACCTGGCTCATTGGAAGCTGCAGTCTTGGAAAATGTCACTGTGTGCACAGCCTGCCTTGGGGACAGCAAACACAACTTACTCGTCTGACAGGTTCTCTTATCAATCAGGATGTTGGGTAGAGCTGCATGAGGCATAATGGGGCACACAACCTCTGGAGCCAGGGTTTAAGGGCGTGTTTGATCCCACACTGCTCCAACAGGACGAGTTTGGGGAACTGGGGCCAGTAGGGAACGAACTGTGATCGCTGTGTGGTGCAGGGGGTGGGGGCAAGAGGAACCATCATGACGTATCTCTCACTGATGCAATGAGAATAATTTATCAGATTTTGTCTATGAACTTTTTAAAAGTTTTGAATAAAATACTTGGTCTGTCTGTCTTTCCTTCTCTTCAGCTGAGTGGCTGCATGAGCAGCTGGAGCACGTGTGGCTGGAGCTGCACAGGGACTGTCCCACACTGCTGAGGGCAACACTCCAGCTTTGTCCTTTCAGCTCCAGCCATCCGAAATGTAAACCTGGGACAGGAGCCAGCACAGAGCTGTCACCAGCCACAGAGATGCACACGTGGGAACTGCTGTAGCCTAAGCACAGGGCTGTGTCACCCCGCATGGAACGGGAGCACCAACACCAGTAAGATGCACCTGCTGGGTATTTTTATCTGTGTGTACACACATACTCTCACCCCCCCCCCCTTACACCCCCTCTGTCAGGCTCTTGGTGGGCAACCAGAAGACACACAACACCTCTCTGCACAAGGACAGAAATGAACAAGTTTTGGTGCCAGTTAATTTTTACCAAATTCTGAGTTCCTGTCTCTTCAGCACTGCAAGGCAGTCCTGTAAGTCTCTGGGGGTGTAGTGCAGTGTCACTGTGCACACACACAAAGATGCAGGTTCTTGTGAGAGCGAGGCCTGGCCCAGTCACCCTGTCGTGGCATCAGCGCAGCTCCTGCTCCCCCTGCCCCACACACACACTGCACACAGGGTGCCACTTCCAGCTGTTCATTTGGCTTTTAATAGAAAGTGGGGTTGTTCTGCATTTTTAATATGACACTTAAATTAAAAAACAACCAACAAAACCCACAACTAATCTTTTGCACCTTTAAAAATGAACTTTTGGCCAAGAAAACACAATTCAAGCACTATCACTCTGATTTAAAGTGTTTCCACAGGCTCAGTGCTGAAGGGCTTTCTTCACAATCACAAATGATCCAATCGCTACAGAAATTGCTATTTTTGTCACAGCTGAAGTAACACATGGTTAGAAAAATGAGCTCTGCAGTACCACTGGACTAATGCACATTACAGAACACAGTTAAAAAAAATACTCTCGAGAGAACCAAACCAAAATTACAAAGTGAAAGGGACGGGTGGGTGGGTGGGTGGGGGGGTGTGTGGAGGTGTCTGGCTACATGTACATACAGGTGACATACAGTTCAATATTAAAAAAATGAAAGTAAAGCGTAACAACAGTAAAAAGGCCAAAGAACTAGAGTGTTAGTATCGGTCTCCTGGCTCAGTAACAGACTCTCAGTGAAAGGGTGATGCTGCTCACAGGACCAGTGTGGAGAAGAGCAGCTGCCCCCACAGCAACTTACCACTCAGTCTGGCTGGAACAGGCTGTGAGCTGAGTCCTTTCTCCAGAATGATAAAGACTTAACTTATTAATATTAAATTATTTAAAAAAACCCAAACTAACCGACCAACTGCCCCCAAAAAAACCCAAACGAACCCTAAACCTCTCAAGGTAAAACTGTAGGTATGTGGGACCTTAAAATCTTTGAGACCATGGAGCTTGCAGCATCAAAAAAAAATTTTTAAAAAAATACCATCAACAAAAAAACTGTATAAAAGAGTCAGTTAATGTAGTTGGTAACAGCAGGTCATCTTTGTGAGTTTTTTTTGTTTTGTTTTGCTTTTTTTGAAAATGTCTCTTAAAGCACGACACCCACCCAAGCCCCTGCTTGGTGTCTGGAATATGACAGAATGAGAGGCATTTCTGTAAAGTAGCTCTTTCTAATGTCCAGCTCAATGGAACTAGACTTAATTTTAACAGAAGAGCAAAATAAGCTTTTTTTTTTTTTTTTTTAAAGAAGAATTTCTAGAAGGAGTCTCTCCCCCAGTGGAGAGCTACCGCACCAGATAATCAAACTTAAGAGACATTAAAAGACATCCTGTTCAGAAAGCCCAGAGAAAAACTGTGTTTTATCTGCCCAGAGTAAGTGGATGCCACTTTTTTTTTTTTCCAACTTCTAAAAGAACAAAAATTTAATTAAAAAAATATATTACAAAAGGCACTACTGAACTTGCAAAAGCATTAAGTGCAGTGTTGCAGTTTGTCCTATGGAGGGTGCTCGGTTTGTGTACGAACAGTCACTGCCGTGTGAGCGGGGCCCGACTCGGACTGGTGGGACCCTCGAGGGGCAGCTGGGCTGACCCCTCCTGCCTCCCACTGCTGTCTTTAGGAGCACTTCCCTGGCAGCTCCACGCTGCTTCCTCACGGACTGTGTGGCACCAGCGCTCCCTGAGCCGTCCCTTCGTACGGGCACAGCCGTGCCAGAGCCTCACCTTCTTCTCTCCACATTTATGTTGTAAGGTCTTTTTTTTTTTTTTTTAACCTCAGAGCTCTGTTTCTGGAAGCCTTTTATGCAACATTACAGCCAGGAGGCTTGATATGGAAAACTCTGGAGTTTTGAAAAGCTTTCTTTGCTCCCAGCGTTGCGCTGTCCAAACAAGTCATTCTTACAGCAGGCTGAAGAATAAAACTATCGACTGCTGTAACAAAAACTCATTACCATGTCAAGGCTGGAGACACAGTAAAAGCTTAGATTTCAAGAAAAGTATTTTTAGTCCTCACTCCTCTCTTTGCAGGTGGGAAATAAGGAGTCACCTCATGGGCCACTGGCTACCACTCTAACATATTACAAACTAGACCAGTAAGGTATCTTGCTGGTAAATTTGCTGAGATTATTGCTCATGTGCTTTTGTGCAATAACTATTAAAATATGCTAATGTTAAAAGCTTCCGTGGGGGGGAAAAAATCAGCTACTTATGTTTTATTTGTCCTTAGTCTTCACTCTACCACTGAAAGGAATCCCAGCAGTTTTAGAGCACTGGGGAGATCCCGGTGTCGGTAACAACACGTACACATGGACAGACAGGTGAGTGCGTGGGAGGAACTGCCCAGCCCAGGCTGCTGGCTAGAAACTCTGCTTATGCACAGGGTTCCACAGCCCCATTCCCTACTAAGAAGAGTTCCTTGCATTACCCAGGCAGGTTTTGGCCTTTTTGCTCTCAGGGCTCCCCCTGCAAGCAGGAGAACATTTCCCTTCCTGCCATCCCTTTCCTCTCCTGAGGTTCTGTTTGCTGCTGCTGTTTTCCCTCCCCTGTTCAAGGTAAAGAAAGGCAGCTGAGGGCCGTGTGTTCATTACAATAACAATAACTACTGCTGGCAAATTCCACCATTGCTAAGGGAGGGCTCAGCTCACCGTGTTAGTGGCAACAAGGGTTAATTTGTAGCTACTGGACAACTGCACTGTCACGAACTTCTTGCATGTCACCAGTAATGATCTATCTCGTATATGGCATTAAGACATATATTCCATTTTTTTAAACATACAGTTGTCCTCAACTGAGGAGAAATAAATAGCCGAGTACGAACCTCACGTCACTTCAGTAACGCTGTAGTTTTTCCTCGGTGGAGCAGTGAGATCCCGGCGCAGTCCGGGGTGCTCAGTGGGCGGGGGGCTCTGCCCGGGGGCGCTGCTGGAGCAGGGCCGGGGGCACCCAGGCCGGGCTGTAGCGCCCGGGACTGCCCGGCTCCGCAGGGAAAGCGCTGCCACTGCCGTGTCTGCCGGGACTCCCTGCCGGGGCGCGGCTGCTTCCGCAGCTGGGATGCACCGAAGCACCTGGAAGGCCAGCAGGGGTGGTTTGGGACCGGAATTTTGCCTTCAGAGCTGGACTGGGCCAACTGCAAGAAACAAGAAGCGATTTTGCGTTTTTCAAAGGAGGCTGCGGTAAAGAGAGCAGCACTTTAACTCTGAATCACTATATACAGTCAGATTTTTTCTTAATAAGAACCAGAATTTAAAATTTCTCTGAAAGCAGAGCAAAATATCTTTGTTAAATTAAAAACTCTTTTCTGTGAAAACCTTTCCTTTTTCCTCTAAATTTTATGTTAAGCAAGGCAGAGTGACCAAAGGCTGTTTCTAGCATCTGTTCTTTCTTTTATATGTGACACATATGACTCATCTTAAGATGTGCCACTTAAGAGCCACTACAGAAAATATGCTACAGGTACAAATATTTGGTAAGATGTCAATACACCCACGCCCAACTGTAACCCATCCACACTCACCCAGCTTATTTAAAACCCTTTGAAAATCATTTCCTTCTGACAGACCTGCGGGTATCTGCATTGTTAGGCCTGATTTTTGCAGTCAAAATCCCACATCCCTAAACTCCAAGTGATGGAGTGTCATTTCTTTTGGCAGAGGCAGCACTGCAAAATGAAGGAGGTGACAGAGCAAGCCTTGGCATTGTCAAAGAACTGCACAAATTTACTCACCTGACGGAACAGGGATTACACCCAAAACCTCAGCTACATTTTAGCACTTTAGAACAACTTGCACCTTTCAGACAGTGGAATAAGAATGTGAGCAGCCTGACAATCAGATTGTTTCTTTCAAAAAATTAGTCAAAAGATGAGGGGATGAGAGAATTTGACTTTGAAAAGTGAAGTGATAGAAGGACACCCCTCTTGTCAACCAGGGTATGAAAACAATTCCCTGTTTGTAACTCCACTTTCAATCACAGAGAAATCTGGGTGAGTTTTGTGTTTCCAGTACTTGCTGGCCCTATTTCAGTGCACTGTTTGGAATACAGAGACTAAAGGAAGCTGCTTTCTTTCCCAGTTCTTAGCACGGGGCAGCATCTCCCCTTGCACTCACCATCTGCACTCCCTCCAGCCCTCCCACACATTGCTTCAACCTTTTCCACAACATTCCTCTTGCCCCAGTCTCTGCTACCTTAACACAGCTGCACTTCCCAACTCCTACTCTGAATTTTGTGGCCAATAAAACCAGTCAGTTATATTTTTAAAACGAGCAGAATTTCACACATTTAAGGAAGCTGAAAGGAACAAGAGAAAAATCAAGTCAGTACAGGTCACTAGATGCTTTCTGTTCCTGCCCCCTTTCCAACTGGTGTGTGGCACTGGATCAGCTTCTTGTTCTCCAAGAACTTTATCATGACTGTGTATAAACTGTTGTCTGTCTAAGCAAGGGACTCCTCAGTGTTCTGGCCAATGTCTGTCACAATGCAAATAAATCTTTATGTCAGTAAAATTACCACAGGGAGCCACTTGTGTGAAAAGCTGTCACTTTGGGTCCCCAAAACCATCAATATTAAAAATAAAACATAAAAACAGCATAACATGTCTTCAGGCCTCTCAACAGAGGCAGCCTGTGTCCATTATTTGTGTGACAAAACATGACATTCTCTCAAAAAAACCTAACACACACCATCCTTCACACAACCAATTCCTTTGGACTGGGGTAATAAAGGCTAAAAATAAAAACAGTAATAAAAAGATGCCTGAAGATATTAAATTCACCTTAATATCCTTCTGCACAAGCTAAGTACTTGCAAAGCAATACAAGTTCGTGCACTGCATCCACAACAGGGATGAGTTACCAACCAACAGCACAAGTACTGCTTATGGACAGACACGAGCCAAAAAGGCCTGGTGATTAACTTCAGAAACACAGTTAACACAGTCCAATATTCAGAACAAGGCTCTGTGAGCACTTGACTGCATTTGCAGCAATACCTTTGCCTGTCAGAGGAGGAGTAGGACTGCACTGCGAGCTTCCACTTGGAAATCATCGGGTATTTCTGTGCATCGATCTCTGTTCCTTCCAGAGCTGCCAGCACATCACCATCCAGCTTTGAGGGCTGCTCCCTAGAACAGAGACACAACTGCATGGAAAGGCAGCTATGCATTTGCTTAGGCAATAAAAACCCCAATTCAAAACACTTTGCAAACAGATTACTGTGCTCCCCTACAAACACAGCTTCCCCATGAATCTGTCCAGCAGCCCCCCCCTGGATGACTGTCTGTAATTACACAGAAGTCTCAGAATAAACTGCTCTTCTTCCTTCTGCTCTATGTTCAGGCTTCTGTACAAGCACTGGGGCCCTTTCAGGTGATTGTTCAAGGCTGACTGCAATCAGTGGTGCTTAGTGTCACATCACCTCAACCTTTCAAAAGGATCTTGTTTTTGCAAACAGAAACCCACGGAAAAATAAGCGTTCAAAATTAGGACAATTCTTACCCAAGCAGGAATAACGTAGAATTGTCATTTGTGGGTAAAGCCTTCGAGAGAAACTTCTGGGAAGAAAGTTCTTGACGCTGTTGTGCCTCCTTAGTCAGAATCCCAGACTGCCTAGACAGCCTCTCCTTTTCTAAGGGCATTTTGTGTTCTGTCCTTAACTTGGCCTCTCCAGATTTTCCTGTAACACTTGGCTCAGAAGAACTTGCCGGTGACACCGCACAGCAGGCCTCGTCCAGAACCCCCTCGTTCTCAGTTTTTTCCGTGACTTTATGAGATGCTCCTGCAAGCTCCTGTCCCTGGAAGGACAGGCTTTCGAACTGCGGCGTTAAATCGGAGACGGGCGATGCGGGACGCTCCTCCCCGCGGCGCAGCTGCCTCCTGTCGCTGACCATCCCCTCGGTGCCCCCGGGACCGCAGAAGCCGTTCCTGCTGGGAGCAGCTGCCTTGTGGCACAGCGGGGCCGTGGGCAGGATGTTCGCTGCCCGCCCCACGGCCAGGATGTCGTCGATGCCGGGCTCCCCCGGCGCCAGCGGGGGGCTGAAGTTCCGCGCCGCGTTCTGCCGGTTTTTGATTTCTTCTAAGCTCATGTCATCGTCATCCTCATCCAGAAACGCCCCAACGGAAATGGAGTTGGAGGACTTTTTGCTCTTCCCTGTAAGCAATTAAGAGCAACACATAAAAGGACTTTCAACTGAGCACTGAGTAAATAAACTAGGAGCAAATACCCAATTTTTATGCCCTATTCTATCTCCCGAAGCCCTAATTTTATTTATGTAACAACAGCATGAACTAACCTGATTAAAGTTACAAATGCAAAATGACAACATTATGGCTGTGTATTTTTTGCAAATAACCTTTCCTATCCTAGTCATTGGAGAACTGCATTTCCTGCACCCCCCACTTCAACAATTAACCAGCAACAAAGGACAAAGTCAGGATAAAGCAGAATAGGGCAGGGAAATGTTACTAACACAGAACAGCCTAAGTTTTCATCTCTTCCGAAGCACAAAGCCTTGTGACTAGTCCAGTGACTACCCCCAGGGTCTTAGGGCAGGTTTATCCAAGCACCAGAGCCCTTCTGGAAAGGGAGGAAGAAGCACAAAGATCTGGGACAAGTGTTGGCGTCCATGGACACATGGCAAGTAGTGGTCTAAGATTGTATAAAAGCTTTCCTGGATTTTGCTCCTTGTCTTTCATCCTCAACTGTAAAGAATTATTCTTTTATTGTCAAAGGTTATTTATTCTGTACCTGTGGATTACAAAATTCTGTACTTTGGGATGAATTCCCAAATGCTCTGAGTGAAAAGATACTGGAGATAGAGGTTTGCTTATAGGGATTTCATTTGGGGGCTATAATCAAATAAAGTACTTCACATGAGAGATTAAGAACATCTAATAAAGCCTGTTGTACTTCTCTTACATTCACAGTGTCGTTGGCTACTTTTCCAATACTATAATCAGATTGTTTGGATAACAGATTAATAATAGCAACCACAACAGGTGAATAGACTTCCCCTGGGCACCGAGTTTTTTCTCTCCCTCTTGTCCCTTGGCACCACCTGTTGTTTGCAGCATTTGCCCTTTCCTTACCCGAGGGCTGGGGTGTTTTATATCTGTTGCAGGTTTCATTTTCCCCTGTCTCCTGCTGAGCCTTTGCGCTCATTTCACGATGACTCAGGTACTCTTCTAATTTTCGCAGCCCCTCCTGGGAAGACAGATCAACAAAACAGCCCAGAAATTCCCAGTATTCAACCCACGGGAACCCCAGTTCATGAGCTAACTCCCTGCAATAAATAAAATAAAACGGATCATTTGTGAAGACAGAAATAGCAGTTTGACAATAACTTTTCTGATCACATTCTATCAGCTACGAGTAGGAGCACAAACGTGCAAATAGGCAACACAGTTCTGCATCAGTCAACAGTCTGCAAAAGCACAGAACATCCTCAGCAAACAAAGTATCCTCTCATTCGTTCTGGAGTATTTTTCAAATTTAATCCACTATTTTACACTTTGCAGCACAAACACTGCCACCTTTAAGCTGACTGTATCGAGACATCAGATAGCAATGACCAAATCTGAATGACGCTGCATTCAGCAGCTTGTTCTATTTGGGAATGGGAAGGTAGGAAGAAGCAAGGGTTTATTTTAAAGAATGAAATCTAGTCAGCTTTTAACAAAGTATAGTTTTTCCGTATGTTGCTGATAGAAGGTATTTTAACAGCAAGGACCCCCCTCCCCCAGCCTTTATAAAGCAGCACATTTGTATCAGGATCTTTTCATTCTGCTCCCTTTTAACAACCCCTCCTTCTCCCAGAACAAGCAGGCTGTGTGTAATTTTACATCTTCTGAAATATTAGGTAAGTCAATGTTTGAGAAAAGCATTCCACATATACCATCAATAACAGTTCAATTATCTCTACTGCCAAAGCTAAGGAAGCCAGGTCTCACACTTTAGCTATTGTGTTTACACAAAAATGCAGTAAAAACCCAACTATAATATACTTCATTGAATATTTCTGCAGTAACTTCTGCCCCAGCATATTGTTCAGTAATAACTGTACTCTCAGCACAGTCATTTGCTTTTAATTGCTCTATTATTAATTTTTTTATACTGACAGTCTTTTAGATACCTTCCAACTCTTTCAACACCCCTCTCCAGATCAGATTTCCTGACATTGTGAAAGAAGCCAGCTCTCTCTCGAGGTGGAGTTTTCCAAAGCCTGCGAAATTCTTCAGCCTTTAAAAAACAGAAAGAAATTAAAAAACTAACCCCCACCACATGAAGCAACTCAGCCCTGGCTAAATATCTACCTATAGGTCTAGAAGACATTCAGCTGTTTGCTGTCCACAGGCAAAGAACTCAAGTTCTGCCACAGGCATTGCTCAACTCCAGGGATGAAGGACAGAACTGCTCCTCCCAGCATTGCTCAACTGGGATCTCCCAACTGCTCCTTACAGGAGAGGGACCAGAATGTGCCATCACCTAAAGTCAACTGTACAGACACCAGCTCTGCCTGGTTTAATTTGTCTGCACCAGGAAACACAAGTGTCTTGTCATTTTGCCATGTCACTATAATTTTATTTAATTACAAATGCTCTCCTGGTCACTGGTTTCTAGGATGCAAAGGGGATATTTTTATATGCACAGAATCACTACAATTACTAGAATATATTCTTGCTGTTGATTTGGAAGTTTGAATGCCTCAAGGGAATTTTTTTGTGCAATCCCACACTTTTTGACTTTATATGACAAAAATCACAACGATGACTAAGAATTACATTCAGACATTAAAAATATCTGTCAGCAATCAAAATGATGAACTGTTTACACCCTAAAGTAATACTTTTCAGAGTATAAATGGTATTTAAATTTCTGTCAGTTGAACAGAAAAATGATCATTTAGAAGAAAAAACATTAAGTGTCTTGGTAAAACCCAGTCTTGAAAAATTCAAGCATCAGATGACACAAAGCCCTCCATCGTATTTATTCACCATTTCTAAAGCTGTCATATTTCCAGCACATTCCTATTAGACAAATGAGTCAAAGAAACACCTTTAACTTCATAATATACTTATCAGGTATCTAAGTATTCCTTCTGAAAACTAAAGCCTTTGCTTTTATACTATACAATCAATACCTTTCCAAAACCATCCCAACACCTACTACTTGGTCATCAGCTTTTCCACCTAGAAAATATATAAATATTAATTCAACAAGGAGAGGTGATAAACTGCTTCTAACATCCAGTTAGAAATTAAAGACATAGTTCAGATTTTTCAACCTGATTCATAGCTGCTTTGAAAGGCTTTGCTCCATGTTAGAAAGTTACAGCAATTATCTGTAAGAAATGAAAGGTTTGACAAAGGTGCTCTTTGAATAATTCCAAGAGGAAGAAGAAAAACTTTCTTCTGACTGAGCTTCCATTCTTCTTCTTTACACCATGTTCTGTTTTCAGCAATAAAAAAATATTTAAAGGTTTGTGTGCTTCTCCAACACACAATTTCCTCACGAAGAAGAGCCACAATCTGTACCAGGAGCAAGTTACACCACCCAAGGAACTGTGCAGGATCTTCTAATGGTTCTTCATTCATAAAGAGGAAAAAATAGGCATTGGAGCGATACAAAGTTCTCTCCTTACCTTTGAGGGGCTCATGGGGCCTGCAAAGGCTCTTATGGACAACACTGGATCTTTGGGGCTGCCAGGGTATTTAAATAAAGTCCTCTGGGGACCATCATCCGTCTGATCCGGTGACCACGGCGCTCCAATGACAGGAGCTGAGGAATTGTCTTCTGCTCTCAAGAGTGGCACATAGTATCGGCCTGAAACAAATGATACAAACCTTTCTCAAGCAGTTTATGTTATATCAGCCTGCTGCTTCTTCCTGGGGTATCAATGCACCCAGACACTTACCCATCTGACTTTATCTCATTAGTAAATTCAGTTGCAATTCAAACTCAGTAATTCAGTATTTATTGCCTGCTTACAGATGGTGCTCGAGCAAGGATGCACAGAGCTCTGCCCTCAGGATCCTCAACAAACTGCAAAACCTCCTTTTGCAGCCCCCTGCACACACGTGACAAGACAGAGCAAGTCCTGTGTCCCAGAAGTGTGACAGCTCCATCCCCTGCCCTGCACGGCGCTTTCGTTTGCTGCAGATTGAATGCTCTGCCCCAGCCTCGCTGCACGAGGGCCATGCCCTCGGTACAGAGCTGAGAGGGCAACCCTGTCATCCACACAGGAGTTCTCACCACAGCACTTCGAACACAGCGACTTTCCTGTCCCTGCTCAGTGAGTTTCCCTTTGGCACAGCAGCACCATTCATGAAGTGCTCCACAAAGCACACAGCACAGGACAGAGCAAAGAGCCAGAATACATCTGATACAGCAAACTCTGCATACACACCTTTCAAGTACTCTCTCAGCTTTTCTTTCAATTCTGCAGATTTATTCTTGCTTCTTTCACAAACTACCTGTTAATACAATGTTGGTTGTTAGTCAAGCATAAGACCTCATTTTCAAATCAGCTGCAATGTGTGTTCTTGAACAGTCACAGTACTGGCCTCTACCCACCTCTTACTTCCAACTCACAGAAGACCAAACCATCTACATCTATAAAATCTAAAACTTTTCCACAGATACAGTCAACATAAAATACTTCTAATGTTATCAAAAATTTACACTTTATTCATAACACTAGTACCTTACTACAAGCCTTCTATCTACATGAAAAATATTGATTAGGCATAACATTTTTGGGTTTGTTGAGGACATGAAGAGACTTACTTCTGCTGGAGTTTGATCATATTTGTTTCTTGGATTTTTCACAATAGCTGGGTGTGAGGTAAGCACGTTAACAACATCCAAATTCCCAAACTTGCAGGCAAAATGCAGTGGAGTATCAAATCCCTGCAGTGGGAAAAAGGGGGAAATTCATATGCATTTGGAAAGATGATAAGGTCAATACCACACATCTGACTTTGAAAGTGGGAAAGTTAAATAAAGGTCCTGACTAATTATCCAGGCTCTCGATAAACCTTCTCCCACCATACTGCAGAATGATGATTATTAAGACCCACAAAATTCATGAATAGCTCATTTTGCTACAAGTGTCCCCTTCTGCCTTTCCATCTCACTTACACATCCCTAACACCCTCCATTACTATGACAACCAGGACACCATCCAGATCTTACCATTTTATCTGGTGTGTTGAGGTAAAGGTCAACAATATATTGGATGCGATTCTTCAGCATGGCATCGTTATCATCTGGGTACATGAGCCTCATAAACTCGGGATTCTCCAGAGTCTCCAGCAGTAACTGGCAGATAGCAGGTTGATTCTCCTTGGCAGCAACATGCATGACATTGTACCTACATCCTTCCTGGAAAGAAAGCCACCACCATTAGGATGAACCAAAATCCAACCAACTCTCTTACAGCCATACACGGCACTGATTTCACTGTCAAAATACAAAGGTTCCCACACTGAGTCTTATACCAATATTTTTGTAAAGACTAATGCACCTCTACACCCACATTATTCTCATAATTAATTCAATTATTCTTATACTCAGCTATAGTTTTTTTCTACGTGTAAGGCAAAACTGTGGCAAAGAAGATATATTTAGATATGACAATAAAAGGAGGTAGGAAGTTGAGTGTGTAAAAAGAGCAAGAGAATGTGTATATATACACACACACACACATATATATAATTCAGCTGTACTTTGTTGTATTACACAAAAACTGTTAACAGCTTCACAAAGCTGGTCTGACAGAAGGCATTTGTTAGGTAAGATTGTCAGTGTTTGCTAAACGGTACCTTATACATGGTTTTGAAATTTAATAGTGGTGCTGAGGTAAGCAGTGCTGTAGGAACAACTCATCACAGCCTGGGCCCTACCTGGTCTTTAAAAATCAGTCTTTTTTGAAAAAGATGGAATTATTTGAGGAGATCAATACTGTATGAAGACACGACCATTCTTTCACTACTGAATAAAACTACCCTTCCCCTGCAGAACTGCACACAGTGCCTTTAGCTCTTCTGGAGCAAAGAGAACTCCATCGTGGGTGGCTTACACAGCACAGACAACTGCCTGGCTTCTCTTCATTTTCAGCTACTATCAACAAACTCTGAGAAACCCTGCACTGGCTGAAACAAGATCTCTTGAAGGAAAGGTAGGAACCATTCCTTCCAGCTCTGCTATCAGGCCCCAAAAGCCACATCACTACACAGGAATGTGGATTTTCCTATTTTGTTGGGTTTTTTCACCTGTACCACCGTTGGATTGTCCCCTGACCCGATCAGATAGCGAGGGTTACTCCAAATCAGCTCTGAAAACGTTGCTGTATCTCCCTTCTCGACAGCTTTCCGAAGCTTAGCCGTGAGGTCTTGAGTCCGTGGACTTTTATAGCTGTTGGCTCTCTCCTTGTTAGCAGTTTCGGTTTCAGGGGAGCACAAGCCATCTGTCAAACACAAATCACTTGTTTCTAGATGCATTCTTTGCAGTGATCACTGTTTTCAGACCCAGGCCATGAAAACAAGCTTTTAATCTAAACTACATATTAATTTTGCATCTTTAACGTACAGGAGTAAGAAACAGAGGACAATAACAAGACATTTAAATACACCAGTAGTTAGTAATAGGGAGGCAGAGGAAAATGATTAATCATCTTATAAAACTGTTTCAGGCTTTAATGGGGACTGGTAAGTTCTATAATTACCAGTCTACTCCCATCCAAACTTAAAAGCAAAATTCAGCAAGAGGTAACAATTGCTTCTGCAGTTCTGTGACTCCTGGATCCCTTTAATCTAGCAACTGGAAACACTGAGAAGTATGATCAGTGCTTTCCATTTTACTTCTGAACTTAACAATTAAGTATAGTTTTAATATACTGTGCAGTTTTATCAGTGTCTTATTAAACCTGAAAGTCCTGAAGTCCATGAGTAAAACCAAATCCTAACAAATATGACCATGGACTACTAAGCAATGCATCTATGCAGACCATGACCCACATTTCAGCTTTAGAAGAGTAGCAACGTTTTCTTCATTTAAAACAATTTAATTCAATTTTAAACAACTTCATCTTATTAAGGTGCTTCACTCTTTGAGTTTTCCCCATTATTAGTATATTGGTAGTGCAGTTGTTGCTTCTTCTCTCACCAGGAAAATGAACAGACTATATCACATCTACTGCAGAGAGATGAACCTCCCCACTTACCTCTGTTAAATGATCCCATTTTCACTGGTGACAAACATAAGGAGGACTTGCTGGGAGACGGGAAATAATCACAGATTCCTTTAGCAAATTTCTCAGCATCTTCTCTGTTTGTAAAAGCCTTAAAACGGGAACCCTTAATCATCTTAACAGCTTGGAGAGCTTCCTTTTTATCTTCATAAACATGTACTCTCTCTGCAACAAAGAACAACCAAAGTTACACTACTTTAATAATCTCAGATTTGATCCTAGAAACACGTTACAAAATTCTCAGATTATCCTTCCAGTAGGAACTACTATGACAGGACACCTGGGATGTCTTAAAGCCGTGCTTCTATGTCTCAGAAGATCAAATAAATACTGTTTACAGAAACGAAAAAATACTGTCAGCAATGCTTACAATACTAATGCAGTGGTGTTCGTATCCCCTGCTACACAAAAAAAGGTTATTTAGACGTGACTGTAAAATGCTTATCACTGGAAATAAGGGAAATGAGTATTTACCATTCCTTGCCAATATGTCATCATAAACCGGACAAACACCGTAGAACAGTGGAGGATCTCGGGACGGTGTCTGAGCACTGCTCTGTGAATCAGCACTTCCTGCTCCACAGGCTGGAGCTGAACAGTTCATGTGTGTCACAGCATCTTCTTCTGGAGGGTTCACACCCACACAGTACCCAAAGTCTGTCTCCTCAGCAGCACCGCCATGGCCGTTGTGATTCCCTGCCGGGACATTCCCAGCAGCCTCCTGTGGCAGAGCAGATCCTGTCTCCTCCAGTGCTCCCTGCTGCTCCAGCAACGCCTGGGCCAACTTCTTCTCAAAAATAAACCTCGTAGTTGCAGTAATGGGGCCACATTTCAGTCCTGCTCTCACAATCTCCTCTCTAAGCTCATCGGGGCCAAGCTTCTTCAGTTGGGACAGTATTGCATCCATTGTTATTTCACCTGCAGGGAAGGCAAGAAAGACAGCAGAGAAACTGTAAAAAATATCACAACTTTTCTTCTGCTATTTAAAACCTGGATTAAAGCCAAGGAAAAAAGCATCTCCCAACAATTTCTCTGATTTTTATGAGATTTTCACAGTGCAGAGAAGACAAAATACTTTTCAATTCAAGGCATTAAAAACATCTTTAAGCTATCAGACCTAAACCAAGTTTACTTACTCCTCTCAACTACTTAACAGTACAGCCTATAATGTACCCTACTTGTCCTTTTCAAATTTCTTCTGGAGTGAAAATTCAATCCAGAATAATATTTGATTCCTGCCAAGAAAGGCACAACCTGCGTGTGCAATGCAATACAAGGACATGGCAACCAGTCAGCCCCAGGAAAAGGGGCAGCACCTACTGCTAAAAGCAGAGCACTATTTCCATTATTTCCTGAAGAATTTCTACCTGACAAAAGCTTAAGGCATAAGCATGATACAGCAACCAGGGAAGGCTTTCTCTGGCCATGATGCAAGGCTGGAATTATGTGCACAGCATGTTGTTTCCCAGGCCCTGTTCTGAGAGCAAGAAGCCAGAAGACAAAACCAACTGATCTTTTCAGATCTCCCTCTCCAACAACAAGCAGAAGCTGGAAGAATTTCTCCCTTTCCAAAGGAAAATCCTTCTCTCTGCTATGATAAGACAAGTCTCCCTGCTCACTTCCCTCCATGTCAGCCACACTGACAGCTTCTGTACTGGTCAGCGAGAAGATACTGCGACCAACATGACACCAATACAAATTTCTTGCTGTGAAAACCACAACTGAAGGAAACACTGTGAAAATACACTTAATGCCAAACTTAAGTAGACTTTCAATTATTACAACTTGACAGTCCTGTGAGTTTGAGGGTTGCTTCCCTTGAGGGCTCTTTCCTCAGAGAGTTGTTTCTTTTTTATGATTCCCTGATTTTGAATGTCTGTGGTTAGAGAACATACCTCTGTCCCCGAATATTTCAAATATGAACTGGAACCTTGCTGAAACGACGGGAAATGAGAGTATTTCTGCTTAACAAACCCACCACCCTGCAGCAAAGCCACAGCTGGTGCTGCTGAGCTGCCTCCCCAAAGGATTCCAGTTCCCTGGTGACTCCTGAGCCTCCAAGCAACCCCATTGTTTCTCACTGGGCCACAAAACTGCAAAGACAGATGCAAAAGATCTTCTCACTCGTCTTCAATTCTTAATTGTCTATTTTTTAAAATAAATGTGGTGCCATTGTGTTTTAACCAAGGAATAAAATGCAGCCCTCAGGTCAGTCAGAAGAATATAAAAACTTGCCGTTCTAAGGATTTTCTTTTTGAGACTGCATAACTAAAAAACAGAGTAAAGATGAAAACTGAGACGTGAGGAAGTTTACTGCAAAATCAACTCAATGAAAACCCTTTAAAGAGTCAACATAATGCCTTGAAGAATCAACTCAGAAAGGCTCCTATTTTTAGGTTTCAGAACTAGCACGATCATTCTGCAGAAGAGCAGACCTGTACATATATATAATTCATGTACGGAGAATAGGCAGGAACACACAAAAGTCCTTCCTCCTGCCTTGTGGTTAAGCAAAAAAAAGTGTTGGGAAGGAGCGAATTCTCTGGTTTCTTACGTTTTGATAGAACTTGGCACCTAAAATTTAATGCTCAAAATTTGTTTTCTCATTACGTAAAAGAAAATATTTCTTCTGTGTGCCCATTGCAACTCTGGCACAACTAAACCAAAGCAAAATGGCAAAGCAGACCAACAGCAAAGAAATCAATGTTTGGTTTAAGATCTACTGTTAGGATTAAGAGTTTTCTACAATAAGCTTATTGTGGAGACAGGGAAAACACTGCTGGAACGACAACACAGAACTCCCACGAAATCTGTGTTTGACAATAAGATTTCAGCTACCCTGGGTAAAGTATTCATTGATTTTTACCTGCATCACCTATTCTGATCTGCCCAAAACAGAAGGTGTGACTTGCAAACCTGAGAAACAGCAACTGCCTGTTTTAAGGTAATCCTTCAACCGTTTGCTATAAGCAGGTGCAAAAGGGGATTATTTGAACCTTAAAATGCATTTTATGTAACTACAAATGATCCAGAGTAGAGCCAGCACTGACGCAGCTCCTTCTTGCAGTTCAGCACACAAGCCCGTGCAAGTTACCTTTACAAATAGGAATAACTGCTTTAACAACCGCATGTTTGAGGGCTCTTCCAAAGCAATCAAAACGCGGAAGAATGGGCGGGAACTGTATTTTCCCTTGTCTCACTGCCATCAGCACGAAACAAGCAGATTCTGCTTCCAAAAACAAATTAAGACTAGTCCCACGGCAGAATGAACGACTGACTTTTAAGGACGGCAGCATTATTGTACTCTACTACTCATTAAATCCTTCAATAAATTAGTAACGTAAGAAAACAAGGAGGGTTTTTTTGTCTGTCCTCAGAGGCAGGAATCGAGAGCCACATCCTGCCCTTGGCTGTGTCGGGATTCGCACATGGCAGCACAACCGTGGCCACGCCGCGGGGTGGGTGCTGTGCCCGCACTGCCTGCGGCCGAATCAGCCCGCAGCGGTTCCGAACTGCGCGGCCCAAAGAGAACCGCAAACCAAACTCGGAACGAGCCGCGGGAAAACAAGAAAGGGGGAGGAAATAAGAACAACTTGCGATGAAAGAGAAACGCGCGCCCGTGTGCGGCGCCGGGAAGGGCAGGAGGGGACGCGGGAGCGGGCGGGGCGGCACCGGCCGGGACAGAGCCGAGCGCGGCGGCGGGGCCGGGCCCGGAGGGCCCGCGGGAGCTCCCCCAGCTCCGCCCGGGGCAGCGGCGCCGGGAGAGGCCGCGGGAAGGGAAGGGCCGGGGGAAGGGCCGGGGGAAGGGAAAGGCCGCGGGAAGGGCCGAGGGAAGGGAAGGGCTGCGCGGCCTCCGCGGGCGGTGCCCGGTGCCGGCCGTCCCGCGGGCCGAGGGGCCGCGCCACCCCCGGCCTGCCCCGAGTCTCTCACCTGGGCGGGCCCCGCTGCAGCGCCGGCTCCCCGCGGCGGCGGTGGGAGGGGGGCGGGCGGCGGCGGGAGCCGGGCGGGGCGCGGGGGCCGCCGCTCGGCGGCCGCCCGGCCTC
>JAYRBT010000037.1:7114858-7143972 GCA_036023395.1 Myiotriccus ornatus
CTCCTGTCCCGCAGCCGCAGCAGCCAGCCCACGGCGCCGATGACGGCGCAGGCGGCCAGGAGCTCCCAGCACGGCCATCGGGCCCAGCCCGCTCCCCACAGCGAGCCCCAGCCGCCCGCGGCCCCCGCCCAGCGCTCCATGCCCGGCCCGCGGCCCCGGGCGCGGCCGGTACCGCCGGTACCTCCGCGGCCTCGCGGCTTCCGCCTCCCCGCCCCGCGCCCGCCCCGCGGGCACCGCGGCGGCTCCGCCCGGCGCTGACGAGGCCCGGCCGCCTCCTCGGGGCTCACCGGGGAGGGCCCTGGAGGAGCGGGGCGAGCGCGGCTCCGGCGGCACAGGCGGAGCGGCGCTGGGCGCGCTCGGGCCTGGCGGCCGCGGCCCGAACTGCAGCCGCTCGGCCCTCGGCCAGGCACAAGCACTTCGAAAGGCCTCCTCGGAGAGGAAGGCTCAGCTCGAAATGCCGCCGCAGTCCGCGATAAGGCGGCAGAGACGGAAAGCCGTGAAGAAGGAAGCCTCTGAGGCAGAAGGAAGGCAGCCCTGCCGCAGATAAGAACCGGCCACCCCTCAGGCACAACATCCCCCCCTCACGTACCTGTTCTACGGCAGCGCCGGCGGGGTAAGGGCCTGTCCTTACAGAAGAAAATAACATCCTTTTAACTCACACGAATATTGCGAGTTAGAATAATTTCCCTCCTCATCATTGCACGTGGCTAAGTTAGAATCAGGATCACATTTCTGCATCGTTCCAATTTGTACACTCGAGAAATTGGCAAATTCAGGCCAAGGAATTGCGTGTCTTCCCTGCCGCGTTCAGCTGACTGAGACTAAAATAAACGCAATACAAACGCAAGCACAGTGCAGTTTAGATGTGTGAAAAACCAGTGAAAAAATCAATAAACATAAAAATTACTGCCCAAAATCAAATCGAAGATGGTAATTCTTAAAGGAGAAACAACAGGGAGCCCTTTACCAAAAATAGTTTATTGCACAAAACTTTTAAAGGAATTCCCTATGCACATAATTTTTATAATCAACATGCTTTGTATGATCATAAACATTAAATGTACATAGTTTAACTCCTCCAGCCCCTGGGTTATCCGTTCAAGAACATGAAATGATTAACTTCTATCTTTTACAAATACAGCCTAAGCAGACATTACTGAATGTCATATATGAAACAGAACAATTTCATTTACAATATCCAGAACATCCTTCCCTTCCCTAAAAATCTGTGCATCTGTATTGGAAATGAGGCTGCCCAAGACTCAGTGTTACACGTAAGAGACAGAGAGATGCTGATGAGCATTGGTAATTCCTTTGGACTGTAATTCCTTTCACATGAAAATATTTAAAGGCTCTGGTCACAAATAAGTCACATGCAACTATTCCCACTTTCCCCACAAGGTTAATAAACGTACATCACAATCCTCTGCATCACCAGGAGTGAATCTGTCATCTTTAAGTCAAATTTATATTGATAATGCTATCTGTCCCCAGCACACCTCTGATGTTGTCAGAGCTAGCACTGAAACACCATTGCCACTGCAGTTCTCTCCTCTAAGAAGAAATACACAATCCCTGAAATTACAACCACCAGAACTTTCATCCCTGATATTACTTTACACGTGAAAGTCTCACAGATTCCAGCTAGGATATCGCCTGAATAAAGTGTATGGGATCATTATATGACTGGGTAAGGGGCTCAGCTGATCCCAACACAGTGCACAAATATTTCCAAGAAATCTGGAAGACAATAGAATGGAGCATTATGCAATGTTCAGCAATGCCAGAGACTCAGTAACATTTTTCTCCATTGTAGGGTTTGCTGGTCTTTGTTGTGATTTTTTTTTTTTTTAATGCACAGTTACTCAAGAGTCCTCAAAACAGCATCTGAAAAAGTAACGCTGCAGCATTTACCAGCTTTCAGCACTTGGGAACATCCTCACATTGCAGTGACATTTTTCCTTCATCAGTAAGACTTGGTTTAGTAGGCAGCAACTACTGAGGAAACAGACACAGGAAATACATTCTATTGCAGTGCTTGAAAAAGGAAAACAAAAAATCTTTGAGATATTATTCTTCAGATTCTCCTCTGATGTATTTGGCAGCGCTGTGACAGGCAGAGGGGAGGCAGTTTTCCTTTCTACAGCTAGTTTGTGTTATTGCCTAGACAGCAGAGACCTGCAGCTTTGCAGACCAAGAACGCTCAGGGTGAGGCTTTTTGATAAAACAGCAACTACTTCTCTGGATAATTAGGAAACTTCACTGATGAGCTTCAAAGAAAAGGCCTTGCTTTTATCACACGCTGCTGCTCCTTCTAGAAGACTTCCCAATGACTTAGTGCCTCACCAGATTTAGACCCTCAAGTCTCACTGTGTGTCCTTCATTAAAGTAAATGACATGGTGCTTTTGTTGATAGAAAAAACACAGCCTGAATACAACACAAAAATACCCAGTGTCCAGGTACTTCCAGGAGCAGGTGGGTCACTGTGGGAATCTAATCTGTGCACGAGAGCTCCCTCATCCTGACAAGGGAAACACATCTAAGGGAACTGGACTGCACAAGCTCAGATGTCTTCAGGAGCTGGTGAGAAATGCAGCAGATTGCAGAACTGATACAAAAAGGAGAGCAGACATTCAGAACAACTATGCAGGTTTATAACAGTTCTGGCTTCTTTGATACCAGATAAAACCTTTATCCATACAACTGTTGCCAAACTTAACAGATTAAAACATAACAGATTCTTAACTGTAGGCAGTGTATTTAATAAAGTGAACAGCAACATTAACGCTGCACAAGTGTTATTTTAAATCCTGGACATTTGGTAGTTTTTTGTCCCGAATATATTATTCATTACATACTTTTAATGTTTTAACAATACTGAGGTGTTTTTGTTTTTTTTCTTTGAGCTTAATATACAGCAACTTCAAGAACATGACAACAGTGAGATAATCAGTACCATTTACTCTACAAAGTAGACTGCAGCAGTGTGCAGACACTACCATGTCTAGGCTAGTCAGTAAAGCTTTTGACTTCTCTTTGAATTGTTTGGTAGATCTGTAGGACAGGCACCTAATGCCACACAAATGCATTTCTTCCTTCAATTCCAAAACCCTGACTGTCAGCACCACTTGACTTTGATCCCAATAAAATATAAGTCAAAATCCAGTAGCTGAAGGGCATGAAATCATTCAGGATAAACTCTTTAAGTGCAAAGTGTTCAAGTGGACTAGAGCTTAAATTGGAAATTATGAGAAATCAGACTTTAGATAAATATAAGTGGGTTTGGGTTTTTTGTTAGTTTGCTTATTTTTTGCCTTACTGCTAAACAAACTGCAATATCCTTTCGTTCCTCCACAACAACCAAACCCATCCAAAAGCAGAAAGAGTCTCTTTGGAAAAATACATGAACTATAATTTTTTTTCCCCAGCCACTGAATCCACTTATACTTACTAGATTTTTCTTTTTTTTTGCAAACATCAAACTACAGTGGATACAACTGACCTGTTTTCTTTACGTTTCAAAGACAAAAACACTCCCGTACAGGAGTTGCCACTAAATCTCCCAAATAATGTCCCAGGTATTTCGATTTGTGCTTTAGAACTCAGCACACTCAGTGAGGCAGGAACCCCCCCGGATTTCTGAATGAGGAGAGCGTGGCCTTATTGCTCACGACAAACCACGTGGAGCAACGGGGCCAAAGGGGAAGGAATCTGAAATGAGCTGCTGAAAAAATCACCTGGTCAAGGTGCTCTGCAGAGGGGCTGCCACAGTACCAACACTCCCATTCCTGGTGGACACCTTGCAATAGAGGGTGCAAAAAGTAGGGGAAGTGTGTGGGGGGAGATAAAGCTACTAAAAACAATAATCTTATAGGCATTATAATTATGTCTTTTAAAGTAAAAATAATTACATTTCTGAAAGCTCTGGCTTTAGGAGCCAATTTCCCTAAGCCATTGGTACAGTATGTCAGAAGGAGAGCAAACTTAAATGTAACTTTAAAACAGTGACAGTAACAAAAACCCTCACGTCAGCCTTAACTTACAGTATATAAGCATATTAAACCAGATATTCAAAGTCAGAAAATTATGATCTTTTTCTTATATATATATACTTTTTTTTTTTTTTACACACATACTTTTTCAAGGGTGTCTACTTCAAAACTTGAACTAAAAAGGTGCAAAGTGTTTGTGCAGTGAAGCAAAGCTCACTACTGGCCTGCAACTGTAAGAGAAAAACCGGTGCTTCAGAAAACATCCCAGGCAACTCTGCCAGAGACACCAACTGCTCTGCATGGCTCGTCTTTACAGTCTTGTTTCTTCTGCTGTAGGTCAGAGGCCATCTTCATAGCTGGAAATAGCTTACAATGACTTTTTTTTCTCTTTAAATACAGATATCTATAATCTGAACTTTGGGAAAAAAAGATTACAGGAAGGAAGAGAGAGGATGTTCAGCATATCCAGTTCTCAACCACTGCTAACGGCTGGACATGAGAACTTACTGTCATTTGGCTACAACCAAAGATGGGAGAAAAGACAACACATCCCTCTCCCCCCAAATAAAAAACAAACACAAAAACCTAATGTTGCAAAATTAACAGTAGTTCCTCAATAAAATCAGATTGAACAAATACAGACCTGGAACCAGATGCTCCTCTTGACCTCATTTTAAACCTTCACCTGAATCTCTTACTAAACCCTCAACTGAGCTAGATTCAGCACTTGGCAGTCCCCAGCATGACAGAATTGTTATGGCAAGGTTTCAGACAAACCCTTGGAATAGCACATTCTGCATTTACTGTTACCTCAGTTTCTCAAATCTGTGCCTTTTGCTTCTACAGGCAAAAGCACAGCTCTGAACACCATTTAAAAAAATGAAATAAATAATTTTTATAAAGATTTGTTTATATACTTAAAGCAGTAGGAAGAAAGACAACTGATAAGGAGGTTATAGTGTCAAACCTTCCTTGTCATTAACACTAAAATTCTCTTTCTTTTCATCTACAGTAGGAATCTCCTGCTGGTCTGATGCAGTGGCAGGACTGGTAGAACCAAGGTCCATTAACTTCCCCTCAATCTGAGTCCACGAAGACATTGATTCATGTACTGTGATGGTGTGTTCCTCCATCTGACGCTGAAGGCTGTCCATTTCCTGCCTTTGGAAGGATTGAGAACAAGAAAGCAAAAATTAACAAGCACAAAACTAAAAGCTGCATGCACGATCAAGAGTTTACTTTTCTGATTCCTAATATCTACTCCAAGACTACCTGAGATACAGCTGTATACAAGAGAAAGAAATCTACAGGAAGCTTAGGAATTGTCTTCTCGAATTTAGGACCAAACAAATACAACATGCTTAATTCAAAAGTAAGGGCCAACAATGCAGCAGCTCCTTTGCTGCACATCCTCACTGCCAGGGATGAGGCAGCACTGCTTCCTCAGGAGAGGCACTTGGTGACTGCAACCTGGACCACGGTGCTTCTGCAGCTATGGAACACCACCAGCATGGGGGGCAGAGCCTGCCATGGAAAGCGGCATGGAAAATGCTCTCAGGCACGTGGGGTGATTCTTGGGGTTGCCCTGGGCAGGGCCAGGAGTTGGACTCAGTGATGCTTGTGGGTCCCTCACTCCCTCAAACATCACTGAGGTGGCAGGAGTAGCTAAGATCTCCTAATAACCTCAACTCTCCATCTCCCTGAAGTTGTAGCTTTCCTGTACCTTGCCTCACATATTTTTGCACAGACAGTAGAGACTTGTTACCACACAGTAAGAGACTTATTACCATACCCACTGCCTGGGCTCCCACTGCAAGCAGCCTTTCTGATGTTGGCAAGAGAGAAACACCAGCTTTTCCACCAGCAAAAACTAGAAATAGTTGTTTCTGGTTTATTCTGCTGTGTACAATCTAGGATGGACATTTTGTCTAGTTTATTGTGAAGTCTTCCTTTGCCATGGTAATGGCCATATAAGCAAGCACTTAAATGACAGAACATCCTACTGTCCTAAATATAGTCCTAATAAAAGAATTCATTTCACAAATCCTGGCAGCTGGTTTCCTGAAGCATTTTTAAGACTATGGTTGAAACTAAATAAATAAATAACTGAGGTCATACTTTAATTGCCGGAGACAGCTGTTCAGGTTTTTCAAAGGCTCCTTGCTCACACCTGTCGATGGTTTCAAGAGTTCTTCCAGCAAGGCAGCAGGCACTGGACAATCAGGAATCTTGACTGGAGTCACAGGATTGGAAGAGTTATTCTCTCCCTTGAGTTCCTTCCTCTGGTTAAAGGAAAAAAGCGAGAAATACAGTTATTTCATCAATGTAATTTTTACTACCTAGAAAGAGTCTCCCATCACACTACTGGTACAAATCTGCACTACAGAGCAGGAATCACAGGCACATTCATGGTAGGTAATTTAGGAGCATTAGCAGAGTATTTTCCTGTACCCTACAACCTGTGTTCTTCCTATTTAAATACCTTCTTCATCTTGCCATGCTTCAGGTCCAACTTCAGTTGCTGGTTCTGCTGCAGCAGTGACTTCATGCTGTTCTTCAGTTCAGTCACTTTGGCCTGCAGCATAAACTTATCCTTCTGAGTCACTGCCAGGTCTTCCCTCACCATCTCCAACTCAGTCTTGATATTCTAAATGGGAAAAGAATCAATGTGAGATAAAGAAACAGTATAAAAATTCCAGCCAGCTATTGATTTTATAATTCATTAACTTTTTTTTCAGTTTTCAGGGGAAAACCATCATTCCATCAGAATCTCCACTGGCTGCAGATTAAATACCTGCAAGACAACGTGCATCCCTTCTAACTCCTTGTGGCTGCGCTGTTCAGTCATGTCCAACTGCTGCTTAAGTGTTTCAATTTCTCTTTCTTTTCGTTCTACTTCCCACTTGAGGTCTTCCACCTACCAGGGCAGATAAAAAAAAGTATCTGTAGAATTATCTACGTGAAATCAACCACAAAATCTAAAATATATTCTTATGTCTCATGAACCATTCCTGGTTCTAGGAAAACCTATCAAAACTTCATTAAAAATGCTGAATTAAAGACAAACGAAGTCATACAGTGCAATATAAATAGGGATGAACACAGTGTTCACTTTTTACCTCTTGGCTTACTAGAGGCTGCTCACTAAGCTTGTCATCCAAGTTCTTCTGCAGAAGTTGGAGCTGAGACCTGGCTTCTGCCAGCTCTTGCTGAAACTGTGATACCTCCTGGGAATGTTTTTCATCCTCTGCCCTGCACAGCACGATCAACACACAGCAGTTACTCAATCTGTCCTTTAAAACTAGTACTCCACTGACAGTGCATGGAACTGGTTAGTTATAGCTTTGACTGAACACTTTGCCAACACATTCACAGCAAGAGTTAAATCACAGGAAGAGTTTATGAAACAGATAATTAAATACTGAAAAAAAATTTAAAAATTCCTCGAGCACTGGTAACAGTCCAGTTACAAACAACAGATCATGCAGTAAAAAAATCCAAACAAAAACTCGTCAGCAATTTTGCTAATTTTGCTTTGTTTTAGGAGGAATAGGGTTAACCTTATATCCATTCTCATGCAGCTCTGACCACTCCTTACAATATAAGAAAACATCTTCAATTAAAATTGAATTTTAATACATTGTGGTATATAGTCAACCATCAAATTAATCTTCTATGTAGTTTGTTAGGGATATGAAAGAGATAATAGGATATATATGGAATGCTAACCCTTACTGGTAACATGAAATAGTGCAAGTCTGTGTTGAAAGCAGAAAAAAAGCAGATGGTGAAGCCTAAATACTTCACACTTCAGGTCTGTCTGAATGATGGAGGGAGAAAAATGCAGACCAGAGAAGCATCTCACAGTCAGGCTCTGAACATTAACATAATCCACTCCAGAGGGGCAAAGCCAAAAATGCACTAACATATGGCTTCTTTCAGAGGATTTACTGTTCCCCAAGACCTTGTCCAAGAACTTTACTTACTGCAGTTTGTCCACTTCAGCCTGCAGGGCCTGGACGAGCAGTTCCTTGGCGTGGAGCTCCTTCTTGACCTCGCTGAGCTCCAGCATGGCCGCCCGCTGGTGCCGCCGGTTGTGCGCTGCGTCCGCCCTGGCCGCTGCCTCCTGCGGGAGAGGAGAGCTTGTCTTGGCTTCAGCACTGGAGGGGAGCCAGGCTAAAGCAGTATGAAACCAGTCAAGGGGGAAACTGTGCAGCTGTTAACATTTTCTGTCTAAAGCACTGAAGTACTGGTGTCGTTATTAATGCTAATGGTGATTAATAACGGTATGTAACCATAATGGAAGAAGCCTCTTTGCCAGACTGCTGCTTCGTTGTGAATTTTTGGATGGAGCACCATCACTTCAAGAGGTCTCATGCATTGCAAGTCATAATGGAACTTTCTGGACAGTCAACGAGTATGACTAACACAGGGCACAACAGAGAAGACATCCCTGATCTTTCAGCCACTAGCCATCATGACAAAGACCCTGCAAGCAACAGTCTGTTACAAAGCATGGATTTTGCTTCAAGATGCTTTTAAAATACATTTAAATCGCCTTCTAAGTAAATAAAAGATAAGCCATTACCTGCTTCTGAAGGTCTTTAACTTTTAACTTTTCTTTCTCTAAGGAAGCCTGTAAAGCTTGAATAAGTTGTTGCATTTGCTGATCCTCTTCCTCTTTCCGCTTTAGAACTGCCTGAACCTGTAGCACATCATCACAAAAATAAATGACATTTTGTGGGGGCTCACTGGAAGAAGAGGCAGTACAAACACAAGCCAATGCAAGGATTGCAAAACCAATTTTCTGTCGCTCTGCTGTTCACTGATCACTCCTTCCACATGGTACCCTTTAACCTTAAACTGCAATGGTTACATGGCAGCTCATTGCCCATGGTCCCATTTGCTTATACCCCATGAAAACATTACTACTGGCATAAAAATGGTCCATCTCAATGAATCTGTATGTAACACAGTCTGTATGTTCCAATAACCTCAAGTGAGCCACACTTTCACTACTGCAAATGTTACAGTGCAACTCTGATAATTTGTTTTTCAAAGGAAACAAAGTCCCCTTTCAGGTTTAGCCACCCCAAATTGCTGCTGTTGCACAACACACGGGGGACCCAGAGCTGGAGAACAGGCACCAACTTTGTGTCACACGAGCTAGTTCCTTTCTTAACTTGGTACATCAAGAAGCTGAGTACCTGCAGATTCAGCTGTACCAAGTCTGCCTCTCTCTTGGCTAACGCTGTCTCGAGGATATTGTTGTGCTCCCGCAAAGCAGCGTTGGACTGACTGAGACCTGTAAGTTTTCCACGTTCATGCTCCAGTTCAAGGGCCAACTTCTTATTAATTTCTTCTAAACGTTTTATCTTCTTCCTGAAGCCTCTAGATTCCTGAAGCTGCAGTCAAAGAAAACCACACATCAATCAAACATAACCAAATCGCTCCAGTCTACCACATAAAAAAGCTGTGAGCTGAATTCATTAAACGTCTTGCTTTTCCAGAATGGGATTTCTTTTCTCTTTTCTAATTTTTAAAATGAACATTAAATGTAAAATGTAAGTTCACTTTGATTTTTTTTTTTCTGTTGGAAGACTAAAATGCTTCCTAGAAAGCAGAATCCAGGAGTACTGTTTAGGTGCAGATCAAGAGTAGTCGATATATATAAATTTTTTTGTGTAACTCTGCAACTGAACACCACCACCCTGCTCTCAAAATCACCAGGGATCCATGACTCCAGATAGTTCCAACAGC
Organism: Myiotriccus ornatus; assembly: GCA_036023395.1. Lineage (NCBI taxonomy): Eukaryota > Metazoa > Chordata > Aves > Passeriformes > Tyrannidae > Myiotriccus > Myiotriccus ornatus. The sequence goes on from JAYRBT010000037.1 coordinate 7,124,612, forward strand.
TAATGATTCATGCATCCTCATTGTCTCATGACCAGACACAGCTGGTATCTAATACAGGAACTATTTTTCTCTCTCATCCTTTTTCCCTATACAACAATGACTCATGAAACCACAGAGAGCCACCACAAGGCAAGATTTGCAAGGATCCCTGACATGATGTTTCCTATCTAAGATTCTGATTTCCTGCACTGTTGGAATAAAATCACAGTACTAAAATGTCTCCCTGTCTCCCAGGCACTTTATACTCATCTACCAAGCAAACTCAAGCAATCACCTCATCCTCAAGTTCCAGCACTTTCTCTCTGTACTCTTCAAGCTCCTGGCTGGTGAGTGAAATCACTTCTTGCAACTCTTTTTCCAGCATCAACTTACTGCTGCTCACAGCTCGCAATTCTACCTTCAGAGCTTGAATCTTTTCCTAAAGACAAAGGGATCACACGTGTGGTTAGTGCATCACCCATCTGCAGGATTTTTGCTGTGGTTAAAACCCCACTTCCCCAGGAAATGCAAAATGAGGTGCCAGTGTTTAATTTAAAGCTCTTGCTCAGAGCTTTCCACCCCTGCATCCAGCTGCTGCTGTTAGTGTATTTGATATCCTGCTCCACTGGTCCAAGGAATTGGAGCTTCCCCCAGTAAATTAATTTTCTTATCACAGCCATGACATATATGAGTAAGTTATGGTTACCTTGAAAAACTTTTAAGTCAGTGAGTTCAGTGGGAAAAAAGGAGTAAGACTTAGAATTTTGGAAAATCTTCAGATCCTGATCCTTTAAAAAAAAACCAAGAAAAAACCCCAACAAAACCCAAAACCAAACCAACAATAAAAATCAATCAGGAAATCTAGCACAAAGGCTAATGATCCTCTTGAGCTTGGATTACAATTGGTAATCTGAAAGATACAAATCAAATAAAAACCCCCACCAACCAAACCAAAGCCTGCCAAATCACCTCTCTCCAATGCAGTTAAATTCTCAGTACTCAGAACACTGACACCGTGTTATCACCTAGTTTTATATTCCAAATAGTTTCATCACTTCAGAGTAAAACAGTATTTCAAGACTATATTTAATAACAAGATAGCTCTGTCTTTGTACAGTGTCCCAGGACACTGCATACCTGAGCGATCTGGTCGTTTCCACCATCAGTAATGTGTGCCCTGAGTTTGCTCAGCTCTGCCTCAGCAGCCTCCTTGGCAGCGAGGGACTCCTGGAGCCGCCGGCTCAGGATGCCCACTGCGTTCTCGTAGGCCTTGTGCTTCGCTTTCATCTCCTTCTGAGCGCTCGTCAGGTCTGACCCCAGACGCTTCATCTTCTGCTTCTGCTCAGTAATGGCCCTGCAGGGAAAGGAAAACGCCAGGTAAGACCAAAAACTGCTTGAAAAACAGCACTAAAAGATTCATTTTTTTCACATGGCCCAAAAAACCCCCAACGTTTGCTTCTCCTCCTTTGTCCCACTCACCCTCCTCATCGGAAAAAGTCATCAGGTTGGCAAGACAATACCTTGAAGGCTCTTGATAGCATTCTAAGAAAATACTTATGGGTAATTAGGAGGTCTGTGTCAGAGTTATTAAAACGCCAACATGAAGAAATATATTACTATCTCTAAAAATAACACAGAATTTAGAGTAAGAATCCAATCTAATCTATGACCCTTGATGGATATGCCAGATATCATAAAAACCCTGTGATCACCATGAAAAAAAAAAGAATGATTCTCATTAATGCCAACATTCTAGCCAGTCAAGGCTGAAATTCAGTGAATGGTAATTAGGATTAGCTCCAATCTGTATGTTGTACGGCAGAGACTGCTGGTTAAAAGCATAAGTGAATCAGAGAAGATGCAACTCCTGTGCCATGGGTCTAACTATATGAACTTCCAAAAGGAGAGACCAGGGAATAGGAAAAGAGTGATTGCTAGAAAGGTGCATATGAGAAACAAATGCTGTAGTTATTTTGTCTGTGCTACAAGAACACTTACTTTTTTGCTTCTTCTTGCATTTGTTCTACTTGTTGTTTTAAAGTCTGATTTGCCTCAGCAAGAGATTCCATTTGTTCCTTATCAAACTGCAAAGACTTAAGAGGAAGGAAAAGAGCACCCATGAGAGTAAGAACAAAAGCATGTTTGCTGTATGTTGGATAATAAGAGTGAGCATGAAATTTCAAAATTACTTTAATCTCTAAATGTAAATTGTTCCACAGTTCTCTGTGTTCTTTCCCTTTTATTTCCTCTTTTAACTCTTCCCTCTGAGGGCACCACCATTAACATGTATGAACAGAGTTCTAGTTTGGTTTTTGCTCTCAGATGGAGTTCACTTTGGGACCAAGGAAACTACTTCCACATCACACCTGTATCACTCCTGTCATCAAGCAGTCGTGTATTTACACAATTTTGGTAGGTACATGCTCAAATGTCTAGAGAATATTAAATATGTAACCAAGAACCTTATCTTGTAGGTGATCATTATGCTTATTTCTAAAGTTAATAGAAGTAACACTCTCCAGGTCCAAAGCTCTACACCTTCCATACCTGCAGGCGTGTTTCCATATCGTCTCGTTCTCTTTGCACGGACTGAAGATGATTCTCTATTTCCACCATCTGCTGGTGAACCTGAGATACTTCCTTCTGGAGCTTGGAATGCTCAGATTCGAGCGACTGTTTTTCAACCTGAATTTGCAGCATCTCTTTTTTGACCTCTTTCAGTTCCGAGTCCAGGCGCTTCTTTGTAGCTTTCAGTTCGCTGATCAGCTGGTCCTTGGAACTCGCATCTCTTCGATAAGCCTCCACCATCACCTTGGGCACAGGAGTTACGAGAGGACAATGTCATCTCTTGTACGGCCTTACAGATTTATGACAACTTCAGTGGAAAGTATTTACTGATATTCTCTTAGTTTGGGGGAAGCGTGTCATACAAACCAGCATCAGATTCTGTAACACACTTATGTGCTTCAAAGGCTTGTGTGTGAGCTCAGACATCAAATAACACCGTGTACTAGGAGTTCATTAACCACCCCCCCTCAAGTGTTCACAGCAGTATGGGATACTCTTCCTCACATTCTTTATGGAACTGCACTAATTATGTGCCATTTGTAAAAACTAAACTCATCGTCAAAAATTAACCATCCCATGCACACCACTAACAACTGCCACGAGCAGAGGGCTTAACTGTGACTGACAGTTTAAACAGCCTTCCCAAACTTAAACCTAACAAGCCAAACCAAACTTTGGCACTTGGTTAATAAAGCAGTCAAGCAGTAAATTAATGGTGCCACCCTATAAAGTAAGACATATGTATGTGCAACACTAATGACATACCATTTTCAAATGAGTGTTTCAAAACTGTGCAAATTCAGAATAAAATTTTAAATACAGCACTTAATTTCCATCTAATTACTGAAGCAACTACCACTTTTCAATGCTGCAAGGAAATGACAACACTTGAAGATTTTCATGAGTGCTTTTGCAAAAGCAAACCTAATCAACAAACTAGAGAGATTTTCTATGGTGGATCATTTGGCAAACTCCCAGAAGTCCTATCAAAACATGAACTGGTTGGTGGATCAGCTTTTACGTTAGTTACAGATAGAAGTTCAACTGTAAATTATACAGTTTCTTTCTTTCAATGTCACATAGTTCTGTGATAAGAATAGATTCAAATATTCTCACAACCCCCCCCCCCCAGAAGCACATGCCTTCACTGTAAAAAGAAGTATATTCCTTGGGTTTATGTCTCTGAAATTTCTTTGCTTTTGCTTACCTTCTGCTGCAGGAACTGTTCCTTCACTTTTTGAAGCTGTTTTTTGAGATTGCCATTTTCTTGCTGCAGATTTTCCACCTGCCAAAGGGGAAGAAAAGCAAACATTGCTTTATATGCCAAATGTCATATTCTACGTGACTTCTTCAGTGGCAGCATCTGTGACTTGTACCAACTGCCCAACCTAACAAGGATCCTGTTTCTGACTAAGTGTCTCAATGGTTGATAACACAACATTTGATACAGAAATACATTCACACAGGTCACCACACAGTGAGCCTTGTTAACCTCAGGAATGCACGAAGTCCCCTTATCCACTGCAGTTTTAGTTGTATCTGTTGTATCTGGATGGCACCTGTTCACACATTCATGATCAAATGAAGAAACCAGTTGGTTCTTCGAAGGAAAAAAAACATGTTAAATATACTTGCATCGTTTTTCAATAATTCCATTGGTAATACTATCAAGCCCCATTATTATCTTCAAAAGAAATCTTTAAAGATTACCAGGAACTCATCACTACCGGTATTCAATAAGAAAGCTCTTCCTAGGAAGCTTGGATGTTCTAAAAGATACAGAGCATACACAACTACAAAACTAAAGTGTGAACAGGAGACTCAACATAATTTAGAGCAGACAGAAAAAGAATACAGGTATGCTTTAGGCTTGTCCTTGTTCAATGACTAGAAAAAAGCCTTGGTTGGCTTTGCAAAAACAAGCCTTGGTATACCATTTCAAGAGAAAAGGCACAATTAAATGTGACCAAATTACTCCATAGGAAGCATGTTTGGCCCACAGTGCCATAGAAGAGAACACTAGAAAATTACTTCCCAAACTGTTTAAAACTGATAGAGTTCAGAAAGATCGTGGCTCTTGAAAACAGATGAAACAAGCCTGATTAACCTCAGCTTCCTATCCCATACTACACAAACACACAAGCACATATAGATACCAAGAGATATTAAACCCTAAGGTCACCAGTGATGGAACAGGATGCCAAGTGTCACTCTACACACAAGGACAGTGATAAAACTGATTAAAATATTTCCCTTAGCTGAACCCCACAATTACACAGGTACACAAACTCACACGTGCCACTCTCCTCTCACATAACTGGCTCTACCCTGTGCCTGTGGCAAGTGCTACTTTAAATAAGGCACTTTCAGGGATGCATTACCTGGCTTGTCTTGACTGCCATTTCTTGCTTCAATTGTTCCAAGATCTGTGATGTGACTTCTGCATCTTCTCCGAGGCGCGTGGCTCCTTCGTCCAGCTGCTCCTTACTTGCCTTTGCTGCCTGCAGAGCCACTTCCAAGACAATCTTCTCATTCTGCAAATACTGGATCGTGTCATCTTTAGAAGTAGCATCACTTTGAAACTCCTCTAATCTGGCCTTCAGTTCATCGTACTGTGTTTGCAGGTCACCCAGGGCCTGCTCTTTGGTGTGCAGTGTCTCTTGGGTGAGAGTCAGTTGCTTCATTAGTTCCAGGTGCTCTTGCTGTAAAGATTCAAGCTGCAGATCTCGCTGGTGCAAAGTCAACTTGACCTGAGAAGAAGTATTTTAAGATTAAATTAACACAAAGCAAAGGTTATCTTTGCAAATAAATACGCTCCAATCAAAGTCAAGTATTTTAATTAATTATTTTAGCTTCTAGGAGAAAGTAGCAGGAGGTGAAAGTATTTTTTAACTTTCCTAGGCCACTTCTATTTTCTCCATTAATTGCACTGATTGCCTTCTGCAGCATCTGTTATCTTACAGGCTAAGCAATGACCAGAATGACAAACCAAATACATTCATAATATTCACTGTATTCTAAATTTTTAGTTGAAAGACGTGTCCACAGTAAGTATGCAGGTAAATTCAGCATTATTAACCATAATACTGTATGATTACATGGAATGTTACAATGAGCTGTCACCTATTTCATATCATTCTAGCCCTTGACGTGCTGCCTAAGTTACAAGGTTAAAGCAGGACTCTCTAGTGCAGATTTATCATGCTCTAAATGTATATAATGATATCCTGACTGCCTAATAACTTTGGACATGGGTCTATGGTTCTGGTCTACACTTACAATAATCACAGACTGAATTCACTAAAAAAGCCCAGCACCTGCAAGACAGTAGTTCAGCAATTTAAAAAAGGTACTGTTACTGAGATGGTTGAAAAAAAAAAAAAATGGCCTTTTCACCTGAAACAGAGTGACTTTGATATGGACTTCATTTTTGCAGCAGTCTTTCAGGTTTTAAAAAGAAGTTTAGAGCTCAGTATCTATTTACTATTGCTTTTTCAGCCAAACAAGTATTTCCCTTGAAACCCTTGGGAAGTTGATTAACAACAGTCTACCTGTCCCAGTTCTTGTTCCAATGTTGCTGCAGAATCAGCCATTTTCTGAAGCTGTTCTTTCTCATCCTCAAACTCCTCTAGTTTTCTCTGCAAGTCTTCTTCCACCATGGTTTTAGCCTCCTGGATCTGCATGAAGGCAGCTTCTTGATCTAACATGTCAGCCTGCACAGAAAAAGCAAGGAATCAACTTCTACAGTTTCAGTGGAGGGGGAAGAGTGGGAAAAATAAAAAAAAATATAGGAAAAGGAAAAAGTAAGTTATCAAGAAAATTTGTAGAGGAAAGACAGAAGCACAGGTAATTCTGATGTCTGCCTTACACACCTGTATGCTCGTACTGAAGTCACCCATTCATATTCTTAAGACACCTCACAATAACAGTGAATTCCTACTAAATAACACCATGTCCTTTCTCAATTGATGAAACAAGACTTAAAGAAAAAGAATCTTTATTAAAATTAAGCTGTTTGGAAAAATTTTAAACCAAAAGGGATTCCTTGGATGCTGCAGCTACTCAGTGTAGCTACTGAGAGGAAACAAATTCCTGTTACTTACACATTGCATTAGTAACACTGGCCATGGGCTGCTTCCATAACCTTTGAGACTCAGAAGCAGGAATGTCACTGAAAATCAGTGGAATTTAAGGTTCTAAGAGCTCTGAAAGTGATTTTACCCAGCTTTTCTTACTGGAGGGCAGGAAGGACAAATCTGATTCCTGAGCAATGTCACACACTTAAAAAGCACATTACTGATTTAGATTAACTTCCAACTAAGCTTTCTCTTGAAAAAGTTCATGAATGGGCAAATGACAACATTTTCATCTGAAAATGCAAGTATCACCATTGAATAGGAAATATGTGGCCTTGCTCCCTCTTATCATTCATAATGTCATGCAAATTTATTTGTTCTGAAATATCTACTGGTTTCATAATGCAGCATTTGAACCAGTTCATGAGAATTCTATGTTACTTTGTCAGAATAGCCTTGAGTTTGCAAAACATAAATACACAACCTAATTCAGGAAAACCATCTACAGCCATACCTCAATATTTTGTAGCTGAGCTGCAATACGTTCCTTTTCTTTAATGGATCTGTGCTGGGTTTCAGTCAGCTGCTGAGACAGTGCCACATTCTCCAGCTTGAGATGTTCCAGCATACCTGCTTGAGTCATTTGCCCAGCCTAAAGGAAGGAAAAAAAGGCATAGATTAACACCAACAGTCAAAATTTGGCCAACAAATTTCAGAAAGAAAAATCACATTGAATCCATGTGTGCCTTATTTCAGGCACTTTTCATCCACAAAGGTAAGTGCTTTGGTTAAATGTATGCCTCACCATTAATGTGAACTAACACCTCAGTACGAAAAACAAAACGTGGCCTGGCCCCTTCTGTCGCCACCTGAAGAACACACAGGTTAATCCCCCAGCCTGTGCTGACCCCAGGGCTGCCCCGAGTCAGGTGCAGCACCTTGAACCCCATGAGGTTCCCATGGGCCACTCCTCGAGCTTGTCCAGGTCCCCCTGGATGGCATCCTGTCCCTCAGGTGTGTCAACAGCACCACTCAGCTTGGTGTCACCTGCAAACTCGCTGAGGGGGTGCTTGATCCCCCCTGGTCCCACTGCAGACCCCTGAGGGGCACCAGTGTCCATCGGGACACTGAGCTGTCGAACACTACCCTCTGGATGTGGCTGTGCAGCCAATTCCTTATCCACCAGCACTGAATCCATGTCTCTCCAATGCAGAGAGGATGCTGTGGGGGACCGTGTCAGAGGCTTTACAGAGGTCTAGTCAGATGACACCCATAGCCCTGCCCTTGCCCTGGTGCAGTCAGTCCACTGCCACCAGAAGGCCACCAGGTTGTCCTCTGGTAAGCACAGAAAAGAACAGATCCTCAGTTCTCCACGTGCAATACCTGTATATTGGCCATCTCACTCTGCAGCCTGACCCGGGCCTCCTGTGCCAGAACAAGCTGCTGCTGGTACCACTGGCGCACGTTCTGGAGGGAAGTGATTTCTGTTTCAGATGCCTTTAGCTTGTTGGTCAGTGTGGTCCGTTCCAACTGCACCTTCTGGAGCTGGTTCTGTAAGGAAGCCAACTGCTGCCGCAGATCATGAACTGGAGGAACAAAAATTAAGAACTTGGACTAGAGCATCCACTGCTCTACTTTCCTGCACTAATTTCCAAGGATTATTGCTATGTTCACAGCTTCTTTTTTTCCTCTCTTGTTGAACAGAAGCATATATTCCTAATTACGTGAAGACTGGCTTTTCCTGCAAAAGTGCTGGAATCTGAAGTATCAGGCCATAAGCAGAATGAAATTAAACTAAATGAATTGCTTCTGGAAGCATTCATTGTTCTTCAGAGGGAGAAAATATGAACTAATTAAACATCAGGAAGTAGGTGTCCTGTAGAGTCATCCTTACAAATCACTATTTGTACAATTTTCTAAGAAAACAATTAGGGCACTGTCAAACAGTTACTGGACTAAATATTTATGCCTCCAAGCTGGCAGTGGCAGTTTGCAAACTGTGGCACATCTGTGACACAAAATAAAAAAACAATCATCATAAAATTCATACCGTTTTATTAGTATGACATCAGTTAAGCACGACTTAAAATTTCTTCCTGGACTTCAGAATTATGTTCAAAGAAAATGATTTACGGACTAACAAATTTTAAAGATTGACATTTACATCATCCCACCTGTGCTGTCTCTGGTGAGAACATTTTTTTGCATGTCTTCAACCTTCTGCAGGAGTCTTTGGTACTGCTCCTCTGCTAACTGCAAATCATTATTTGAAGAAGCCAAACTAGCATTCTTTGCTTCCAAGGCATTTTGCAGGTCAGCCATTGCTCGTTCCAGATCCCAGCAAGACTGCTTTAATGTGGCCACTTCTGAGCTCAGAGACTCCTGCTTCTGCTGGCTGGTTTGGCTGTGCTCCATCTGCGCCTGGAGCTTCATGTTCAAAGCTGCAAGTTGGGCTTGTAGCTCAGTCTTCTCTTTGAGAGCCTGAGTGTGTTCAGAAAATCAAAACAGAGAATGTTTAAGAGAAAATACACTAATGGCTGACTAAAACAGATGCTAAGGCAAAGACCACTTGCTTGTAAGAAATTCTTTTTTAAAGTGACATCTCCCCTATCAGATATTCCAAATGCCTGAAAAGTCAAAATACAGAGGAAAGCACAGACAAGACATACAGCATTGTATGACAGCAATCACCTTGGGATTTTTAATAATACACATATGTGTACACTTTAAGGAAGAATGCTTTCTAATGGAAGTGTTACACCATCAGTTAAACCAAAGAGAAAATACAGTTACACAGACATTGCCAGCATTGCTCTGTATTTATTGTCTCCTTCAATTTGACTTTTTTAAAAAAAAACATACAAAACCACCACTTTTTTTTAAGTAACCTTTGAAGGCTTTACAACTTTGTATTTACCCTCTTCAGCATCTGCATTGGGTTTGCATGGGAAGGGTTTGGCAGTTGGGTTTTCCAGGGTGGTCTCTGTGAGAAGCTGCCAGAAGCTTCCCCTGTGTCCAACAAAGCCAGTGCCAGCTGGCTCCAAAATGGACCTGCCCCTGGCCAAAGCTGAGCCCACCAGTGACAGTGGTAGTGCCTCTGGTACAAAGGATTTAAGAAAGTGGGAAAAAAATAGAAGAAGAACAACAGCAAAGATAAGAGTGAAAATATGTGAGAGAAACAGCCCTGCAGCCCCCAAGGGCAGCGCAGAGGAGGGGGAGGAGGGCTCCAGGCGTTCAGGAAGACTGACTCCCATGGGAGGAACCCCACGCTGGAGCAGGGGAAGAGTTCAAGGAGTCCTTTCCATGAGAAGAAAGGAGCAACAGAGACAACTTGTGATGAACTGACAGCATCTTCAGGAGCAAAGTTGAGGCTGGGGAAGAGGGAGGGGTGGGGGGAAAGGTATTTTTAAGGTTAGTTTTTTCTTTCTCATTACCCTACTCTGCTTTGATTAGTAATAAATTAAACCCATTTCCCCAGGTTGAGTCTCTCTTGCCTATGATGGTAACTGGTGAGTGATCTCTCTGTCCTCACCCTGATCCATAAGCCTTTCACTGGATGTTTTCTCTCCCCTATCCAGGTGAGGAGGGGACTGACAGAGGAGCTCTGGTGGACACCTGGCATCCAGCCAGGGTCAGCCCACCACAGCATCCTTGGGAAGTACTTTATTGAGCAATGTCTTCACAAAACACAATTCCACAAGTAATGAGAAGGAGGCTCTTGAAAATTAATTTGAAATAGTAATGTGATTTGCTGAACACAGAATTTCAAATTCATTTTCTACCTGATTAGCCTCCAGTGAGAGTGCCTCTAGTTGCCCTTCAAGTCTCATCTTCTCCTTCAGAACCTGCAGCATTTCATCATGAGTTCCTGCAATGGAGCTCTCCATAGAAACACTGGAGACAGAGACAGCACATACACAGTGACAGGGTTAGAATACAACACTCATCTGGTTGAAGAGAAGTTAAACTGAAATTAAGAGGCACTAAGACTGTGTGTGACCTAGATTGTAGGAGATGTTTTCTGGCTTTGATAGATCCAGACCACAGTGTAACAACCTAGTAACAAAGAGATAAAAAAATTATATTCATGCTACTTTATTCTCCTGTATTTGCAGCAACCAGAATCTAGTGTATTTGTTTTTTAGAAGTGCAATGGTTGACTTCATTATATTCTGTATCTGCATATCCCATTTTAAGCAGACAAGTGGACATACTGGGAGGACAAAAGCTCCATAATTATTGTCCACAACTGTCTGCTTCAATGTGCCCAAAAAATACCAACAGCTACTGCAGAAGAAGGAAGAACAGATATTTGGTGTAAGGGATTCCTTATACTCATTCCCTACTGTACAGCCAAGGCATCCAGAGAAAAAGATCTTTTCTCATTACCCCAAGAAATAAGTCTAAGCCAGAATAATCATTGACAACTGACTGTACACCTTAACATCTCTAGGCATTACACTTTATTCTAACAAAGGGAGGGGGGGAAGTAATTTCAAAATCAGGATGTATAAAACATGCATCTGCAGACACTGATAAAAACCACAACTGCATCGTTAAGGGCTTCACCAGTCACGCACTTGCTTTCTGAATCACAGTTTAATACCCATCCAAGCTTGGCACACTACATGTCATTCTAAAAAGGCTGAAAGGATAAGAGTATCTAGGACAAGACTCTTGGCATCTCTTAATTGTGTGAGGTCTGACAGGAACACATGTAGATCAGGAAAGGGACAATCATAAGTATCACTGAGGCATTCAAGTCCACACCTTCAGACTTTATGAACCAAGGCTCATCCACGATTCAGGGAACAAAGCTTCACGAGTCAATACAGATAGCAGCAACTGCTTGCAGTACATTTAACCCAGTCAGTGGCAAAAATATCTTTCTCTGAAGATACATTTGGTAAATAGGTACTCAAGGGAAGTGACCTGTCAGATTCTTGTAGAATCTGTAAGTTAACAACAGATTTGATCATAGTGTAAGTTAAAAGTGGATCCAAATTCAGTAGAAGGTAAGAGTAAGAGGCTGCCTATTCCAAGGAAGTGTAGTGCCTAACAAGGGCCTCACTGTGATCACTCTTACCTGCTAGAAATGCTGTCTCTCCTGCTCCGTACTTCCCCATTAACTTCTGGCTCTTGGGCTTGATGCTCCACTGCCGCAGCCTGCAGCACCTCGCTGATGGAAGGAAACTGCCCCATGGCTTCAGGGTGTATCTTCTGGCCATTTATTGTATAAGGAGTATCCTGTTTGCTTTCTGGGTTCTGTAAACTGCTGTACAGCCCTTTCCCTGACACGCTGCTGTAGGTAGAGCTGTCACTCTCATTTCCATCCAGCCTCATTCCCACTTCACTCCCATCAATCTCTGAAATGCTGTCTCCTGCCAAGGAGGAACTCTCCATTCGATCATCCATGTCAGAGGGCAGGCTAATCTCAGAAACAACTGACGTTGGACCACTTCTGCTTTGCTTCAGAGTCCCACCAGATAAATCAGTAAAACTCCCAGCAATGTTTCTGGTGTCTGAATCTTCTGTTCTGTAGTCAGCCAAGGACCGGATCTTACTGGACTTAGATTTGGAACTTTTTCTCTCTTTCGAGGATGCTGGGAGTCCCAGGCTACCCAGTTTTGGGCCCCTGGGGACACTGGTCCGCAAAAAGGAGTACTCCTTTGTCATTGCTACAGTGCTGGCTCTCGGCAGGATCTCTGGATTTAGCATCAGCTCAGGGTCCAGGGTGCTGGAGGGCCGGTTTTTGGATGTGGACTGACTCGACTAAAAGAAGCAAAGAGTCAACAATAAATTCCAGAATGTTAACTTTGAAGTAGCATCAAAGCCTTATTTTGCTCTAACTTAATATCTTACACTTCTACACTAACACTAGATACACAGGTCCTGTTGTAAGCAAGGTAAACTACACCAGCAATCAACCCTATCAAGGTTCCATATATCGTGTTGAAAACGCTCAAGATAGATTCCAAAAGCTAACTGAAAAATACAGGCAAAATTGAACATTTAGGTCACTTAAGTTTTGTGTTTGGTTTTGTCCCCCATACTTTAAGTAACACAAAATGGTATGTTACTGATGAGGTAAGAGAACCAAATTTTGCCTGTCAAGAAGAAAAAAACCTGCTTTCTCACATTTGAGAAAACTACTGAATGTTTGCATTCAAAGCACAGAAAAGGTAAAGTTTTCAAGCTTCCCCGCAAAACACTGACTCCAGAAGATCTGTTGTGTGGTACTCACTCTTTCTTGATGCCTCTTCACTCTGTATTGTTTGAGCTGTTCCTCTAGACGCCTTCTTGCCTGAAGTCTGATTTGTTCTTCTTTCTCCAATGGCAGCGAAGGCTCTACTGAGCCTGTAAGTGAAAGTTTCTTTACAGTCAAAGTGTAAGAAAATGCCAACACAGGCAAGTGTGATGCAAAAGGTGAAAGCCCCTTCTACCATCAGCAACATGCTTCATGCTTAAGCAAGGAAAGAAAGGAAAGCCCATCGACATGCACCTCCAACTACCCCCTTCAAGTATAGCCCTGTGTAAGCACTGATGAAGCTTGTGGACTTCCACTGCTCAGTTTGCTGTAGTTTCTCCACATATATATGACAGGAGATTATACAGCAAGAAAAAAAATATCCCTGTAATTTAATCTCACCTGTCCTGCATTTCTGACAGTACTAAAATTATAAAACTAAGCAAGACCTGTGCAGTCCACTCATTCCCTACAGGTCAGGGAAGGATGTTTCTTAGATACATTTGCTTACCTTTGGTTAACTCACATTAAAACTTTCCCAGAGTAAGGCTTTTTAAAAACACTATTTCAGAAAATGCCCACAGCATTAGGCACCTTATTGTAAAGGCTTCCCTTTCACTGCTCATCCCTCTTTATTATTTAGCTTAAAATCACCTGGTTCTGCTGCTGTGTGTTTTTTTTAATGTCACCTGTTACTCCTAATAACCACAAAGATTAGAGAAGCTCAGCCCCAGAAAGCGTGAGTTCCCCTCAGCGTAAGAGCCATTTTCAAACGGTAAGGCACATGCCTTAGCTGCAGCAGAGGGTGCTTTACTGAAAGAAAAAGAACTGTAGTTCTAAGTAAAAGCTTACTGCAAAATGAAGTTTAGTTCAAGCTTAAATGATGTTACAGGAGTCTAGAGCCAGGCTCAGAGTAAAAAGCTTTATGCAGCAAGAGGAAGCAGGGGCACCACCGTAAACGGATGCTTACACAATTCAGTTTCTTGCATGGGAAGACTTAGTTTGAGAGACTGCAAAGCTTCTTTTCTAAGAACTATGCCCTCAGCACTAGTTCCCTGAGACTTCCTTAGGCTGTCATGGAAACCAGTCACACCTGGGGATGACTCTTCACCCTGCTCACAGTTGGTGGGGTCAAAAGATACAGGAGAGTCAGGGAAGAGCCCCTCTGGCCCATTCTGGCAGGCGTCCACTTTGCTGTTCATCTCCAGACTCCCCTCCTCGTTTGGCACTTCGTTGATGTTATTACTGGTAGCTGGAAAAGAAAGTTTTGCTGAGCTACACCTTAAGCCACCCCATTTATCTCCACACCTCCACCCAAACACAATGCTACTGCTTTTAAACTGTAAGAACATGGAAATCGCTACTGACAGCAACTGGCAGGAGAAATTCTATAAAGGACTTTCAGTTCTTTATTTAGAAAGACAAGAACAAGTCCTTTTCACTGCTTTACCATGCTGCCTTCAATCGGGACCTCAAAAGTGACCATACAAAATATCTTCGAAACTTCACACAGGGTTTTCAATCTCGTTAGGTTTAGAAGCATGAAACACTGAGTGTGAGCAACTCTGAGAGGCAACCTACTACAGATCAGACTCAGCAACTGCAGGCCTGTGCTGAATGATTCAGCTATTTGATATTCTGCTGGGCACTGGGGAGAAAGCATCCACCATCCCGACTTCCAGCCTGGGCCAAGCAGTTTTTCAATTTTAAACTGAGTTTATATTTTTTCAAATGGGATGTCTTCACCAAAATACAGCAGCAAAGCTCACGTGGATCAAAACAACAGATCTACCAATTAAAATTAAAATCTACCAATTAAAATGCAATTCAAAACCACTTTAACACCAATTTTATCCCCACTTACTAATATTAGATTTTTCTTTTCCATCAGGAAAAAATGCATATTCAAAACCAGTCAAACATTGCACAGGTTTATACTTTGGATTTCTCACACATTTCGACTTTGCTTGGTTGGCGACTACTTACATTTATGAACCTGCTGTTGCAAAAAAACTGCATATCTAAATTAATTACTATAGATCTCCGATGAGCAGAGTACTGAAATAGCCACTGCCTTTCTGTTCATTCCCACACTATGTGTCACTGCAGTATCTGGAACTCACTGGAATAACATGTCAGATTTCATTATTTTTTCAAAAAGATGTTTGAAAATATTTGACACTTATGATCACAAAGTATTTGCAAGTGCAAAAATGAAGTTTTTCCATTTTTTCCCTCTTCTCAGAGCTACAGACTTGAATAAGCAGTTTGTATTTTTTTAAAAGTCTGATCAAGGAAGATATGAGGGGAAAGAAAAAACCCCAAACCAGAACTGAGAAACATATCCACCCAAAACAAAGTGTTTCTAAGATGATGTTCTGTAGCCAGGAAGTTGATCATAATGATTCAATAAAACCTTAATTACTAATTTAGACCAGCCCATTAACATATTGGTGTTAAACTTTTTCTCCCCATAAAATGAATCACTGTAAAATTCTGAAAGCAAAACCACCACTAAAAAATAAAGCCCTTATCAATCAATCAATCATGTAGGTGGAGAACATTAAAGTGCACCCTGAAGCTAAATGAGCCATGTGGAAAAAAGTACAGGTGGGGGGGTAGGACCTTTTCATTGTTTTCCCTTTCCTTACTGAAGAAAGCAAAAGGTTTCCTTTGAAGTGCAGTCAAATTTCACTGCAGAGTAACGTGAAGAGGAAAAGACAAATTGCCACCCCTGAGCATTTGCTGCCACCTCTGCAGTGCCTCCTCCCTCAAGCAGCACAGCTGCTTGAACAGTGACCCAGCGCAGAGGGCACTGAATGAGCAAACCCAATGCTGGTGAAAAGAAAAAGCTTTCAGTCTTAGGCTGCCAAAGCCCATAAACGCTCCAAGATTTGAATCAAAATACTTTTGAGTGTCTTATTTGTCACCCAGACAACATTTTCAGGCCACTGTAGTCTGAATCAGTTCTCTGATTTAGATCATCATGTCACAAAAATGCTTACAGGCACAACGGAAAGGGAGGGTGCAATGAGTATGTAAAGGAGGATGGAGGACAAGACTGCTTAGTAATGACTAACATTTTAAAACTAAAAGATTGTCAAAACCAAATTTGAAATAGAGGTCCGTGCTGAGAATAGCCACAAGAAGCCAAAAATAAGAAGACAGGTCACACACTCAGAAATACTGTTTCTGCCCATGTCTCAGAAACTGCAGCTAGTGCTGCATCTGGATTACTCTTTGTTTACATTTTTTTCTTCACTACTGTCAGTGGTAAAATTCTGGAGGAATGGTTTCCTGGCAACTTCCTAAGGCCACAAGACATGCAGAATCTAAACACTACTTGAACTCAAGTAATTTAATTGCAGTAGAGTCAATACAGCTGTGGTATTTTCAGAGCAGCAGAGATGCAATTAGAATAAAAACAGTAGGAAGACACACTACCTATTTGTAAGCCACAATTCAATTGTCCAGCTCAGGAGAAAGCAGGAACACGTGATCTCCAACTTCATAAAAGATGAATGAATCACCACATAACTACACTCTGCCAGCCTGACAGTGGGCAGTGTAAGAAATGTAAATAAAGTCTCAGGCCTCGCTCTCTCGCCTGGGACTGGCTGACAAACCTGTGGTACCAGAAGGCTGCAACTTCCTCACGTCACCTCCCTTCACACAAGGAACCTTTTGTGTATCTACACAGCCACAGGGCACACACCCCCTGCACCCACCCATCCACCACCACGTCCTTAACACCAACACCTCCTCACACACTGGCCGAGAAACACGGAGACTCCAACTCATCCCAAGGAAAACACCTGAACACTGGGATGGGTACAGAGGCTCTTGAACCTCCCCCTGCAGAGGCTTCCAGAATTCAGCAGGACAAGGCCCTGAGAGCAACCTGATCTTGTTCCAGAACCAGGTCTGCTCCGGGCTTGAAGTCGGACTAGACAACCCACAGAGCTCCGTTCCAACTCAAGCTTGCCAGCATCTCTCTTCCATAAAGGGAAGTTTAGGGAGACTTTTAAAGTACATTTTGGGTTTTGCCTAAGCAATTTAATTTATTAGGAAAATTTCTTTTGCCAGAATAAATTACTCCAGTCATGAGCTTCCTCCATAACAATCATTTCAGAACTGCTGGTTCTAGATAATTTCAGGTGTACACTTTGGAAGCACTATCAGAAGACAGAGTAACACCCTGAACAACAAATACTCAACTGACAGCAAACAGTACTTAAGTTAATAGTTGGGTTTTGCTTTCAAAAGAACAAGTTCTACAACAAAACCCAATTTTCCTCATACACAGAGCCTTCACCAAACTCACTTAAAACTGCTGTACAAGAAATTCCTGACCTCAAGGAAAGAAATCCTTCAGCATCATCTAACAATAAAATGTGACTGTATAAAAGCCTGGGTTAGTCTAGGAAATTATTTGTTGCATATGAAATAACTTACTGTTCATTTCATCTGTAGTAACTGGCTGTGACTTGGCTTTACAATCCAAAAGTTCTTCAGAGCTGCCAGGAGCCCCATTACTGCTCCTGTTCTCCAGGTGAACATCCTGCTGGACAGATGAGGAGTCCATGGTAAAAACGATCCAGATGTCTGGAAAGTTTTTCTTCTGAATAATTTGCCACCAAGCGAACTACCAAGTTCTGTTTCTCTCCATCGGCAACAACAGCATCAAGGTGTTCCACGGGAGCAGTTCTGGGCTGTACAGCTGTTGGTGTGCAGCAGGCAGCTGCTAACCCCAGATCAGGAAAGCAGCTCGCAGCCAAAGTCGTAATCACCAAGGACCTGCATCCTCTAGAAACAAAATTTACAACTATTTATCAGAGCATGGAAAATGTGAGATAAAAACAAAGCAGTGCCCACAGATTTCTCTGCAGCTCAGCTCTGACTCACGGAACCAGGACATGGGGTAATAGCAGAGCCAATGAAATACACCCAAGAATCCAGCTGTGGGGAGAAAAAGTGATCCATTTAACAGGTTTTTTGAGCTCACTTTTTTTTTAGTAGCATTGATACACTGCATAACAATGCACAAAGATAATATTTAGCAGGACAGCTCATTTAAGATCTCTGTCTCTTCTAATGGAAATGCCTCTTTGGCCTCTGCTTTAAGAAGCAAGTCAGTATTCAGAGCAGCTCAGTATACGACAGTCTGGACTTTCATACCATATATTTCATTTTAAGGACCTACTCCCATTTAAGTTCAGCTAGAATGCAGTACAGAATTCAGGGTTTTAAAAAAATTAAATGACATCATTACTGTTGACTTGGTTGCAGAATGATGAGTATCACTGCACAGAACCTGAACTATTCATTACAGCACACACTGGCAGTCAGAACGTGGGCTGGGCTGCAGTTCAACACTGCCTTCTCCTATGACCACTCAAGAGGAGGATTTCCAAACACAGTCTATAGAATTGACTGTTTATTTCCAGGCATTCAGATCTAACCTGTGGGTAAAGATCCAGCCAACTAATAAGATCTGACAGAAACTGTTGTATTGAACACAGTCCCTTCAAGTATTTAAATTTTGTTCAAATAGTTACTGACAGATGAGTTTAGATTACAAAATGTTATGGTTCTTATTCACTAAAGAAACATAAGAAATCCCGGGTAAAAAAAAAAAAAAAAAAAAAAAAAAAGAGGGAGTTGTGGGGCGAATGTCAAGTCAGGAATATTTTGATTGCGTTTTTACATGAACACAAACATTTGGAGCAACATTCCTTCCATATTTCCAGGGAGTACTTGTGTAACTGCTACTGTGCCACCCTGCCCTGGTCACCCAGCAACACCACCACCATCTCCCAAACGCTACTGAGGCTGCAAACAGCTCAGGGCACCCAGGAAAACACGGTGATGCAGGTGAGCTGGGAAGGAGCCAGAAACCTGGAGAGCATTTCTAAAGGAGAAACCTCCACAAACAGAAAAATATTTAATACCTTCACTGTGATTTGCTGTTGGTTTTTTTCAAGATTTTCAGCATAATAAATCTTACAACAAAACTTCTGGAAGAACTGCCGCTGTACAGCAAATAGATACTACATGAGAGGTCACCAGGGGGAATTACAGACAAAAGGCACGCAAGATTTTGACTGCTCACACCTTCGGAAAACCCCACCAGCTGGACATGGTTTGTTATCCTCGTCATAAAACACGTTTTAATAACCGAGTGACGGAGAACAGCTTTCTCCTGTACATCCCGCTCCCGAAGGCTCGAGCATTCCGGCTTCACAGTCCTTTTGTATCCCCGTGTCGCGCACAGACACACACACACACACACACAGAGATGCAGGCACGCCAGCCCCACGGAGGGGAGCCGTCCGAAACCCACCGATTTCGCTTAAACCCCCACAAACCGTGAGGACCCCGGGGCTCGGTCACGGCCCGGGGGTGCCCGGCGGCGGCAGCGGGAGGCCCGGGGCCCGCAGCCGGACCGGCCGCTCCCGCTCCCCGCCAGCCCCGCGGCCGAGCCGGCCCCG